>JAVLUZ010000839.1:0-165469 GCA_036768485.1 Mermis nigrescens | reverse complement strand
GTCTAACTTCTTGATCAGAAATTTTGTTCAACAGATAATGTATGATGCATTGTGAAAATGAAAAATTTGCAGAAATTAATTCGCGGTTGAGTTTGGTTAATAGGCCAAACGACTATCACCGAGTGATGTACCTATTGTAATTTTTTACCATCGTTTTTATAGATAGTTGTGTCATGTATTGGTAAAAAATGTTTTTCAGTTTCCCAATTCATAGAGTCCCAGCTAAAAACAAAATTTGTCATTACTGAGTTTTCACTGAAACCATAATTTCGATCCTGAAACCCAGAGTATGCGCTAAAGATATTCTACCTTGCTGGAGTTAGCAAGCAGAATTTAGAACGGCTCTAACTGGTTCATTTGGACTGGAAGCCTCGAAGCAGTTTCATTATTTCAACCGCAGCTTATTGAATCGGTACAAGTGCAGCACCAAAATTCTGGGGAGGGGGTTCAGGATCATAGGTGGGCGGCACCAAAATTCTGGTGGGGGGAGCAAGATTTTTCAAAGATCCAAAAACAGCCTTAAAAATGGTGGTATGCATAGGTGGGCGGCACCAAAGTTCCGGGGGAGGGTGAGCAAGATTTTTTCAAAGGTCAAAAAATGGCCTTTAAAACGGTGGTATGGCGAAAAACACCATTTCTTAACGTTTCTCATCGAGCACTATCCATTAGCATCAAAAAATTGCGAAAAAAACAAAAAAAATTTATTGAATTCTGGGAGGGTATTTTGGTTTCTGGGTGGGGTGCTTACCCCCAAACCCCCACGCCCAGGTGTGGTCAGGGTGGGTCAAATCGCCAAAATACATTTCTAAAAATAGAATTCTGGGGGTCTACAGTGATCTGCGGAGATTTCTTAACTTCTGGGGGTGCAAACCCCTTAACTCCCCCTCCCCGCCCTTGTGTTTACAATCGAATTTGAAATGTTTTATATGATTCAGGCGACGTATTCTGCAACCAAATTCGTTTTGGTGAATATTTACCTCACATTGAAAATCCTATAAAAGAATTTGGTTTTATTTTTATAGGCTCTGCTGATTAAATCTGCTTTTGCTTCCTGTCTTCGTTATACAAATGCTTCGAGTGCTTTTTTGAAAACGAGATTAAGGTTTTTTTAAATAATGGTGTTAAGCCTTCGAAAAAAATCTTTTTTACAACAAGTCAATCTTTTTCGAAGTAACTTAGCAGTAGTGATGTAATTTTTCGAAAATTTTAATGGCTACAGTCTTAGACAGAAAGTAGGTACCACATAAGCGTCAATTATAGTCTGCTTCATAAAAGTTCGGTCAAAAACTTTAAAACCATCTCCGACAATAAGCTGACAGATTTCGAATATAGCATTAATCTGATAAATAATTACCCTAACCCTCCGCTTACTGTCGATAAAAAATTCTTAAAATTTATGCACGATTTTATGTGAAACAGACTAGGTATTTGCGCACGTACGGTCTCATTTTTGATGATAATTTGCTAAGCGTGAAATATTCTAGACTTGATTCGCGCAAATTTTACTAGCATGACCTACATTTTTTAATGCTTCAAAAATCAGAATAAAATTGTGAAAAAACAGCATTGAGACATCAAGAAATAGAACCTATATTTATCTCTATTTGAAATTCACATATTTCATTAATTTATATTCTCACTAACAATGCACGAATATTTGTGTGTGCGGATGAAAACACGTTCTACTGTCCCGCTTTTGAATCCGGCTGTCATTTATGCATTATTTCCTTTAAATTTTGAGACAAATGCTCATTCAATGCCGTAAAAATGAACCTAATGATTAGTAAAGACTTTGGAAGATGCACGTATTAATGTCATCGTTTCAATTTAATTTTTTATAATGATGCATGATAACTTGGCGATTTTGGCGACGTTAAAGCAAAATTTTAGGGCGTCAGATTGATTTTCGAATAATTAAGATCAAATGATATGTAAATTTGTTGTTTCTCTATCTTTAATATCAATGTTCAAATTGCACTAATGTTAAATGTTGGTCAAAATCAAGCCAACGCAATTTCGTGTTGTAAATTTGGAAGTTCCGCATGAAGGTAGCATCACTCTTTAGAGCCAGTAAACAATTTCCGAGGGATCTGCCCCACTTCTTCGAATGTACGTTCTTGACAAAAGTCCCACCTTTTCGAAAATCCGCATTTATTGTGCTCAGAAATCAACTTGAAGCGATTCATTCTGCGTATGCCCTTAGTAAGTATACCTCCTTCGCATGTTCTGCGTTTCCTCTTACTTTTCACTGTAAGGCAGTGATCTAAAGCGAGCTATTATCAGGCACATAGCTCTAGAGGGAATGGGGGGTCCAGACCCCCTCCCCAAAAATTCAGAAAAAACCGGAAAAATATGACTTTTTAAAATTTATTTTGTGCTATTTTTGGCCTTTTTGGACCCCGGACCCCCCAAAATTGGTGTGGCCCCTAATAGGACGGCCAGATATGTGCCTGGCTATTAAACATATTATCCCTTATGGCCCGAATGACAGAATGTGGATTAGTTTAACCTATGGTAGAGGAAATTCTAGGGTTAGCTAACCCACGGTTGAATTTTATCTAAGGTTAAATTTAACCCGTATGACAGAAGTTGGGTTAAAGTCTGGTAAGCTAAGCAAGGGTTAAATCAGGGTAACCCGACTTTTTATAACTTTAAACCTTGATTGACGCGTATTTTGCAATGCCGAACATGTATTAAAGGCAGTAAAAGTTTATTTGAACTGCTGAAAGGATTCAGGTACCGCTAAGCGAACCGTTCAATGGCCATGTTATGGTAGTATGCAGTAAAGCTGTAAGTGGTTCGTCAACCATTGCGTATGCGATGAAAATAAGAAAATAAAAATCGGTCAAAGTAATAGATATAATTAGTAAAGACGTAAACTAGAGAAAATAATTAAAAATAAAATATGAAGTCTCTCAATCTGAATCAGCACCTAATCGGTGTGACCGCCTTTTCTGAAATATGTTCAAAACAATTCGAGCTTTTAAAACGTTTTGACCAATAGTGTAAGCACTGGTTTCTATATTTTCTCTAAGTTTGAAAGAGCTCTGATTAATTTTTGAGCTCAGCAGAATCAAAACATGTATGGCCAGTAATGCAATAAGATAGACAACCCGAGATTTAACCCTGCTAGGAGCAGGGTTAAACATCTCGGGCTAAATCGACCATTTTTAACCCACCCTTGATTTAACCCACTTTCTGTCATACCGACATTAAAGCCGATATGTTACCCGACTTTAACATTGGGTTAAAGTTAACCCGCTTTCTGTCATACCAAACCTTTTTTAAGGTGAATATACATGGATTTATTTATCCTTAAAGTATTAAATAAATGCTATAACCGCAATCTGCCAGCTGTTGTCGAAAATGGTCTTTAAAACTAAAGCCCAAATTTCCACGAAACAGGCCAGGCTATAAGATTTTGATTAACTATTAGTCTGCTGATTGAAGCTGATCGGTTAGAAACGAACATTTTATTCGAATCGATTAATCGTTTTTGAACGATTGCTTCAATTTAACAAGAGGAAAATTAGGTCGAGAAATTGACCCATATGATCCAATTTTCTGTGACGCAACATGGCGTCTTGCACAAATTAGTAATGCATTATATAAGATATACGAAACTGTCCAGTAACTAATTTGAAGTAGTAAGTATATGCACCAGTTTCAAGAATAGGTACCAGATTTTATTTTTCACACGCACCTCACTATTGTTTCTATTAATCGTTAAGCTACGTCACGACATGCAGATGCTTTATCTATAGTGCATTCGATTAAATATTCTTTACTGTAGCATCGGAAGCGAATTTTGATATCTTGCTATCCTTTTTGAATTTTATAATGATTCGTTTTCCGTAATATCCTTTCTTTTCATACTTAAAAGCCTACATATCACTAATGATGTGATAATATTGCTTGAATAGTGGCCAGACCATTAAACCCGAAAAATTCCTCGTTTGTCGATAGAAATAGTGCTTACAAGTATTAGCCTGAAGCAAAAAACGTGTTCATATTTCACTTGTGCCAAAACAATATATCCGACACCTTAGTGCAAAAAAATTCAGATTTATCAGCTCAAAAGAGTCCTACAACTTATTTTAACGGTCTTTCAAATGTGCTTCCATAATTTTTGATTTTTCCCCGTCTCGTGTAAAAAAATACTGGCATACTCACTTCCGGAATTTCGGGGAACTGATTCCCCAGTCCTAACCTCGAGCTACGTATCTGAATTCAGTTATTGAAATTCATAAGCTGAGCGACTGCTAAAATTGCTAAAAATACTGTTTTACTTGAAAGCTCTCAGTTCTGGCCTAAAATTGCGGCTTAGAAACCGTGCCGATTTTGACTGACGACGTACGAATACATAATTTTTGAACTAATCTATCTCTGAAACTTCGAGTATAGTCTTTTGACACAGGTTCGGTCCTGAATTTTAAAACTATTTCCGACAATAAGCTGACAGATTGCGATTATAGCATTGATATGATGTATAATTGTCGTAACCCTCGGCCTACTGTCGATGGAAATTCCTAGAATTTATGCACGAAGTTATGTGAAATAGACTGAAGACATTTTGTTTTTTGCTTTAGACTATTCTACTTAGGACGATTGCGCTAATTTTGTTGCATTCAACATTATGATGACCGTAGTCGAGTACGTTTTCGGTACAATATCAGAATTTTTTTGTATCATTGGCATACTGATGAATTTAATGTGCTGCTTTTTGATTCGAAAAAATAAGCAAGCCATGAAAAATTCGTCATATTGGGCAATAGTTCATCTTTGCTTGTCTGATGCCGGATGTTTAACTTGCCTGGCCGCTCATTCGCTGTATAGATACTTTTTAAGTAAGCTTTTTACTCGTAATATTTTTTTATTTTTTTATTTTATATTTTTTTACTTTTTATTTTTTACTTTTTCGGTCAAGTTGGTCAGATTTTCGAAATTTTTAATTCATATCATTAACATTTTGCTACTCTTGCTAGACCAATTCAATTGCTCAATGCAGTACGACGGGCTTTTATGAATAGTGGATATGTAAAAAGTCATTTTAATTCTGTTTTCGTTGTGATTTTCTTGGGGATAAGTTAAGAACTTAGAATGAAAATATCGCACGCACGTGAGGTTTAAGTAATGAATTAAAGTAAGTTATAAATAAATAAAAATTGATGGCAAAAATAATTGATTTTGTAGTGATTTTGATTTGATTGATTTTGATTTTTATTTTTCTTATCATTATTACTATTATTAATTTATTATTATTATTTATTTTACGTTTACTCTCAACTTGAACTGAAGCCGGTTCCAAAGTTTTCAGTTGTATGGCAAGCTTAAACAACATCAGTGCTAAAGCACATGATAGCAAAGCTAATTTAGTTTTGATTATAACTGTGATATATGAGTAAAACCCGGCCAAAAAGTTGAGAATATTGAAAGCAATACTTATTAACTCTAGTTGCTTATTTATTAGGATATAGCGCATTACAGGCGATATGTGGCCATTTGGTCTGAAGTATGAGTCGATCATTAGAACTTTGAGATATCTGTTTATAGAGCTAAAATGGTCTCAGGAACTGGAACGTGTACACGAACTTAAAATATGACTTTGTAAAAATAATTTCGATATCATCCTTCTCTGGCCCTTCTGCCTTATTTCCCCGTAAAATTTTCCTTTTTTATTGATAGGGTCTAAATACGAGAACAATGTCATTTTAAAACACTTGTTAATATTAACAGAGTCTTTCGAACAGAAATTTCGCAGAATCATAAAGAGTCAAAGTGGAAATAAGAACAGTTGAAGTAAATGTAGATTCAATGTTCTGAAATAAATTTCATCTGATAAATTTAAATTAATGGATTAAGAAATCTATTGACATTGCAAGACTTCAAATCAAAATAGGCATATAATTCGCTTCGAATTGATATGACATTTGTTCAGTATAGCAAATTATGTATGCGATTGCGCAAAATCAAAGAAGAAGTGTTCTGTCATTAACGCTGATTTTTTCCTGATTATTGACTAAAAATGCACAAGAATACTGGTCTAGGGAATGAGGGTTAGAAAAATATGTCATAATTCAGAAAATAATAAAATTTACAACCAACTTTTGAAAATTTAACGATTTTGTTATGAAAATTTTATTTATTATTTAACGATTTTGTTATGTTAATGAGCGTATGATATTCTGAGGCTAGGCTAGAATATCTTAAATCTCAATGTATGGTATTGACCAGACATGCACGGCATGGGAATTCTGAGAAGGGGGTGAAATTTCAAAGAGGAAAAGGTAAAATCTGGAACCGGAAACGGACTCAGGACAAATGGGTAAAATCCGGAAACGGAACCGGACTCAGGACAAATGGGTAAAATCCGGACAATCAATCAGGACGATGTATTAGATATGTAGGGTCGGACTGGCCGGGACCGGACAAATTGGGTAAAATCCGATCAATCAATCAAGACAATGACAAAAGCATGACAATGCATTAGATATGTAAGGTCGGACTGGCCGGGACGGGACAAATTGTGTAAAATCCGGACAATCAATCAGGACACTGACGAAATCAGAACAATGGGAGTAGGGTAGTTCCGGAACTAGGCGAGGTTGCCCAAAGGGGACCTGATGGAGGTTCACAACCGGAACTACCCCACTCCAATTGTACTGATCTCGTCATTGTCCTGATTGATTGTCCGGATTTTACCCGATTTGTCCCGTCCCGGCCAGTCCGACCCTACATATCTAATACATTGTCCTGATTTTGTCATTGTCCTGATCGATTGTCCGGATTTCACCCAATTTGTCCGGTCCCGGCCAGTCCGACCTCACATATCTAATACTCTAATACATTGTCCTGATCTTTTCATTGTCCATATTGATTGTACGGGTTTTACCCATTTGTCATGAGTTCGGTTCCGGTTCCGGACCCGGTTCCGGATTTTACCCACACCTATTTTAAAGTGTCTTTTTGGGGTCCAAAAATTGCGGATATACGTCAAGACCATCGTTTTTTGGCGTTTCTGACGATGCTCTATTCTTTCTAGAGCATAAAAACAAAAAAATTTCAAAAAAAACAAAAAGTCGGATAAATCGAAAAATATATAGTCAAAACATGAGTATATGGCGCGAAAATTTAACACTGAGCAAGTAGGTAGCTAAAAACGCTTAAAACGCACCATTTCTACAAATTTTCAAGAAATCTTTGAAAGCTTTTGAAAAATCGCGAATTCTGAAGATGAAATAATATCTGGGGGTGGAAATTTTTCTGGGGGAATCAAATCCTTCTAACCTGCCACATCATTTAAAGTATTGACTAACAAAAAAATTAAAAAACGGAGTCATACGCTCCTTACGAATGTTTCGCGCAACCGAACTTCATAGCACATGATTGGAAATTCTTGCTTCAAGATAGTTTTCTGTCATTTCAGAGCTCGTTTTCTTTGCAGGCGAATCAAAAGAGTCGGACTTTCTGACTCAACGACTTACTCTGACAATATATAACGCTGGTTGGAATAATAATTGCATATTTTCGGTTTTATTAGCAGCTACGCGATTCGACACTTTACGAAATTTGAATGCCGATTCTTATTGTTTTTCGTCAAAAAATAAAGGCATACTGTCCACCCTGTTCTGGACCATTGCTTTGGTTTTTGTCGTCGGGTTTAGCATAGTTGCTTTTCTAGTTGGAGAATTCCAGCCAATATTACACAAAGCTAATATTTATTCTAATATTTGATTATGTGTCGCACGGTCATATAATTAAACGACTACGCACCTTTTTGCAAGGAGAATATTGAGAAAAAATTCATCTTGAAATATGCATATGTACGTATTTAGGGGGAGCGGGTAGGCGGCCGCCCCATCCCCCTCCTCGGCTGGAAAAAAATTTTGAAACTAAAGATAATGTACCGAACAATGGAAAAATTGCCTGTCTTTGACTTAAAATCTTCGAATTTTCTGCCAGATATGAAGTATTTTCCATAATTTTGGCTCAAGCGTGACCAAAAAACGACACTTTTTATAGCATTTTGAGTGAAAATTTTTTCTCGGAAAGTTTGACTTTTTCGATCCTAATGCATAGAGCATGTCAAAAAACGTCGAGAAACGCGGTTTTCGCGAGCTATCCCAACGAATATCCCGAAATATAGACCAATTTAAGTTGGGCACCCTCGACCAAATCCTGAATACTAGCCTGCCTATGTACGAGTATATATGTGCTTTGTTCTAAAAGTAAGATTTGGTTTGAATTGGATGACTTGAATAGCGCATGTGTATGACCTTGTCATACCTTTACTTCGAAAAGTGGTTTAATGGTCCAGAATTTTCATTAATGACTATACCTATATAACTTCGTACATATGTGTGTATAGATTCATGGATTCTGCCCTAGGCACTCAGTAAAACTGTGCAGCGAAATTAAAAATCAGAAATCTTAAACCAGCGGATCACAGTTATGATCACCTGATACTGCTAAATGCTTTTGATTTTTTGACATAGGTACCGATTTGTACACTAAATATCTAGAAATGAGGATATCAGTCATAGTTTTTTTGTTGAAAAATAATTAATCTAAATGATAACTAAAACTTTCCGCTATTCGTACGGTACACGCTGAGGAGGATGGTCTTTTGGAAAGTCCGGAATCTGCCACTGGTTCTTTATGGGTCTTTAACGGGTGTACTCGCACGTATTATCTATCTACATCATTACAGTATGTCTAGGAAACAAAACCATATAAGATGCAGCTCAAACAAAAAATTTAGCGGACTGGGTGGAACCAAATCATAAAACGAAGTCAAATATTAAATAAAAAATGAAAAATAAAAAACAAAACAGAACAAAATAGAAGTTCTTAGCGTTGAATCATCATAAGCTTACAAATTTAAATTATAACAAAAATATAATCCCATTAAAATTTTTTGATTGATAAGAGACTAAATCGTGTCATGACTACGCGATATTTTACTTTGAATACTTACTTTGTTCGAGATTCCGCTTTCAACCGCAGATGTTATTTTATATCTTTTGCCGACAATAAGCGGCCTGCTAACGGTAATTACGCAATTTTTAATGCAATCGTAGAAAAATTTGGTTTACGACAGCTGAAAATCGATAATTAAAAATCGCAAGTTCCTGTGGTATAGACTCTGACCTGAGCTTTTTTGTTCTATTTATCTTTATAATACCTATATTTTAAATATTTAAGCAGCAAAAAAGTGTTTTGATTTATGTGTACAAATTATTTACAATTTTTCGGTATCATGGCTTTCTGATACTAGAATCGCCTTTTCTCTAGTTAAAATTTTAAATTCTCGCTAGATGGTTGAGCGATCAAGGCTTCCGAACAGATGTGAAAGTTAAAGTTTGGGGTTTTTTAGACCACTTATAATGAAAAATATTATATTTTTTGCTAAAAATGAGGTAAAATCAAGCGCAGATGTGCGGGGCGGCCACCTCCTGTAATCAAAACATAGGAGCGCAATAGAAAATAATGTGAGTTTTGGATGATTTTAGCCTTTTTATCATAATTTTTTTAAATTTTCTGACGCTTCAGGCCGGGTAGTACTCATAAATAATTTTTCTGACTTTATTGGCACTCTAAAAACCTTATTTTTACGTCGAAAGAGTAGTTTATGTGCGGAATACGGATTTTTTAGTTCTTTACAATTATTTCTCGAGTATTTTTCGGCGCTTTGTGTCAATTTCCGCACTAATTTTGTGCGGTTTTTGTGAGAAACTTTCCAGAATTTCAAAATTTTCTTACAAATCAAAAGACGGCAAAACCGCTGTTATAGGCGTAATGAACATATTTTTTTGGTTATTTGTTGACACTATTGAAAAATTTGGGGTTCTGCCCCTACTGTCAGAAAATCCTGAATCCGCCACAATAAAGGCTAAAAAATTATGAAAATGAGCAATTTCTGATAAAATTGCTTGGGAATGAAAAGAAACGTGTGAATAAACGTAGTTTATTTATACTATGTAGTTTCTGCGGCAATATGGCTAAAGAGAAGTTCTCTGGCTGACCCTCCCCTAGGCCGGCTGACCCCTGACCATTCATGCTGTGCATCCCTTCCGACCGTGTCTGCTGTTTGCTTGCGGCTAAGGAACCGGGTTAATGAAAGCATTTATGATGTTTACGTTTTAAGGTCTATTACATCGGCATCGGATTCAATATATTAGCCATCGTTACCATGCTAACGTTAAATCTGTGCTCAGTTTATACGATCAAGAAGACTCGGAATCTTGTGCAGTCGATCAGTATCAGAAACAATAGGCAGACCAGAAGACTGGAAATCAGATTTTTCATTCAATGCTTGGTAACAACTTCAACATGCACTCTGAACTGCTTGGTTGCAGTTGTATTTTACTTTGTATCCTCGAAGGATTTAGCTTATGAAGTGATCACCGATGGCATCCAAATTTTCTACTACGGCATGTGCCCTTTCGTTTATTTGTGCTGCAATTCACTCTTACGCAGGGGCGTCGCGAAATATTTTTGCTTTTGGCGATCGTTTGTAAATACGTAGTGTTGATATGTGCAACTTAAAAGAATATAGCAGATTGCAAGAATTGAAAATATGAGAAATATTTCAGTTCCGGCATTTTTGAAATTTTTCATTGATCCTACTATGTTTATGAAAAATGCAGTGATGTCGGGATCTTTTTGAAAAAGTGAACGATAACTTTTTTAATATTTTAATGAACTCGACACTTTTTAAAATTTTTCAATGATTTCAACATGTTTCTGAGAAATTATTGTAATCTCGATGTCTTTTTGAAAAATGTTATCATTTTCAAATTCTTCAGTGGTCTCAGAGCTGCACACTTTGCAAATTTTGCTTACGGGTTACCCAACCATTTTATTACGCGGGTATACTCGGATAATCGGATACCCGGTACACCCTAGTAGGACCTTAGATAAGATGAGATTGCAAGGAACATCCTCTCTTCTCTGGTGGCATCTGGAGTGGTGCGCTCAAGCGCCTTCCCTCCATTGGGGAATAGGGCAGAACCCTGCAAAATTATTTAAAAATGACCATAATGTTAAATCATTACGTTAAAATTTTCGCAAAATCAGTCGAATCTTGGTTCTGAATTCAGCTAAAAAATAGTCAAATTTCATCAACAAGATTCATGACCAATACTTTGTACATTAAGACAAAACGGTTAAACACCGAACTAGGACATAAATATTTTCACATATTTTCATGATCTTTAAGTCAAGTTTAGAGTTTCAACAGAAAAATCCATGAATTCGTATGCAGAGCTGTAATTTGTTGCTGAATCGAGCTTTCAGACTCATTGCTGCGACTTTGTAAGGAGAGGAGAAGTAAAAGTGGTTTACAGAAGCGGCACAAAGCATCGAAAAATTTTCATGTTTTTGTCATTATAAAATTAATTTTGGGCATATATGGGTAAACAACACAATACAAAAAATAGCGACTAATTTCGAGTGGAGAAATAATGGATATTTTTACTGTTTTTGCCCTCCGAAAAATTCTGTAGTTGTATGTACAATTACGATTCCAGCACACAAGGTTTTAGTACAGCCTAAACTTTATCTGACCACAAGGAACAGGTTCAGAGTATTTTTGATTATTCTATAAATTTTGGATTATTCTATAAATTTAGATTTTTTTCAGACTTTAAGTACAAAAGGATCTGAGCTGAGGCGGCTGTTGGTCTCAGATAAGGCTGGCACGAAGGAATTATCGTCTTTCATTGAACCGTATTTATCTAGCTTATACTTAATAAAAATTATCTGCTTTGGATTAGAGATGTTAGCTTCCCAAAATGTGTTACATGTGCTATAATTTTGCTCCTGTGATGATGGTCGTTTTCGGCCCCTTATGATCGTCTTTTCTAATTTTCTCTGCCCATGGAGCGAAATCACAGCATGTGCAATACATTTTTGGGAAGCTATTAATAAGCTCTAGATTCTCATATCAGAGCCGACAGTATCCTATGATCGCATGGCAAGTAAACATGATTTAGTACAGACGATAAATGCGGACGTGTTGGCCCAACTTCAATATTCTGAGCCGAATTTGCTTAAGACTCGTGAACAGCGCCTCTTAATTCGGAGCTCAGCATGTACCTACTTATAATAGCAAAGGTTCTGTGAAAAAGTTTACACAACTTTTTTATACAAAAAGTGAATGATTCAATAAAATAAGAAAAAATAAACGAGAAAGATCTAATTCATAAAATAGCAAATATTGCATGTTTACTATGATATTCAAAATTTTATGTATGGGCACGGGTACCTTACTCGAGTAATAGCATCTTTTTCATTCAGGTTCCCAGCAGACATCTATGGTGGAAATGGGGGTCTCTAGATCCCCAGAATAGAAAAATGGTAGGCAAAATAAAAGCTAAAAATAGATGAAAATTGAAAATTTTCCTGCAAGTGCTTGAAATCGGCCAGAAACAGTGGATTAACAGAAGTAGTTCTAACGCATTTATAGCATTTACACCAGTTTTTGAGGTAATTTTGGACCGAAAGATCTCAATTTCTGACCCCTTTCCCAGACCGACTGACCCCCTCCCAAGGTCGGTTATGCTGTGCATCTATGGTAAGCACTTGAAAAATGCTATTAATGTTTTTTTTAATTTTTCAATAATCACTGTTATGTATGTATCTCAAAAAGTTATCTGAAATTAGTAAGCTGGGAATAAAAATCAAAATCACGGGGATAAGTCTCAGCCTGAAATTGAATAGTTCAACGTTAGTGAATAATAAGCAATAACTATAAGGTAAGCTTTTTTATACAACAAGAATAATCATTTCATTGTTATCACGCATAAGCTTTTTTTATCAATTAAATATTTCAAATGAACCTCATTGCTTTCTTAGCATCAAAACTCAAACCCAGTCAAAATGAGGATCTGTGAAAGCGTTAACCAAAATTACGCTAGATTCTTTGACGGAAATCAACTATTGTTGCATTGCCAAAAACGTTGTTCTAGACAATGTACACCTCAGCGCCTACTTAAGATGACTACTAAATAATAATTTACTACGATAACGTATGCAATGTAATGTCTTTTTTCGATGTTTATAATCGAGCTATATCCATTGAAATAAAAAAATCACGAAAAAACGAGAAAAAACTCAAAGTGAAATTATGATGATACCGCAGATTCATGTTTAATGTTTATCGAGACGAACAATTGTCTTTTTTTATCATAGTTGACAATTGTTCTTCCTGTTTCTCGAGTCGACTGTGAAGCAGACTACTAGTTATTGCTTAAAAGTCGGTAGTTTACTAGAATAATGCAGTAATGATCAGTGGAGGTACCACCAGAGGAACAACTCATGAATTAAAGTTTTCAAACTATTTGACCGTTTAAAGTACTTTTTTGACAATTTAGGCTTGTTTTAGTTATTAAGGTGTTTGATCTTAGCTGCCCTGTAATAGTTATGCTCATAGATGCACAGCATGGCCGATCTGTTGGGGTGGTAAAAAATTATGCTTTCTGTGCTAAAATAATCTCAAAAAGTGATATAAAGGCTAAAGTACTATTTAGACTACGTACGAGTTCATTATATCACAGTTCTGGTCAATCATAAACACTTTTAAATAAAATTTACAAATTTCATCCATTTTTGATCTTAATTTCGACTCATTTTTTTCTAGAAAATTTCCAATTTTTTTATTTACGGATCTACTAAACTCTTCCAACCCTACCTCCTAACGTACATGTCTCTTCATGCGCAGGCAGACACGTGGGAGAATCTAGGCGGGGGAGAGTATGACATCTAAAATGGAAAAATGGAAAATTTTCTAGGGGAAAATGAGGCAAAATAAAGGCCAAAAATACATGAAAATCGAAAATTTTCTCCAAAAGTGCTTCAATTTGACCAGAAACTGTGTAATAAACGTAGTTTTAACGTTATTTTAGCGTTTATACAAAATTTTGAGGTCATCTCAGCATAAAAAACTCAATTTTTGACCCTCAGATCGACTGACTCCCAGATCGGCCATGTTGTGCATCTATGGTCCGTGCTATGTACAAAAGTATTTAGTCCATTTCAAATAAGTTTAGGCTACCGAATTGTTACTTGTTTACCAAATATGAAGATTGCATGCACACATGGACATTGGGTCTATGGACCCCCAGAATCTAGAAGACATCCTCAAAAAATCCGATAGACCCACAAGATTGAATTTTCGGTGCTATTTTTAACAATTTGGCCCTATCGGACACACAAAATTTTGTTGCTGCCCGGCGTATGCTTGTATAAATGCACGGGCGTTGTATGCATGTAATAAATAACGGAACTCGTGCCACCTTAAGAAAACAATGACTAGAGAAGTATATAGTAGTAAAAGCAATTAGATGTTTTTGATGTGTCCATACTTGGAGCCTATTCTTTTTTTCTATTTTCAGTTTTCTTAATTAAAGATTGCAAGAAATAAATAATTCAATAAACTTTCTACAATAAAATGGATTTTATATTCTTTGAGCGATGTTACTCGACCCGAGTGTATAAAGATAAGAACTTAAATCGAAGATTTATAATAAGCTATTAAGTAGATTTAACAAAAGCTGCTTTATTTCCATCTCAGTGACGCAGGATGAGCTATTTTAATCAAAAAAGCTTCAAGCATTACGCTTTAGAATAAGAGATTATCAACAGAGCTATAACGACTTCATTATTATTGATAAGTCGATAAAAACGATGCACCCCAATAAATTTTTAGTCATTTCTCACGACTTGAAAATGATATAGTAGGCACATGTTATATAAGTTCCTGCGTATTTTATAACTCGTGGAAGCAGCATTATGAATAATTATTCATCATCAGTTTTCCAGCTGTGACAAAGGCACCTGCATCAGTCTTCCCGACTGTGCTGGTTTCTTGACCGTAGTGTCTTCCCGACTAATTATGTAAGTAGTTGTCCTAAATTTAGCTACAAAAATACTTTTTTTCCCGAAGTGTAGAGTTTTCGACTATACATGTACAGCAGGGTATTTCTAGGGTTCAGACACAAAAAACTTTTCCAATGAGTCTTGTGCTTGAAAACGATGAATACAAACAAAAAATTCACTTATGACGTTTCTGATCATGCTCTTTCCTTCTAGAACATAAATAATATTCCAAAGTTTTCGACCACGCAGTCTTCACTGAACAGCCTTCCCGATTGTATAGCCTCCTCAATTGTTTTCCGGGACGCGACCTCCTGTCAAATAATTACTTGTTGCGTTAAATGCGAAAGCGAATGCATAGATTAAGTAAGTAAAAAAGTAAAAATTTGTCCTGTTTTTTATACATTAGGCTTATTTAATCGTTTGTGTATTCGTGTATTTCGTATGCATTGCCGACTAGTACCAAGCTGACATGTACTTGCGGGACCAGACCAGACGTGCCCATTAACAGATTGGGGTCTACACCAGAGATCCATGTGAGGGATTTGGGGGTTCTGAACCCTCGGAATGTAAAAATTGAAAATTTTGGGGGGAAAATGAGGCAAAACGAAGGCCAAAAACGGGTGAAAATTGAAAATTTCCATTTAGAAGTTCTTCAAATTGACCAAAAAGTGTGTAATAACATAAATAGTTTTAACTCTATTTTAGCTCTTATACCAGTTTTTCGGGTCATTTTGGCCAGTAGCGTGACTGATTTTATTATTTAAGCGGGCAGCTAACAAGAAATATAAATGAAAGTGCAATTAGACACGAATAACATATGTAATAATATTAATAAGTTGGGGAATCCTGCGAGTGAGGGAGCGACCGAACCAATCTGAACTGAGTGTGAGCAGTCAGTAATTTTTTAAGACTTAAGCACGAAACATACTTCACGCGGCGCGGCGAATAGCGCGAATTCGCCGCAGTTGTCGCCGCGCCGAATTCGCGCTGACCCATGGCATACTTCCTGGCGCCGCGCGGTGAGGCGCGAATTTTGCCGCGCCGCATTTCAAGGCATGTTTCAAGCGGCCGCCGCGCCGCAACCGAATTCGCTAAGTCCAATTTTTGCCGCTTTTCATGGCATACTTTACCGCGCGCCGAAAAGCAAATAATGTCTATTTTTAGCATTTTTTCGAATTTTTTCGCTGCGCCGCAAAAGTCCAAACGTTTGGACTTTCCTTGCGAATGCTAATGAGGTGCGCCGATCATTGCGGCAATTCGCGCGGAGTATGCCAACATCGAGCGGAGCGGCAAAGGATTGCCCAGTTGGTGCCATTTTTTCTTGCTGCGCGGCGATCACGCCGCTTGAAGTATGCCCAGGCGGCGCGAAGCGGCAGACGAATTTCGCCGCGCCAGTTTCGCGCCATGACGTCACATTTTTGGGTATACTGTGGCCGCAAACCCCTTTTGCGGTGCGAATCGCGTGAAGTATGTTTCGGGCTTTAAACGAGATGGGCAAGAAGCGCAAAATCACAAGTGTCAGTCGGGTCACAAATAGATAAAGATCTGGGCGATCCTGCGTGGTCGTTAAAAGTAATGTTTTTAATATGTTCTTTTTCCGAATATTTCTAAAATGCGAGTTAGCGCATGACTATTTGCGTCATTCGGGAAATCGGACATTCGCGATTAACTTCGAAAAGCTGAATCTGAATCATACTTTTGGCTAAAACATTATAAAAACTTCTCTGACAATTCGCTAAAATTTGTGTGCATAAAAAAGTCTTGTGTGCATATTGAAGGTTAATGTGTTGCAAGACTAAAATAACGCTTCGCTAGAGGCCCAAAGAAAATCAATTTTTGACCCTCCCCCTCAGACCGGCAGGCGGCAGACCCCCCTCCAGATCGGCCATGCTGCGCACCTATGGTCTACATCATTAGAATGGAAAGAATGGAAAGAAAAATGAAAACTTTCTTGGAAAAAATAAGGAAAAATAGTGGTCAAGGATGGATTAAAATCAACGATTTTTTAGCCAAAAATTCGAAAATGGTTAGAAACTGTTAAATAGCATAGTTTGTACGCTATTTTAGCGCTTATACTAGTTTTTAAGGCTGTTTGGCTAAAAAATCGCTGGCTCACCAACCCCAAATTGCCTGATCCCCCAAAGCAGCCATGCTGTGCATCTATACTATGCCTCTGAAGAACACAAGGCAAAACTTTCCAGGGAAAATCTGGTAGAAGCCAAAATTAAGAAAAATCAAAATTTCTGATTTAAAGTGCTTGAATTCGACAAGAAATTGCCTTTTATCGTTGTTTTTATGCTGTCTTAACATTTATATTAATTTTTAATAATCGATAACCATAAATTGAATGTATCAATCGGTTCATCAAGGAGGCTGCACTGTCGAGGCTGCTTTAGACGGTAAAGTAAAACGATTCTAAACATTCATTGATTCGGAAAGCTGCACGATCGCAAACCATGTACAGTCGGGAAGACAGAATGGGAAATGACGTCATTATTTGCTTTTGTGTTCTTTTGTTTTCTGCGATTCAAAAGGTTTTTCATTATCTCTGCCATCCAAGTTACATAAAATTACAATCGCTCACCATGAAACTTTCTGAGCTGAAACAATGCAGGAATGTAGTTTTCCTTCCAAGACTTTGGCATTTATTTCTGGTCAAAGGGAATGTATGCATGTACGAGCATCTTTCTCATTGACGTAATTTGCTGAATTTGTTCTGTAATTAGGCGATGCGATAGACGAGCTAACAATAGAGCAACGTTTCAGAAAATTAAATTATACAATTTTGTTGAGTAGTGATTCGTAAGTAAACTTCAAGAAGTAATCATAGGTAGCGCTACGATATATAATTAAAAAACTCGATGTGCCATTTTTTTCTTTTGTTTACACTCAATGCCGAGTTAGCAATGAGTGTGTAAAGTGTAAACCAAAAATTCAAATAATTTGCGAAGGGCCATTTTTTAAAATATTGCCCCAGAGCTGTGAAGTACGAATCTGACTTTAAAATTTCTTTACACTCAATGGTTGATGCACAAAAATGTAAAGTATACGGTTTTTTACTCCTTGCGTGTTTTCAGCTTATCTAACTCAATTTTGGTTTCTGTGCAGTCCAATTGGTTTTGTAATGTAGGAGGGTTACAATGTCTCAAGGACTAATTTTTTCTCTTTTAACGCAATATTTCTTGATCTGTGATCTTTTTAGTGTAAAGGGTTCGAGACGAAAAACGAAATTTCTCAAGTTACTCCGCTAAGTAGGCGGAACATGCTAATTATGCTTAAAATGTGCCCTGACCTTAGCGTTACAGATCCTAGTATATTTTGTTTCTATACACCGAATATTGCGTTAAGTTAGCACAAATGTAAAGTTTACACTGAGAATCACTTTTCCGTCCACAGCATTGAATATCAAACAATTTGCAGAGGGTCAATTTTCTTTTTAAAAATGTTGCTCCCGAATTGTAGATTACGAATGTGACATTAAAATTTCTTTACACTCAATGGTTGTTGCACAAAAGTGTAAAGTATACCTGTTTTTTACTCTTGTGTGTTTTCAGCTTATCTAACTCAATTTAGGTTTCTGTGCAGTCCAATTGGTTTTATAATGTAGAGGGTTACAATATCTCAAAGACCTATTTTTTTCTCTTTTAACGCAATACTTCTCGATCTGTGATCGTTTTAGTGTAAAGGGTTCGAGACGAAAAACGAAATTTCTTCAGCTACTCCGCTAAGTAGGCGGAACATGCTAATTATGCTTAAAATCTGCCCTGACCATAGCGTTACAGATCCTAGTTTACTTTGTTTCTATACACCCAATATTGCGTTATTAGCACAAGTGTAAAGTTTACACCGAGAATCACTTTTCCGCCCAGAGCATTGGGTATCAAACAATTTGCGGAGGGCCATCTTTCTTTCAAAAATCTTGCCACTGAGTTGTAGATTACGAATCTTGGCTTAAAATTTCTTTACACCTAATGGTTCTTGCACAAAAGTGTAAAGTATACGGGTTTTTTACTGTTAGTGTGTCCTGAAGCTTATCTAACTCTATTTTGGTTTCTGTGCAGTCCAATTGGTTTTATAATGTAGAGAGCTACAATATCTAAAAGGTAAAATGTTTTCTCTCTTAATGCAATATTTCTTGATCTGTGATCATTTGAGTGTGAAGGTTCGAGACGAAAAAAGAAATTTCTGTAGCTACTTGCACCCCCAGAATTTTGGCGCTGCCCACCTATGGATATATGGCCTAAAATATTAAATAAAAGAAGGGAACTAGCAAAGAAAAGTGCTCCGATGGAACAAAAAAGGTTAGGATACTTGAATTTCTTCATTGTTAAGTATGTAGAAGGAGGGGACTAGGAAAATTTCCCTATATGCGCAGAAGCCATAGGAATGGGCGAAACAGTTAGACTTCCTCTAAACAACGCAAAAATCGAAGTATATTTTTCGACCTATGAGCGTTTCTGCTGATTTTCCGTAGTAATTTCGATTACGATGGCGAGTTTTTGGATTACTTTATTTTGGGAGATTTAAAGAAATTTTTTGTGGTATTTCATGCAGACTATTGAGTTGGCCATGTAGGTGGGAAGTTTACACTATTATCTTGTACGCCAGAGCATTGTGGAAGGTCAAGATTTCTTTAAATAAATAATACATTGATTAATTAATAGTCATGGAAGTGTCTTCAATGCACTTTTGCGAAACACTTGAGAATGTTTTGTGACTACACCCTCATTTTTCACAGGCCGCAGATATACTTCAATTTTTGCGTTGTTTAGGGGAAGTCTAACTGTTTAGCACATTCCTATGGCTTCTGCGCATATAGGGAAATTTTCCCTAGTCTCCTGCTTTTACATCCTTAACAATGAATAAATTCAAGTATATTTACCTTTTTTCTTCTATCGGAACATTTTTCTTTGCTAGTATTTGATCGCAATAGGATTCAAAAGTTGGTTTTGTTATGCCATGAACTTTGCAGTAACGATCACAGAAAACCGTTAGTGATGGCCAGACATGCACGTGGGGCAGGGGGAGTTTGGTGGTCTAGACACTAGAATGAAAAAGTGGCAAATTTTGTGGGGAAAATGAGGCAAAATTATGGCCAAAAATGGAGGAAAATTAAAGATTTTCTTCAAAAGTGTTTCAAATTGACCTGAAATTGTATAATAACGTAGTTTTAACGCTAGTTTCAGCGCTTAAACCAGTTTTTGAGCTCATTTTGGCCCAGAAAAGTTCAATTTTTGACCTCTTCCAGACCAGGCTGACCCCCATCTATCGGGGTGACCTCCAAAACTAAAAACGTCCCCTGTAAATGCCTCTTCTACATGATGAAAATTTTGAAGATTTTTTTAGCGATTTTTGATTCATCGCACGCTAAACCCGAGTTTAAGGGTTGCCCATATGTGGTAAAGATGCATCATAATGTAGCGGCGAAGGCAAGTTGTTCGGAAAATGTCCTACGCATAACTGTGCACAATTGTAGTCAGTTTCATGAAAAGTTTGCTTTTTCCCTCCAACAATTTCCAGTTTCTCTATGTTGCAGCTTTTGTGATTGCACTGAGTCGGTCCATCATTATAATTATTTGAATGCTTACTGTCTTTGAAAATTTGTAAAGCAAAATCGCAAGGCGAAACAATAAGATGGTGCCGAAATTTGTTTTGATGTATTCAGGAGTTATTAGCCCTTTTCCTTTAAGAAGGTGCATACTATGTATTATCTACATAAAAGACTAAGCTTACTACAATGCATTCGCTTTCTTCTATTTCTCTATATAAAAAAAGAATTTTAAACAAACATTCCTTCTGTGCTTCACCCTGTTCCACGTGATTGATGAATTATTTTTGTATGACTTCTTTAATTTGATTTTCACCTTTTAGAACTCCTTATCAATTAAGGTCTACCTGAATTTAGCTGTTGTGCAATCAAATTAGTGTTTCCTGTTGATTAGTTACCAACATAGATGCTCAGCATAGCCGATCTGGGGAAGAGGAGGTCAGCAGGTCTGGAAGGGGTCCAAATTTGAGCCTTTAAGGGCCAAAGCGACCTCAAAAAGTAATAATGCTAAAATAGCCTTAAAATGACGCTATTCCACAATTTCTGGTCGATTCCAAGCACTTTGAGGAAAATTTTTCAATTTCCGTTCAGTTTTGGCTTTGATTTTGCCTCATATTTCCCACCGAATTTTCCATTTTCGCTATTCAGGGGTTCTAGACCTCCAACCCACCACGTGCATTTCTGCTAACCATCGTTGTACCTGCGCTTTTTTAATTTATCTTTCTTGCGCTACATTTATTGTATTTTATTGTTTCAACTCAATTTTGGTCAAATGATGAAAAAACGACTCCTGTTCCTGTCCTATACTTCTGTTATGCTTATAAACGTGTGTATTTGTACAAACATTTCTAGATATTTGTTAGCAAATGCCGGAACTTGGATATTTCTTAGCTGGAATTTTATTCGAAGTTTGGACATGTATTGGAATCTGTAATAATGTACTCTGCGCTTTTCTAATAATTAAGGATAAAAGGATGAATAACGCATCGTATTGGCTGATAGAAAATCTATGCTGGTAAGCGTCCTCTGATTTAACTAAAAGGAGGTAGTATAGTAGGTTTGTTTCACGAGTCCTTGTCCATGGGTGGAAATTCTTAATGTAAATAATGTTATGAAAGACTTTTTCCAGGAAAGATAGGTAAAATGTACGATTTCGCAGATTTTTTTGCACTCAGTAATTAATTTACAGTTCATGTAATGATCGCCGCTAAAAATCGATCAATTTGAAACGGATCTTAGTCGATTTAACGAGTGCCAATCATAAGTGGGCGGCACCAAAGTTCTGGGATGGGGTGCACGATTACTTCAAAGGTCAAAAATGGCCTTAAAAATGGTGGTATGACGAAAAACATCATTTTTTAACGTTTCTCTTCAAGCACTCTCAATTGGCATCAAAAAATTGTAAAAAAACAAAAAATCCACAAATTGGATTCTGGGGGTATTTTGGTTTCTGGGGGTATTTCGCTTTCTGTGGGGTGCATACCCCCTAACTCCCCCACCACGCCCAGGTATGGTGCCAATCATGTACATGTTAGAATATCTTAAGGCATAAACTAAATGATAGTCGGACAAATAGGCTTCCTACTAAAAAGAAAAATAAGCAATAAGGTAAAATGGATTTTGCATTTGTCTATCTAAAATTTAGAATGCAATATTTTTAATAAGCAACCCGTTATATCTTTTTTCATCCGTATCGCGGAGAACTTACTTTCAGAAAAAATCCATGATAGGAAGCCGTAAGATCATGTAAATAGGTTATAGTAAATTCGCGGATTATACATACTGGATAAGCAGCGTTTTTCATGTTAAAGTCACTTAGTATTATTCTCGACTAATACTTATTAAAACTATTTTTTGTACTTATTTTACTAATATTAATGTGTTATTCTCACTCTCTCATTCTCATCAGAAATTTGATTGAAATGTAATGCAATAATTCTGACTTAAAAACAGATTGTTAGAAATATGTAGCTATCAAACAATATCATATCGCAGATTCAGATATCCCTAGCAGTTTTGATTTGGCATTAATCTTGACTTTGTGAGGCTGCTTTGTTATTGTAAACTAAGTTATTTCTCTCCACGTTTCCATACGTATATATGCATATGTTACATATGCAAACATGCTTAGCGTGCTGATTACTATCCTCTATAGAAAAAACCAAACTTTTTATGGTAATTCTGTATATTTTAACTTTACGAAAGCGTTCGATTTTATTTTTGGTGTTTAACATAATTAACAAAATTGCTTTAGAGGTTAGGTATTTATATAGAATCGATATGGTTCAATCTTCCAGCATACAATAGCTACATCTGATATTACTGTGTAAAACCAAATGTGCAACGCGATATGAGCTTGGGACTTCATGTTATGCTGATATATAATCAAAGCTCCGAAAGTTTTTTTTGGAAAATATCAAAAAAGTTACGTGACATTCAAATTTCTCTGGTCAGTTCACCAAGTTTAACATCCACTTAGTATACTAGCGAAAATTTAATCAATCCTGAATCCCAATCTTGCTCAAATTAAACTCTTTGATGAAATCAAATTCTAATGCTGAAGGCGTCTGACCCAAAAACCTTAAGTGCTATGTTGAACAAATTATGGAAGTTATTTAAATCTCGACTCATGCTCAAATTAACGCGATTGTGGTCACAAATTAATTCTAGAGTTTATAAAAAAGGATTTTCAATTCTAAAAATTGGGATAGGCTGGCAGACGTTCCCGATGGTGTAGTATCTTAAAACATAAAAGTTGCTTAAATTCAAGCTGATGCCAGGAATACGGACATGGGGGTTTTAGTAGGGAGATCCCATAATTCAGATTTCCCGTCCCCTCCCCCAAACCTGTAGGCCCCAGCATTAAATTTATAGCACTTTTTTGCAATTTTGTCACACAGACCTCAATGATTTGATTGCTACCTACGTATGAAACGTCATTCCATGCATAAAAGCTAAATATAAACTGAGATTAATATGATTAAAGTAAGAAGTGCCTGATTAAAAACATAGACAGGTTCTCTAATCGTCTTGGTAGTTTTTCTCATATTATACGTCACAAGGCTGTAGATGAATTAAAGATCAATACGAAAATCATAAAGAGTCGTTTCTGAGCTTAGTGTACCTAACGATGAAGCTTCACTTAGCGTAACACTAAGCTTATTCTGCAACGGTTAACTTTAAAACGACGGAATTATTAATTTAAGGTCGGATGCTTTTTGCCTGCTGCTGTACGCGATTTATGCTTTTTGGGCTTATCCGCTTTTGCCGTTCGACTCGTTCGAACGCGCCGCCCCTGCCGAGCCAAAATCGGCGTCGTCGGCGCTCCATTTCGGCTACCGAATCGCCCTGGCCCTATACGTATCGCTGTCGTGCGGAAACGCCGTCTTCATGTGTCTATTGTCGTTGGTGCGTTTTTTGACCGTCAAGGATGGCGTCTCGCAAAATAATAAATTGCTTCGCCACCGGAAAACGCTAAAGATGCTGAGCGCCGCGATTTGGATTCTGACGTCGTGCGCCGCCGTTTTTCTGTCGACACTTTTTCTCGCGCGCCGCAACAAGGACGATCGAGTGTTCGACGCGACGCTGAAAAGCGTTTTTTCTACACAGTGGCCCATTTCACCGCGACGGCTATCGCGACGGTGACACTGAATTTGTTGTCAATTTTCTACGTGAGAAGGTCGCGCAATCGCGGTTTTCTGCAACAACATCGGCCGTCGACTTTTTCGAATGGCAGCGGCGGCGGCATCACCAATCGCCTAGAAATGAGTTTTTTCTCTCAATGCTTATCGATCACGTTCTGCGGGCGGCGCATTGCTTGACGTGGATCGGTTTCGTCGTAGTTTTTCGGCGTTCGAAAACGTTCAACGTTCTATTCGACGCCTTCAGTTTACTGTACCACAGCGCAGGGCCGGTCGTTTACTTGTCCTGCAACGGTATATTGCGAAAAGCCGCCCTCAGGCTCCTTTGCTGTTTTGATGATAACAGAGTTTTTACTATACTTAATCGCGCGTAGTGGATGGTGTAAAAAACAAATTTTATTTAAAAGTTCTGTGCCAACTTTTTCACCCAAAAGTCGGGATGAATTGAATAAAATGGAAATAAAGTACCTCCTTAGGGCTACACGTGCAGCAAACTGCGATAAAAAACGCACTATTGAGTTATTTATTGGAATGTAAAGTTCGAATACAGGTGGGTAAAATGGACGAAAATACATGTTTTCCCCTATTTAATTGGTAAATATCTCAAATATTTTGCGGAACCAAAGTTTTCCACATATAAACATACTACATACGATCCAAAGGCTACAAACTGACTTAACCCGAATTTCTTCACACTCAATAGGAAGTTAAGTTCAGAGTGTTAAAGTTTACAATGTGGTATGGCCACTTACTCAATTTAGGAGTGGGAATAGGTCGGATAGAATAAAAATCAAGTACTTTCTAAGCGGTACACGTCACAGCAAATTGCATTTATTAAGATTAATATTTAGCTTTTTCGAGAGTTGTGAAAAAATTGGGTGTACGTGTTTCTGTCTTAATTTTTTCTGCCAACTTCTCCGATCATGAGTCTGAACATGATCTCATGTATAAAAAAGTACCAGGAATCAAAGTGATACGCCAGTTGGGCGCGGTTATTCACAGACGACAGTGGTATTAAGTGGTTTACATCTAATATTTACTAGTCTTCAGGCCATTGTGGAGACTTAATTTTTCATAAATGTTGATCGCAATATCAGAGTAATATCGGAATTACGAATTCGACTAGAATCTTCTTTACACTGTGTGGATGTGCAAAGTTACATTAGAAATTAAGTACGTAAAGCCACAAATAAGAATCTGACTGTTAGTTTTGTCTACACTCAGTAGTTATGCAAAGTTTGCATTATTCATGCATTGTAAATGTGTAAAATTTACACTACAAATCTATTTTACTTCCAGAGCGTTGCAGAAGGTGAATTTTTAAATATTCTTTCTTCACTCCAAGTAATTGTGTAAACTTTACACTGGAAATTAACTTTAGTTTCAGAGCATTGCAGAAGCTTTTTCCAAAATGTTGCATGTAACGTCAGGATGAGGAATCTGAGCGTTAGTGTCCTTTAGAACCCAATAGTCGCGTAAAGTTAATGCTTAAAACTTTTGATCTGCTTAAATAAGGTAATGTTGTCTTTTTTAAATAAGATAATGCCGATGATTACGAATAATATTGTTTTCTGTGTTCTTGGACTGCTGTCATTAATCCTTTATTTTTTATAGTATGTGTTTACCGACTGATTTAAATAAATTAGGCTAATGAAAAGTTCGGTAATAGCAAAGAAAAATGATTTGATGGAATAAAAAAGACGAATATACTTGGGATTGTGGATTATTAAGGATGCAAAAGGAGGGGGCTAGGAAAAAGCTACCTGTGTAATGCCCAAAGTCGCAAAATCTGTTAAAAATCAGACTTTCTTTATGCATAGCAAAAAATCGAAGTATATTCTGCGGCCTCATAAAAAAGTGTAACCTTTGAATAATTTTCAATGCTTTACATTAGAGTGTATGAACGTAATCTAAAATATATAGTTTTTGTAAATTGCTTGCAAGTTGTAATGCTGACTTGTTTCATTGATAAAAAACTAACTGCAATTGTATATAAAGGTGTATTATTTTGTTATCATGAGCATTATAGTAAGCAAACCTGGCGTCAGTGCACGCAATCGTCGCGGGCATGCAAGCCTACCTATAGTCTGTTTCACACAACTTAGGTCATAAACTTTAAAACTATCTCTGACAATAAGCTGACAGATTGCGATTATAGCATTGATCTGATATATTATTATCGTAATCCCTCAGCTTACTGTCTTTAAAAATTCTTAGAATTTATGCACGAACTTATGTGAAACAGACAATAGCAGTCCGTTTCACGTAGCTTAAACTTTTCTGCTACTAAAGCAATAATTTCTTTGATAGTATTGAGTGTATCAATGTTATTTCATCCAATTGGCTTAGGAAAATGCAGTATTGAGTGTATCAATGTTATTTCATTCAATTGGCTTAAAAAATGCTCCTAGTTTACTCTATCTACTTTCCCATAGCTCACTGCATAGTTAACTTGCTGCTTTTTCAATCGTATTTTGGTTCAATAATTTATTTCAATCTGCAAGCCACAGAATATACTTCGATTTTTACCGTTGCATAGAGAAAGCCTGATAAAAACTACTTTTTTATTTTTCTCAACACCCAATACCGTGTTTATAATGAGCGTGTTAAGTTTTGGCGTAACGTTATCCCACGTTATGTTGCTTATTACATCTTGATAAGTAGCGGGTGAATTCTTATAAGATTCTTAGAAATCTTATTTTTCTTCCTCCGGATGCTTATGTTGTTGCAAGATTTTATAAGAAAACGTTACTGCTTGCAAGCAGTCTTACAATACATAAAATTCTTATAAGATGGCATATACTATCTTACATTCTTGCCAGCCTTTGCTTTTTGCTTACACGCAGTCATAAGCAGGACAAGAATTAAAGACAAGCAGGATTGTAGGACAGCGTAAGCAAAAAGCCGTCTTGTAAGAAAGTTACGTCTGCGTATTACAGACAAGCATGAGCAAGCAAATTACGTTCTTGTATGCCTTATTGCAAGATGACTTGCATGATTGCTTAAGTGTGCTTGTGACATGACAAGCAAGACACGATTCATTTATAAGATAATACAAGCTGTCTTATAAGATACATATATGTACCTACCTAGGCACGTCATGCTGTAAAAACGGTAATATTATCAGTATAATGAAAGTGACTGAAAAGATGAAAAAATGACAAAAAAATTGAAGATGATTGAAAATATCTTTTCGCAAAAGAGCATAAAAATGTGAATCAACTTTAATCTACAAGTCATTAGTCATTGTAATACTTTTTTAGGGAATTTGTCCTTCAAGAAGCTCGATTACTGAGCGAAACAGGCCGGCTGACTCACGAGGCCGGCCTTGCTAACCTGGGTGTGGGGGTTTGGTGTAGGTATGCACCCCAGAAGGCCAAATACCCAACACGAAAGTGTAAATACTCAACAGTTCTCCAAAAATTGATTTTTTAAAGATTTTTCTTGTTGCTTACAAGCATGAATAAGCAAACTTATAGGTCATAGTATGCATTATCGCAAGACAACTTTTTTGCTTGTTTCTGCTTGCAAGCACTGACAAGCAGAAGAGCAAGATAAGTTTTAAATATATCTACGGATTTACAGTGACGTTTTATCAGACTGACCAGAAATGATTTGGAATGAAGTCAAATTCTTGTAGGTACAGAGTCTGATTACTTTAACTTTATGGTTTTCTCTTGAATTCAATTAATCCGCATGCGTAAGGCCACAAAAATGGTTAAACGGAAATTTGATAAAATTGAATTAAAATTAAGTCAATTAAATAAAATGAGTCTATTGAAATTTTCACAAGCGTACTAGTTACTGCTAAGCAACTCCAGTGATGCAGAAAATATTGCTAAAGCAAGTGGTGCACCTGCCAGTCTCCTCATAAGGTTATTTAATGTGTATTATTCATCCTCCTCGGCTTATTTCAAGGAAGGCTATAATTGTATACATAAACACGCTGAGCCAATCGTGCTTATAAGTCATGAAAACAGGCCAAAATTCTTACAAAATCTGGGAATTCAAAATTTTGAGAGTCGAATATTGGCCTAAAAATGGTGCTATGATGAAATACACCATTTTTGAACGTTTCTCGTCGAGCTATATCCATTAGCATCAAAAAAATAAAAAAAACATAAAATTTTTCAAAAATTAACTGTGGGGTATTGTTGGGCTTACCTGGGCGCGGGGGGTTTGGGGTATGTATCCCCAGAAGGCAAGTACCCAACAAGAAATGGCAAATACCCAACAATCCCCCCAGAATTTCAGCTTTTGGAATTTTTTTGCTTTTTTCGAGTTTTTTTATGCCAATCGATAGAGCTCGACGAGAACCGTTCAAAAATGGTGTTGTTTCGCCATAGCACCATTTTTAAGGCCAATATTTGACTTTAAAAAAATTTTGCACCCCCCCAGACCTTTGGAGCCGCCCACCTATGTTGTTGATTATTTCCATTTTCTTGTTATGCATTTGGCCATCTGGGGATGCTTACCCCCTCACCCCGCCCACATGTGGTATGCACCCCCAGAAAGCAAAATGCCTAACATGAAAATAAAAATACCCAGCAATACCGCCAAAATTTCAATTTTTGAATTTTTTGCTTTTTTCATGATTTTTTGATGCCAATGGTTGACGAGGAATGTTCAAAATGGTGTTTACTTAGCCATAGTATCATTTTTAAAGCTAATATTTGACTTTAAAAAATTTTGCACCCCAGAACTTTGAAGCCGCCTACCTACAGTCGTGCTGATCCTGCTTTTGGTCATATGTCTGAGATGAAGAAATTCAGCCTATGGTTTTGATTTCCAAAAAAAACGAAATTAAAATGAAGATATATTGTAGGTATATTACAATGAAATTCAAAGAAAATTTGACATATAAGCCCAAATTGTTTTTTGTCCACCTATGCACAGTGGCGGATCTAGGATTTTCCTAAGGGGGGGCGGTACCCCTAAGGGGGTGGCGGAACCCTGACTTGGGCGGAAAAATTAGCCGTTTTAACCCGAAAATCGCGAAAAATCGCTCAAAAATGCTTAATTTTTCGAACTTTTTTGGGCCAATAGGGGGGCGGCCGCCCCCCGCCCCCTCTAAATCCGCCCCTGCCTATGCATATAGCTGCCCCCATGTTTATCTTGAAGCTGTGAGGGACATACCTACATACATAAACAAGATTTAAACTTTAGACGCTTATAATTATGCACAACCAAGTTGATGTTGTCAAATTTTGGGCAATTTTAAAAAAATCTTATACTTGCTTATAAGCACTTCTCTTTGCTATTAAACCCATGAAGATTATGTTTCAGGTTAATATTAAGTAAATTCAAAATATCACAATTATCAAACAGCGCACGCATGCCTGACTTGGAGCATCTTGCACAATAATGCAGATGTAGATGTGTATTTAATGGTTGTGCTCAGTGCACTGTAACTAAGACCGGCTGCCAAAACTTTTTTGATCAGCGTTGCATGTGCTTCTAAGCACATGCAAGAATATGCTTATAAGATGCTTGCACGTTTTTATAAGCAGTCAGCTGGGATCTTGTAGAACTGCTTGTAGGGCAAGCACTTGCAAGCAAAATTATAAGTATGCTTGCAAGATAGAAATTCTTGTAAGATTCGGATAAGCAAGGTCTTACAAGCATTTCAATAAGATTCAAAATTTCTTGTAAGTTTGCTTGTAAGAATTACGTTTTCCTGTAAGTTGGCAAGTAAGCACATGACAAGCAAAAGGTACAGATCTTGCAAGAAAACTAACAAGCATTTCTATAAGATCTTATTCGTAAGCATTGCAAGCACACATAACGTGGGATATCATATACAATCTTGACGGATTTTTCAGCCAGGGTGTACACAACTCGGTGTAAATGCCTCATACAATTCAATGGAATAGAATTGGAGAGAATGAAATTTTCTAAGACCAATTTTTCTTCTTCTGAATTTCGCATTAGTTCTTTTATGGAGTGTAAAGAGTCCGAAATTTTGGGGGTGAAAAGAGAGATTTAAGTCGCATTTTCATCTTCTTTCTGGTTGCCAACAACTCCTGTTATAAGTCCGAAAAAATCTTCCTGATGGAAAAAACTACGCTTCAAGGGCTTTACGTTGAGTTTGACCGCGTTTGTATTAAGTAAATACGAAGTTAGTTCTAGTGGTTTAAAGTTTGCATTCTGCCGGTGGACGAAAAAACACGCTTCCTACCTTTTACTTCGTCAACTGCACCGATTGTAAATCAGAACGCGTAAAAAAATACTGAAAATGAAGTACCTACGTCTCAAGGGTTACGCATCGCATTCAGGTGCATCTTTTTAAACTCGATACAGATTTAGATCTGGAGGTGTAAAGTTTACTCTTGAGTAAAAAAACATGTTTTTTCTTTTGTGTCAACTTCTCCGGTAATGAATCGGGTGGTACGAACTATCAATAAAATAAATTACGTTTCTAGGGGTTGGTTCCCTCAAGTAGGGCCCATCAGGGTCAACACCCCCAGCCCCGTTTCTGCCAAATTTTCTCCAACTGAAGGGGGTTTAGGGGCTCGGAAACGGGGTACCCCATTATTCGTATGCGAAGGTGACCCCCGGTTCCGTCAGGGGTTTATCCGCCCTGGGGCGGTCCAAAGTGGCGGAACCGGGGTTCCCCAAGTAGGGCACATCAGGGTCAACGCTCCCAAACCCGTTTTCGCTAAAATTTCTCCAACTGAAGAGGGGTTTAGGGGCTCGGAAACGGGGTACCCCATTATTCGTATGCGAAGGTGACCCCGGTTCCGTCGGGGTTTATCCGCCCTGGGGGCGGTCCAAAGTGGCGGAACCGGGGTTCCCCAAGTAGGGCACATCAGAAGGTCAACGCTCCCAAACCCGTTTTCGCTAAAATTTCTCCAACTGAAGAGGGGTTTGAGGGGGCTCGGAAACGTGGTACCCCATTATTCGTATGCGAAGTGCTGACCCCGGTTCCGTCAGGGGTTTATCCGCCCTGGGGGCGGTCCAAAGTGGCGGAACCGGGGTTCCCGCGTAGGGCACATCAGGGTCAACGCTCCCAAACCCCGTTTTCGCTAAAATTTCTCCAAGTGAAGAGGGGTTTAAGGGCTGGAAACGGGTACCCCATTATTCGTATGGCGAAGGTGACCCCGGCTCCGTCGGGGGTTTATCCGCCCTGGGGGCGGTCCAAGTGGCGGAACCGGGTTCCCCAAGTAGGGCACATCAAGGTCAACGCTCCCAAACCCGTTTTCGCTAAAATTTCTCCAACTGAAGAGGGGTTTAGGGGCTCGGAAGGGATACCCCATTATTCATATGTGAATCTGACCTCGGTTCTGTCAGGGGTTTCTCCGCCCTGGGAACGGTCCAAAGTAGCGGAACCGGGGTTCCCAAATAGGGCCCATCAGGGTCAACAACACCATCATCCCCGTTTCCGTCTAAATTTCTCCAACTGAAGGGGGTGTTTGACCCTGATGGACCCTACTTGGGGAAACCCGGTTCCGCCGCTTTGACCGCCCCCAGGGCGGAGAAACCCCGACGGAACCGGGGTCACCTTCGCATATGAATAATGGGGTACCCTGTTTCCGAGCCCCTAAACCCCCTTCAGTCGGAGAAAGTTTGGCGGCAACGGGGTTGGGGCATTGACCCTGATGGGCCCTACTTGGGGAACCCCGGTTCCGCGCGCCGCTTTGGACTGCTCTCAGGGCGGAGAAACCCCTGACGGAACCGGGGTCAGAATCACATATGAATAATGGGGTACCCCGTTTCCGAGCCCCTAAACCCCCCTTCAGTTGATTTTTCGTTTTTCGAATCGCGCGACCGAAATAAAAAACGAAAACCTACAGTATGGTTTTTGATTTTAAAAGCGCGCGACCGAAACAAAAAACGAAAATCTACAGTATGGTTTTTCGTTTTTCGAATCGCGCGACCGAAACGAAAAACGAAAATACAGTATGACTTTTCGTTTTAGAAAGCGCGCGACCGAAACGAAAAACGAAATAATCCTTGTTTTCTGCTATGCGCGACCGTGTATGAACACAAAACATAAGATAAATCTCGTTTTTCATTTTTTGTCGGTGGCACCCGGTAGCGCTGGCCCTAAGGGGCACGGACACTCTAGGCCAGCCAGTCATCTTACATAAAAATTATGAAATAATTTTTATGATTTTTGGTCTGGAAATTGAGTGATTGAATTTTGATAAAAGAAAATAATCCAAAACATTCACCTGAAGTTTAGTAATCCAAATAATATTTAGGAGCCAACCACCGGTGCCGAACTACGTGCGACATAATGCACCACTAGGTAGCTAATTTTGCTAATTTTATGTACACAGAAAGAATAAAAATAAAAACGACGATTGTGAAAAAATCACCAAGCCAACTGTACAGCAAAGCGACGACACCAAACAACTAGTATAACACAACGAATATTCTAGAGGCAAGAAAAATGCTTATGACAGTGGAATTTAGAATAGGCGTGACTTAAAACTTAAACCAATAATATTTTAGATACGGCGTCGATATATGTACAATATCGATTTTTCCGACCTCAACACAGGCTTAACCGGAATAGCGGTCATGTTGCCTATGCTTTTGATATAATAGAAAAAGGGAATATTGATTGAAACTGCAGGCTAGCTCACGCTGCGCACCTCGAAGGTACGTATGTTCGTGATTTCGCTAGTGGGACGAATCACGGCGGAGTGGCTAAGTCGCCAAAGCTTTTCTTACTGTTGGAGTCGCGGTCCGACAGCGAAAATTTGCCTCTTTTCGGCTAGAGCGCCGAATACTTACTTTGGCGAATATTGGGCCGCCAAAATCGAAGTGGTAAAAAACGTTCCGCTCAATATCACGGAACCCGTGCAGATATTCTATCTACATTACAAATCATATTTTATTTCAGACATTCTCTACGCTCAGCAGCTGTGTAGAGTTTACACTGAAAATCAATTTTAGTTATAGAGCATTGAAAAGGTTAAATTTCTTCGAAAATTTTATCTGAAACATTAGAATCTCTCTGTAGCATCTTGATTACGAATTTAACTACAATTTTTTTTACACTTACGAGTTGTTTAGAGTTCACACTGACAGTTAATTTTAGATCTAGGGGATTACACAAGGAAACTTTTTTTGCGAACTGTTCTCCGTAACATCGGGATTACGAATTAAAATTTAGATTTTCCTTGACTCAATGATTAAATAAAGCTTGTACTGAATATTAGTTTTACTTCTAAAACGTTGTACATAGAAGGTTATATCTTTAAGAGTTCTGCATAAAACAAGGATTGTGAGTTAAAAAAGAATTGTCATATTAACGTGGTGGATATTGATGTGAAAGAACAATGTAATTCCGCGTTGACCGACGCTGCGTTTCATTTGGTAAGTCACCCTAGCTATTAGGAATGGAACAGACTATAGCAAAGACAAATGGTCTTATGTGTGGAGCAGAAAGGACAAATTTACTTGTAAATGTGGATTATTGTAATAGCTATTCTGAAAGACTTCTGAATTTCAGCAAGTCAGCTGATCGCGACAATTAAAATGCTTCTAGTAAATACTGTAGTTTATCAGAACGGTAACACTGATCTATTATACTCACCGTTTTTTTTTCCTAGCGATTTGGTTCACAATGTGAACCATACCTAAACTTTTTTTCCACATTTCAAATTTTGGTTCACATTTTTTGGGGTCTAAAAACGTTCAAAAACGGGTTGCTCATGATAAAAAAGCCATTTTTTCTTAGAAAGTTCATCTTACATATAATTGTGGCACCTAAGACGAATCTTTGATATATTTCGATCAACAACAGAAAATGAGTAAATGTAGCTAAGCACAACAAAGAATAAATCAAAAAGAGCAAAGATTTTATCCAAATAAGCAAAAATTATCAACGAATAAAATTCGAAAACCAATGACTGATAAAATTACGAAGGGCTAAAATTCATCCATGGCTAGAAAAGCATCATAATTTTCGTTGGTTTCGTCCAGCCGTGGAAGATCTGTAACAGCAACAGATAATAAGATGCCCTCATTATGAGACGAACTAAATTTGATCAATATTGCAATTCTGCCTACGTATTTCTTTGATTTTTACCATGGGTAAAAGAAATTGCGCTTCGAAAAATATTGATACCAGTTTAAGTGCCAGGTCACCATCACGTACGTCTAACTTTGCTGTATTAAATGCTACAAATGAAAATTCTGCCGACTGTGTTATTTGCTACAAGTTAGTCACTGATGACGATACTGCTTTATGTGATTTTTGTGAACACTGGGGTCATACTTCTTGCTTAAAAGTTGACGATCATGACTATGAAACTTATTCAAAGCCCCATTCCACTTTCTATTGTTTCCATTGTAGACCGATTGTGAAAAAATATCTGCATATTGAACAACGTTTAGACAATTTTGCTACTCAGCTTGCTGACTTACAAAATAAAATTGATCGCCTTGAACGTTCACGAAATTCTTCTATTGATTATGATAAAAACGATTTGTCTGCCATGATAAATGATGCGATTGAAAGGGATTCTAAAAAGTGCAATGCCATTTTATTCAATTTGCCTTTATCGAACAGTGTCGAGGACATAAATCAGGTAAAATCTCTAATCGACTCTCATTCTGACGGTCATGATCTAGTGTCGTCCGATGTTACTCGCGTCTTTCGTGATGGTCCCCATTCATGATAATCGCGTTCAATTTGTCAAAGTTTGCCTGACTTCGGCTCAGGCAAGGCATCGCTTTATCTCATTGATTAATAAGACAGTACGTGTCCAATCCAAAGGCCCACTTTCGCGTCTACATTGTCGTCCTGACCTATCTTTTCTACAACAAAAACAGCAACGCAAACTGGTTTATGAGCTGAATGATCGCAAATCTCGAGGTGAACAAGGACTATACATTGATTTTTGTGCTGATTGCGTTAAATGTAAACCTAATGTAAATATTAATAGCCCGCAACTCGCTCATTAGGTATCCGCGCCCCAAGATTATTTAAAATTTCAATGTTTTTATGCTAATGCTCGAAGTCTTTTGAACAAACTTAGCAACTTACATTTTTTGCTGAATGAAGAAAGTTTTGATGCTCTGTTTTTTTCTGAAACATGGTTCCATATTGATATTTCCGATGGATTATTGTGCCCTGGCAAAAATTATCGTATTTTTTGCTGTGATCGAAACTGTAAACGAGGTGGGGGTGTAGCTTTATTTCTTAAAACTTCTTTTAATGCTATTCAAATAAATCCGCCACCCGCTTTTAAAGCTCCCGAAATTCTAATAAATGATATTTTTGATTCTGATAGAAAGATCAGATTTATTTTGGTTTACCGACCCCCTGATTTTGATCTAGCTTATGCTGAAATTTTATGTAGATGTATTGAATGGGCTTGTTCTGTTCCTTTCCCTTTTGTAATCTTAGGAGATTTTAATTTGCCAAAAATCAATTGGTGGATAAGTTTGGTTCCCACTGATAATCTTAATACCCTATTTATCGACACACTTTCGGGCACTGGTTTACATCAATGAATAACAGAAAATACTCATGATAATAATATACTAGATCTTCTCTTTGCATCTGATCAAATTTCTAACGTAAAAGTTGATATTCCTTTTTCTAATAGTGACCATAATTCAATTATATTTGATTGTCTTTTGATGCCAGTCCAAAATCCTAGATCATCTTTTTTTAACTTTCGTAAAGCTGATTTTAATGCTTTAGGTCTATCACTGTCTCAGATTTCTTGGCCTGATCTTTTTGATACCTGTTCTAATGTAAATGATATGTATAATTTGTTCGTTGGAGTACTTCACTCTTTAATTTATGTATTTGTCCCATTAACTCACCCCAAACCCATGAAACGTAAATATCCCAAACTGATTAAAAAAATGTTAACTAAAAAACGTATGCTTTGGAAGAAACATAAACTTTATCACTCCACCGATACAAAAATCAAATATAAATCTTTTTGTAAAAAATTGGATTTTGAAATTAAAAATTTCTCTGCTTCTGAAGAAATTAATCTTCTTTCTGACAAAAGTTTGAAATCATTTTATAAATTTGTCAATAATCGGTTGAATAATCATCCTCTTTTCCACCTCTTTTTCATGACCACAAAATCGTCTCTGATCCTTTAGAAAAGGTAAATTTGTTTAATAACTACTTTTCTTCTGTTTTTCTGTTGACAATAATCATCTTCCTTTTTTTAGATTCGATGACTGGTTTTGCATTGCAAACCATTCATTTTGACGCTTGGAACGTGCAACTGGTTTTAAATCAAATAAAAGGTTCTTTTTCTATTGGTCCCGATGGACTCTGTCATTTTTTCTTGAAAAAACTTTCAAATTATCTTGCTGAGCCTTTAACTACTATCTTTAATGTTTCATTTTTGACTAGCACTATCCCCAATTTATGGAAATTGGCAAATGTAACCCCAGTCTTTAAAAAAGGTGACGCAGCTTTAGTCAGAAATTACAGGCCGATTTCTATTTGCTGCTCATCAAGTAAAATCATGTAAAATTTGATAAATTCAAAAATTGTCGATTTTCTCACTACAAACAGACTCTTATCTCCTTTTCAGTTTGGTTTTCTAAAATCAAAGTCTTGTGAATTACAACTACTTAAATGTAAACACAGTTGGACGGTATCTTTGAGTAATAGAACTCCTGTCGATGTTGCTTACATCGACTTTTCTAAAGCTTTTGATAAAATTCCCTTTTCTAAGCTTTTATATAAGCTCTCTAAATATGGAATAAAAGGTCTACTTTTTAATTGGCTTAAATCCTTTTTACATGGTCGATTTCAACGTGTTTGTATTAACGGAGTTTTTTCTGACTTCATGCCTGTTGGCAGTGGTGTCCCCCGAGGTAGTTGTATTAGTCCTACTTTATTCTTAATTTATGTTAATGACCTATGTAACTTGATTAAATACAGTAAAATTTACCTCTTTGCAGATGATGTCAAAATCTTTGGTCCATCTTCTGATAATCATTTAATACAAAAAGATTTGGACAATATTTATATTTGGTCTATAAATTGGCAACTTCCTATTGCTTCAGAAAAATGTGCAATTTTACATCTTGGTAAAAATAATCCAAAAAAGCTTTATTCTTTGAATAATATAAATATTCCAAATGATATTAGCTCCGTTCGTGATCTGGGTGTTTATATTTCCCACAATCTCAATTGTAAGGAACATTTAAATCACATAATTAAAAAAGCTGTTTCTCGTTGTTTTCTAATACACAAAGCTTTTCTTTCTCGTGATAAAGATATTTTAGTTAGGGCCTATACTACTTATGTAAGACCTATGCTTGAGTATGCTGTTTCTGTATGGAATCCATATTATGCAAATGATATAAATCGTCTTGAAAATGTTCAGCGTAAATTTACTAAACGTCATTTTGGTTTTAATAGCAATCTATCCTATCTTGAACGCCTAAAGCTTCTAAACCTGCCTTCTTTAGAACTTCGTCGTCTTCACATATGTCTATGTCTCATGTATCAAATTATTAATGGTTTATCTTGTATTGATGCTAATGAATTCTTCATTTTTAGTCAAGGCACTACCCGATCAGTTAACAGTCGTAAACTTACGTTACCAGTTGTCCGTTCCAATGCTCACCTCAACGATTTTTCGCAAAGATACCGAAAAATCTGGAACTCCTTACCTGATCAAATAGTCTCTTCTCCAAAATTCGTTTGTTCAAAAAAGAGCTCCTAAACATTGATTTTACAAATTTATTGTTGGGGCATACCTAATTGTACCACTTCCGTGATCTTTGTATGTCCTTTTGTTCAGTCACTATTTTATCATGTATTTGCGTTTTATCAAATTTCGTGTATTTTACTGACAATAAACACTTTCTTGTTTATATAGACACTTACTTCAGTTAGTTGTTTACGTAGGTATACTTAAGTAACCTATAGTCAAGAAAACGCATTGGTCCCTTAACCCAAATGTGGAAAAAAATCGGTGGTTTCAAGTTGGTCTATTTACCCTAAAATCTGTGCTGGAAATGCGTATTTTTCATCTGAGACAAGTTTTCTAGAGCAAGCTAATAAAATAGCAGTAATTGGTGCGGCGCGGCGTGAGCATCAATAAAACGCAATGAAAATGAATCAATCCGGCGCGAAGCGCCGGAAAATTTTGGAATTTTACCTCTCCAGAACGCATTTTTAGCATTACAAAAATTTTCCACAATGTGAACCAAGCCCAAATTTTTTCCACATCTCGAAATTTTGGTTCACAAAAACCCTAAATGTGGAAAAAAAACGGTGATTATACTAATACTAATACTGCACCAGGTTAAGTGTCCATCCATTCTCATCCTCTCCTCCTTCCTGTTGCTATTTTTCCCCTATAGTATATACTTTTCAAATGAGAAAATCCGCCCAATAAAGGCTATGTGGCAATGTGGCATGGATTTTTTTCTACTAATATGGCAAATTTTTTTGTTTTTTTTCTCGAAGCAGAGCAGAATTTGCGAAGAAATTTCAATATTATGCATTTAAAAATTGCTCTGCCCAATTTTTCATTCTGTTCACACAGCAGACAAGCAAAACTTGTGAAAATTTGCGAAATGGTGAAGTTCCAAAAATACTATTCCTGCCCGATTTTTCAATCTTTTTACTTAGCTGCTACGGAGTAGAGCCAGATATCTAGTACCTTAATATTCTAATATTGTTCTTAAACATTTGACTGTATTTAAGAGACAGATGCATATGTATAGGTATGTGGCATGGATTGTGCTTGTGAATGACCAATTTTGTTGTTGAATTTTGTGTATTAGCTGAATAAAGTTGTTGTTTACTTGTTTTGTTTTGTGTCTTGAAGCTGTGAAGTATTCTCAGCTACTATCTATAGCTCGAGCTAGAATTTTTATAAAAAAAACCCATAAAAAAACCCTTAAAAACCCAAAAAAACCCACAAAAAACCCAAAAAAACCAAAAACCCAAAATTCAGAAATTTTCAAATCTGGGTTTTTTCCATCTCTGATACTAATACTTTATTCGAAAAAACGGAAAATATTCGTAATTACTGATTTTTCAATTTCTTACAAAACAGCTGTTTTTCGGGTTTCTAATCATTGCGAGCATCACTAGAAACCCTAAACTGGCCAACGGAAACCAAGTTTTGATATGCAAATTAGCCTGATTTGCATAGTATGCAAATTAGGCTGATTTGCATATTGCAAACTTGGTTCAGGGCATGTCTTGGATTCATAGTGCTGCTCCTGATGATTAGAAGCCTAAAAAGCGCTGTTTGAGGCTTCAGATTGGTGTCAGGGGATGATCTAAGCCTAAGCCAAGATGGGGCAAAAATTGCTACGCTCGCTTCGCTCGCTCCGCAATTTTTGCCCCACCCCTGACACCAATGTGAAGGCACATAACTAAGCCTAAGCCTAAGCCCGTCTTAAGCTGAACTGAATGATCAGAAAATATGTTTTCAACACAACTTACTATACTAAAACTCCAATTCGTCGTGGCTGTCACTGTCCTCCAATTCCTCGCGGCTGTCCCTGTCCTCGTCCAATCGTGGTGCACTGGGCTTACACGGATTGTACAGCTGCCCAGCCATCCGCAGAAACTCGACCGTACGATCAAGTTGCATTTCCTTGCATCGCTTTTGGAACATGTACCAAGCTAGATTACCGGGTACGTGTGCTTTGATTCTCCCTGACGATGCAAAACTAGACTTGGCTGCTCGCCAGGAGGACTCAATGGCGTTAGTATGTGTCTGTGTCAGGATCTTTAAAATTCAGAGAATGATTTACTTTCATGTGAATGTAGCCATGGTCTCCCAAGCAGTCATATGCACACCTGGGCGTGGGGGGAGTTTGGGGGGGTATGCACCCCCAGAAACCAAAATACCCCCCAGAAATCAAAATACCCCCCAGAATTCAATTTTTGAAAATTTTTCGCTTTTTTCGCAATTTTTTGATGCCAATGGATAGTGCTTGATGAGAAACGTCGAAAAATGGTGTTTTTATCACCATACCATCGTTTTTAAGGCCATTTTTTGACCTTCAAAAAATCTTGCACCCCCAGAAATTTCTTGCTGCCCACGTATGGTCATATGCCTTCCAAAAGTCAGAAAGAATCGTTGTACCCGGGTTAATCCACTCTCGGATTATGGGTAGCAGTGTGTCAGACCCCCGGCCCTTGACGGCTACCATAAACACGCGACCGGAGCCACGTTCATAGCCGCCGAAGACCCATTGGCCCTCCACAGAATGCCCCCTATGATATTTTCGCTTACCGAATTTGGATTCGTCGATCTCGACGACCTTCCCAGGGCCACCGAGTTTTTCTGGGTTCATGAAGAATGCATCAAATACGACCTCCCGGCAGTAAGATGACCAGTTGACCAGACTTTCTTGGGCCATCTCGAGCTGTTCGCCAGTAAATCGCAAAGTTGCACCTCCGACCCAGAAATTGACGAATCCAAGAACTTTCCAAATCGGTAACTTCGAATTCTCAAAAAACGTGTGCTTGCGCAAGCCCACTCGCTCTCCGTAAGGCCGCGCCTTCTGTTTCCTGACCAACACACGCGCCCGGCACGTCCATATCCATCCATCCACCCATGATTCATCCTTGATTAGAACCATCTTCCCGCCACATGTTGGACAGTCGTATTCGCCTGCACGTGGAACCAGTCCCAACTCCGCCAGCTTCTCGGGCAACCCATCACGATCTTCGCAAAATTTCACGATTTTTAATAAATTCATTTAAATCGTTCCCTGAATAACAAACATTTATGTAGGTAATTATTTATGCAGTGTATCACTTCATATCTATAATTCATTTCCAGCACAAACAATATGTAAATCGCAATTTTACAAACTATTATTCATCATACTATTGACACATTAATCATGCCACCCATTTCCAACATATTCACCCGTCAGCACTGTGATCTAATTGACTACGCGCGCGTGGGCTCTGCATCCCCTTTTTATAGGTCATTTTTCCAGTCATGCTAGAAAATTTAGCGCGAATCAATTTGATTCGCTGTTGACAGATTTCGCAGAGGTCTAAAAAAAGATAAGTTTTGCGCTTTTTCCTACCAATCGCACATCAGTCTCTTAAATGTTGTCCAATCCCATCGTCGCCTGTGGTGAATATAGAAAGTAGTTCGATTTCTGTGATACAGTAATATTTGTGATTAGATAATTTTCATAAAGGAAGGTACTTGATCAAATGCGTTAAGGCTTTACTAAGATCAGTAACAAGACCAAACTTGTGTTCAACAAATTTTTACTAATACCATATTCTATCGTTTCTATAAGTACATTCCTCCCTAATGTTTATGTCCCTCCTACATCCGTACCAATCATTTCGGATCATGTAATCGTCTGTTTCATTGAACTTTGAATGTCCCTTATTTATCCGGACAAAACTATTGGGGTTGAAAATTACCTCCCTCATAATTTTATGTAAATGTCCTTTAAACTAATGCGGTAAACGTGATATTCTACAGTATAATGAGTTACAAGGAGTCAAACACATCCGCCTAATGGTGTTATCAATTACCTACTTCATGTTTATATGTAAATGTCCTTTAAACCTATGCTATTTACTTTATATTCTACAGTATAATGAGTTCCAAGCAGTAAAACACATCCGCATGTCTGTTTTTTATTCCATCTAGTCTGTTTCATTGTACTTTGAACGTCACACATTTACCCACACACACCTAATGGGGGTATAAATTACATGGTGTTATCAATTACCTACTTCATGATTTTATGTAAATGTCCTTTAAACTTATTCTATTTACTTTATATTCTACGGTATAATGAAACACATCCGCAGGTCTGTTTTTTATTCCATATAGTCTGTTTCATTGTACTTTGAACGTCCCACATTTACCCGCACCCACCTCATGGGGGTAAAAATTACCTACTTCCTGGTCCTTTACACTAATGCAGTAAACATGATATGTTACAGTATAATGAGTTACGAGGAGTCAAACACATCCGCATGTCTCTTTATTATTCCAAATAAACTTATCACATGACTAATTGGTTCAGGATCGCTTCACTCTTTCTCTAATTCTGCTTCGCCTTTCCTCTGTCATATTTCCATCAGCTTTGCAGGTTGAACGTTCCGGTTTTCTTTCCGCGGCTGCCACTTGGCTGGTCTTCGTTTGTTCTAACACCTCTATGCTTCTCCTATCGCGGTTTGCTGGTTCCGAAACTCATTTTTCTCGAATGATACCCGAAAAAACAAGGGTAAAATAAAGTCACAAGGAAAATAAAATAGCATAGTGTAAAATGCGAAATGTCCTGGACACAAGGCAAATAGATTGCGCTCACGTGTGCCCCAACAAAAAATTCCCAAAATCAACCTCTTTCAAATTTCTCTTAAATGTCTCAGACATCGAATATATTGTGGAAGATCGTTCCTACTTCTAGCTGATCTAGTAGCAAAGCAATACTTTTTACAATCAAGTCGAAATTTTTCTAAATAGATCTGATTTGCAAATGCATTTCTAGTACGCAAATGACCGTAAAACTTATAAAAATCTTCAGAAGGCAAGAAATTATTGTGAATAATATTATACTTAACAATTATATCAAAATAAATTCTACGGAGTTCAAGCCTCTCTAAATTTAAGGCTTTTAACCTTTCATCGTAAGAAAGTCCCATATATCCAATTAATCTTTTAGTAAATTTTCGCTGTACCCGTTCAACCCTGTTGATATCAGAAAGCAAATAGGGGCTCCATACAGTTGGAGCATACTCTACTAAAGGCCGAATATAATTCTTAAAAGCAAGATTCAATATCTTAAGATCACGTGATTCAAAGCATTTGAAAATCAAAGCACTCATTTTCAAAGCTCTTGCTGATATATTAGTATAATGACAACTAGATGATAAGTTTGTTGTTAAGGAAACACCTAAATCTCGAATTGAGGAACCTGCGTCAGATAACAAAAAAATTGGTTTATGTGATATGTAGGGATCGACCGGAGGTCCATTTTTTCCTCCGGGTCGGAGCCGGAGCTCCGGCCATTGTCACCTCCGGCTCCGGCCGGAGCCGGAGGCCAAAGGCCGGAGGCTGGAGGTTAACTTAGAATTTTCAGTGAACTAGAATTTTCACAAGCCGTAAATATCATTCATATGATGTACAGTATATAGGTTTGTATAAATACATTGCTCATCAGGCCCGTATCCAGGATTTTATTTCGGGGGGGGCCGAAAATTTTGAGGCCAGATATCTCGAGAACTATTAGGAGATAGGCGAAAATAAAGACAGTTTTGAACGTATCTCAGCGAGCTCTATACGACGGTGAAGAAAAATTTCAATAAAAAAAATTAAAATTTTTTTACTTTATTTCATATTGATATACAGCAAATTTATCATTTAAGCTGATTTCTCATCACTTAATCGACGAATTATTTCTTATCTCTTGCCTTTATACTCAATCATTGTGCTTTACAGAGAAAAACAATACGGATAACGAATAATTCGGCGCCAAGTGCCGAAAAAATTGACATATTCTGCATGTCAAGTTCAAATTTGAGCAGTTTCGAGCGGGTCAGAAGACAAAAAACCTATATAAACAATAAATACAGCGTGAAACGCCAGAAAAATTTTATGTTTCCCATGTCAAACCTCAACTTTGAGCTGTTTTGAGTGAGCTAGAAGGCAAAAACTATAGCTAAACTGTGAATCCGGCACAAAGCGTTAGAAAAAAAATTGACATACTCTCTATGTCTAACTGAAATTTGAGCGATTTTCAGCGGTTTAGAAGAGAAAACCTTACATAAGCAATAAATCCGGCGCGGAGCGCCGGAAAATTTTGAGTTTACTAGCTCAAAAGTACGCTAAAAACCTGTTTTGGCGGTGTTTCAGACCCACTTCGCCAATTTTTCATTATTCATTTTGGGGGACCCTTGGAAAAAACAAAAATTCTTCCCCATTTCGGGGGGCAGGCCCCCCCGCCCCCTGGATACGGGCCTGTTGCTCATGGATAAGTAAAAGATCTGTAGAAGTGAATGTTTATTGTCTAGCCATGCATTTATATGTATGTACTAAAATATTGCGACCATATTAATTAAATTAGTTCTGTGAACTGTTGCTAGTCAAGCCACTTCCGAAAATTGATAAACGTGCGAAATGCAGATATATCAGTGAATCAGGTTGGTTTTCAACGCAAACTACATAACGTATGAAATTTATTATTCATTCCATAATGTACCTATTTAATCGAGCTATGCGAAAATCAAGAAGACTAACATGCAATAACGTTCTACTAGTTCTCTCCTCACCTATTACACATGTTCTCAAATGACTGGTCTGGCAGCAGCGGTTGGGTAATCGAAAAAATCATTTAATTAGCATATTTCTGTTTTTAGCTCCAATCTCACCGCTTTCTCACTTGCCCTTATTGTCTGGATGCACTTATACTCGAAAAGTACCCAAATAAACATGGCATAAAGAGCTTAGCAATGTGTCTGTATGTACTTATATCTACAATCTGTAATAGCTCAAAAAGTAAGTGAGCAGACTACGTCGCACCAAGTTTGTTATTCTGTCACTCAAAAGAGATTTATATCCATTTGTGCGCTGAATTAACGCGGACTCGGCTCGCTTTGCAATCTAAAATATTCTCGTTCATTATTGCAGCATAAATATATGATATAATATTTCACCAATGGTGCATTCACAATGCCACATTAGTGTTCACATTCACAGCTTCACTTATTAAACCTGTGTTTGTACAAATTCACAAAATAGGCAATCTGAGTGCTAAGCTTCAAAAGAAAAGAAGAGCGTTAAAGCATTGAATGATTCGGTTCAAAAAACCTCCGGCCTCCGGCCCCTTTTTTGAACCTCCGGCCGCCGGAGGCCGGAGGACCAAAAAATGGCCGGAGGAGCCGGAGGCCGGAGCCGGAGCCGGAGCTCCGGTCGATCCCTAGTGATATGTAATTTTTGGATTAGCGTACCCTAGATATAACAGAACATTTAGGGAGATATATGATTAACTGATTTTCTTCAGACCAGGAAACGGCAGTAATTATTTGCAGTCAACTGCAGGTAATATAGCACACAATGTGAAATTATATACAGTCAAAAACCAGCGGCCTAGACTGCAGGTAATATAGCACACAACGTAAAATTATATGCAGTCAAAAATCAGCGGCCTAGACTGCAGGTAATATAGCACACAATGTAAAATTATATACAGTCAAAAACCAGCGGCCTGGACTGCAAGTAATATAGTACACACAAGTTGAATGCTTATTGATATGGGAAGCTGGCGCTTCGCTCGCATTCCAACCTGTAGTAGATGGTTTTAGAAGGCACTTTTATTTGAGATGGTCTGGCAGATTTGCTTCCTCACTAGGGAATGTTTTTTGCGCTGCATGGGTAGCACACTCAATAGCTGCCCAGTCACCCATTAGCGTACGTTAACGGGCCAGCGTGAGCTCTGGTCCTGCTCGATAGATATTGAGTAGCTGTTGCTGTTCTTATCCTCATTCTGGGGAATTGTTTTACAATAGTGGAAATGAAATGCTTCGAAAATATGTAGGTACGTACCAACAGGAAAGTAAGGTACATGCCTACGCTGTCTACATACTTTATTTTTAGCCATTTTTGCCCTTTTCTTGCGTTTAAATGTAATTTTATAGTTGGTTAAACAACCATTGTGTCAATTCTTGGACATGATTTGACATCATAAAATTAATTGGCTGTGATAGTGCTAGTCTGTTTATTATGACATTATGTGCTCTGTTTGAACCACCTTGTAATTGTGCAGTTATAAATTTATTACGGATTGATCAAACATGTGTATATATATGAATGTCCCAGAGCTTACTCTGGCCCATCAACTTGCGCTAATGGGTGACTGGGCAGCTATTGAGTGTGCTACCCATGCAACGCAAAAAAATATTCCCTAGTGAGGAAGCAAATCTGCCAGACCATCTTAAATAAAAGTGCCTTCTAAAACCATCTACTACAGGTTGAAACGCGAGCGAAGCGCCAGCTTCCCATAACAATAAGCATTCAACTTGACTGCATATATTATCACATTGTGTGCTATATTACCTGCAGTCTAGGTCGCTGGTTTTTGACTGCATATAATTTTACATTGTGTGCATTATTACCTGCAGTTGACTGCAAATAATTACTGCCTTAGGAAACCAGCTTATCTAAATCTTTTTGCAACAAAGTATAATTTTGAGAAAAATTAAAGAGCTCTAAATCATCAGCCAAGAAAAAGACTTCACTATGCTCAACAGCTTGAACAAAATCGTTTACAAATAATAGAAACAAAGAGGTCCTAAAACGCTACTTTGAGGTACACCACTAATAACTGGTTTCCGATCAGAAAAAGCGTCAAAAATTTTGACCTTTTGTGTTTGATTTATCAAAAAAGAAATTAACCATTTTAATTTTATTCGCTTCAAACAAACAAAAACAAGCAAGGATTTATTGCTACGTCCAAGAAAAATATGTGATAAGAATAATGACACAGCACATGATAAAAAACAATGCGTAATAAATGACACACACAAGACAAAATATATGGCTACAACAACAGCAATTGGGAGTCAGGGGGACCCGCAGTCATAAAAGTGACAACTTACACATGTCTCTCTAAAAAAGACAGATAAATCGAAAGTATTAATTTGCGCTGAAAAATTTTTAAAGCTAAGTGAATTTGCAATATCGTTCGGAAGCGAATTCCACTAATTTACATATCTATGACTAGAGCTGCACGCGGGTACCCAGAATGCAGGTACCCGAGTACTCCGGGTAGAAAATAATTTTACTACCCGGGTACCCGAATCCCCTGATATAAAATGGAAAATTAGCATTGCAGTTATGCATTATGTGCTAAGAATTGAATTAGAAACCTAGAAACATATTGCTTCTAAAGCGCGATTGAATCACAATGCAAATGTGAATTGATATAATCAACCGTAAAATGTTGAATAAGCGAGTCTGTTCAATCTTTCCTATTGCCACCAGTTCTTTTTCTATTTGGCAAAGATTTTTCCCAATGATTAAAGACTTTTCGGGACCGTGTTGGTACACGTACAAAGATTTATGGGAAGACAAAAATTTCAAAAAGGTCCGAAATTGGCAAAAATTTTCGGGAGTAATTGTGTGTTCTATATATCTTTATAATGGCAGAAATTGAATTTCAAAAGGTAAAATGTCAAATATTTAAGACGATTCTCAGTGATTTTTGCCGTTAGAAACCCAGAAATTAGCGAAAATACACTACCAAAAGTCAAACAACTGTTTTTACACACTAACATTGCTACTATACCATATTATAGTCAGTGATTGACCGGGCTCAAAAAATACCGGGCCCGGTCCGGGCCGAGCCTGGGCTTTGCTGCCGGGCTTGGTACCGGGCCCGGGCTTATATACTAACAACATGCCTTGCTTCCAATATAATGTTGTGCATAAGATACATATTTAGACCGATTTTACATTTTTTATTTGTCAAACGCAAGGCTTACTGCTGTATCAAGAAGATTTTTTAATTATAAGCTCTGTTAATTATTCAATCTTTCTAACAATAAATTAAGTAGTTAGCAAGGATTTTGGTAGCATTATTCAAGCAAGAACAAAGTTTTTAATACAATAGCGCGCAATTCAATTAATAAAATGCACGTGCAACTAAACACGGTTTGGAAGAGCACAAGGTTTCATGTAGATATTCAAAGGAAATTGAGCATTAAATTTATGCATTCAGACATAACAGCGACTATGATATGGTCGGATAGAAGATATGCTGTTTGGATTTTAAAACTCAAACTATAACTTACATTGACGTCAATTGAAATTGTGTAGTGTATAGGATAGGACACGTATTGAAGCCATAGGCGTAGCCAGGGTGCATTGGGGGCACATGCTCCTCCCCGAAATTTTTCAGAAATTTTGTTGATTTTTCGAGTGTAATAATTGTGTCCAGAAAATTGAGTTCAAAAAGTCAAAAACGTCAAAAATTTTCCGGCGCTTCGCGCCGAGTCTTCATTATATTTATTGTTGCTTTGTTTGTCTTTCTTTACAAGGACAGGACACATAATCCTATTTTAAATGATAGGAATGGCCAAATTTTCTTATGTTTTTGCGCATTCTATGTTTTCTGAATTATATCTTGTTAATATGTAAGTAGGCCACAAATGGGCCTGAAAACGATAAGAACAAAATTGTCATTGATACATCTTTTTTATGTCTTATGGGCAGCACCCTTTGCTGCACTTTATACTAAGCAGAGGTCGAAAAGCGCATTTCAGCTCAGAAATCTTGTACAATGTAGGACTTCATCAATTTTAAGTGTTTTGGGCTTAATTTAGAACCGAGATTTGGCCGATTTTGCGAAAATTTTAGCGATAGTATTTAACATTAAAGTGCTTTTTTTACAAAATTTTCTAGGGGGCAATTGATCAGCGCCACCGCAGCCTACCCCTCGCCCCCCCGCCGTAAAATCTTGTTGTACATGTGCAGCGAGAGTTTTGGGAGGACGAAAAGGAAAAAGGGTTCGCCGAAATTAATTTGTCTGTTCTGTATGATTTTAGCAGTATAAATTGTGTTTAAAGAGCTAAAACGTCAAAATTTTCCGGCGCAAATCTTCAGCATTGCGTTTAATAGCCTAAATCAGGCAAAATATCACAGAATATTAGTATTCGCAGGCTACAAAATGTTAAGGACATTAAAGGATTACGAAATTCCTTGTTGCTTTGCGCCTCTTATGATTTCCAAACTGTTTGTCAATAGATCGCAAATTCTACATGAAAACGGTAAAAATTTCAAAAATTTCCGGCGTTTCGCTCTGATTAACATTTTTGTATATCTGATTGTCAGAAACCCATAAATTAGCTAGGCTACACTACTAAAGGTCGAAAAACTCAATTTTATCATAGGTGCATAACATTACTAACATTTTTTGTGTATACCCCCCGAACCAAAATCCTGGCTACGCCTCTGATTGAAGCGCTGTATAGAAGATGAATGCACATATGAAGTTGACAAGTGTATGATAATGAGCAGGTGGGTAGAAGTAAGGCAAATGGATTTAAATAGAATCAAAAGCTAGCAAATTCGTATGAAATACGGACAACAGCTGAAATAGTAAACGTCTAAAATATTAACGATAATTATTTGAGGACCGGTTGAGGCCCGGTGGTTTTCAGCCAGGCTCAGGCCCGGGCCCTGGGCCTGCTATGACCGACCAGCCTGGTCCGGGCCCGAGTACCCGGTCGATCACTGATTATAGTACCAAAAATTTGTGTGTAAAAAATGTACAAAGATTTTTGGGAAGACAAAATTGTAAAAAGGTGTAAAATTCCTAAAAATTTTCGACGCTTTGTTCCGAAATGAGTAATTGTTTGTCCTATATATCTTTAAAAATGGCAGCAGAATTTGCATTTAGAATGGAAAAATGTCAAATTTTTCGGCGCTTCGGCGTTGTTTTGAGCCAATTCGTAGTAATTTTTGGCGTCAGAAACCTAGAAATTAGCTAAAATACACTACCAAAGATTGAAAATTCTGTTTTACTTTACTAAAATCGCTACTGTACTATACTATAGTACACAAAATTTGCATGTACAAAATGTACAAAAACTTTTGGGGACTACCTTTGTACATATACAAACGGACCTTGTACAAAAGAACACTGATTGCCACAATATATCGCGCATACTTCATTCATTAATAAATCGTTTTCTGATTGCTATGGATCATCACTGAAATTGGAGTACCTAGCAACTTCATTTGTTTCAGGCTCTTGATTAGATTATCACAGAAAAATGACGAAAAAGGCAATTTACTGCATGTAGTATACCATATCTCTAGATTACTTCACAATTTTTCGCTTTGAATTTACAAAATGACTCAAATTTCATTAAATGCATACGGATTCTTCAGATTGAAGCCTCGATTCTATTTAATGTTGCATTAATTTTTCAATAATTTTGCTGCTTAGATATCACTTTGCCCTAGATCTCACTGTCAAGCTTAAAAAAGACGATGTTAACTGCATTCTCTTCCATCTAAGGTCCTACCCGGGTATACCCGGTATACCGAGTACCCGGGTACCTGAATTACGTACCCGGGTAATGAAATAGCCGGGTACCCGGGTAGTTAAATTTGCAAAGTGTGCAGCTCTATCTATGACTGAAATCATACTTAATAATAATAGTAATAATGATATTTTATTCGGAATAAATGCAAGGATAAAAAATCGTAAGGAAAATAAGATAACAAAGTGTAAAATGCGAAATGTCTTGGACACACAGGCAAATGAGCTACTGGAACAATTGCTTAAAATTATTGGTACTTGTGGACTTTTACTTCTATCGAATTTTTCTACCTTTTTTAACATTAGGGTATATGTAGGGTAAATTTTTTCCATCTTTTTTGACATTAGGGTATACACTAGGGATGTTACGGTTCCAGGTTTTTCAAAAAAATCGGTTCCAGGTTCTTGGAAAACAAGAATTTCGGTTCCGGTTCCGGTTGCGTGTTCTTGCGTAAGTTGGAACCGTCGGTTCCGGTTCGGTTCGGTTCTCCAACTAGAGAACCGCCAGTTCCGGTTCGAGTTCTCGGTTCCTGTGTTAAAGTATGTACGCTCTTGATAGCCTGACTTCACTGGAACATATGACAATGTAATCGAAAGATAAATTATTCAGGAAGTCGTTTCAATCTGGCAACTGCACGTTCAAATAAGTTTTACGTCTAGTTCACAATTTACTTATAAATCACTGAATATTATCTATGTGTTTCTTAACTGGAGGCTTATACGAAATCAAAGTGCTTTATTCATGACAAAGATCTACTGCAATGGTGGAGAGAAGTCGAAGAATTTGCCGATTCTCGCGTTTATAGCTAAGCAGTATCTTGCAGCCAGTGGCGGATCTAGGATTTTCCTAAGGGGGCAGAATCCCAACTTTTCCAAAATCAGGCAAAAATTGGTCCAAAAATTTGCCCTTAACGCGCAAAACAGCGTTTTTTTTCGGCGTTTTACAATGCATACTTTTAAATTGAATCACTTTTGACGCAATGTTTTTTCTAAAATTTCAAAATTTTCGATAATTTTGTGCTAAAAATCACTAAAATTCTTTGACTTTATCAGAGTTCTGGCGCGAAGCAATTTTTTTTGGTACAAGGTCCGTTTGACATGTACAAAGATGATCCCCAAAAGTCTTTGTACATTGTTTACACACAAATTTTTGGGTACTATAATATATTACAGTAGCGATTTTAGTGTGGTAAAAACAGAGTTGTTCAACTTTTGGTAGTGGATTTCAGCTAATTTATGGGTCTCTAAGGGCAAAAATCACTAAGAATTGTGTTAAAACGGCGCAAAGCGCCTCGAAATTTGACATTTTTCCTTTCGAAATGCAGTTTCTGCTATTATAAAGATAAATAGAGCACACAATCAGTCATTTCGACGCGAAGCGCCGTAAATTTCTGCGAATTTTAGACCTTTTTTGTAATTTTTGTCTCCAAAAATCTTCGTACATGTACAAAGGCGGTCCCGAAAAGTCTTTGTACATCGGGGAAAATCTTTGCCGAATACAAAAAAAACCGTGGTGCGAAGCGCCGGAAAATTTGTGAGATTAAAACGGATAGACGTCTAGAAGCATGATTTACAGCTTGATTTACTGCATTTATAGCATTTGATGCGAAACATCGAAATTTTCAATTGAAAATAGAAGAAAAGTATGCAAGAATAGCTGTTTCTGCTGCTGAAATTGTTCTGAAACCTACATGAACAGAAAATGGCTTCCAGGTAGCGAAGAAAGTAAATAAATGTCATTAATAGGTATCATACGGCGCGTAGCGCCGAGAAAATTTGAGAAATTATGGTCACTGAGGGCCAAAAAATAATTGCAAATTGTATATCCATTCTCTATCTCGCCAAATATTTTTGGCAAATGGGGGGGGGCGGCCCCTCCATCCCCTTAGATTTGCCCCTGCTTGCAGCGCCAGCTACAATTGTTCCATCGGAACAGCTGTTCAGTTGCGCTGGAATCATTTACGACCCTCTCAGAAACAGGCTACATGCGCGAAAAAGCAGAACAACTGTTATTTTTAAAATATACTTTAATCGGAACAATACTAAGTTTTAGTCACTTTTGGGTAATAAAAGATTGAATTGCTGCTTCAAGTCTTCATTAAATTTTATGAAGTTCGATTTTTCACTCTAATTTTGAAGAACTGAGAACCGACTCCAAAAAGATCGGTTCCGGTTCCGGTTCCGGTTCCTAGAAAATCAAAAAATCGGTTCCGGTTCTTAGAATATCAAAAAATCGGTTCTCGGTTCCGGTTCCAGTTCCAAAAAATGGTCGGTTCCAGCCAGTTCCGGTTCCGGTTCCGGTTAACCGGCACATCCCTAGTATACACATGGCTTCTTACAAAATAGAAAATAACTTAGTCACCAGGTTTGGATCTTCCGATCTATCGCTCTAAAGCGCAACACCTTAATCAATCGGCTGAGCCACCTGCTCCTAAGAATTAGAAACAAAGTCATAATGGAATCGTTTATTTTGTCCATGTCTCAGAATCAACACAAAATACCTAAAAAATGGGTAGAAAATATGGATTTGGTCCAATAAGTGCCTAAAACAATAAATGTTAAAGTTGATTTTTTATGAGGGGTTTACAAAAAATTGCGGTGCTTGAGGATTCACATTGGTGCCAGTGCATGAGCTAAGCCTGAGTTGAATGGGGCGAAAATTGCTGAGCGAGCAAAGCGAGTGTAGCAGTTTTCCCCCATTCAACTCAGGCTTAGCTCACGCAATTGCCCCAATGAGAATGAACGTAACTAAGCCTAAGCCCAAGCGTGTGATAATAACATAGCAGTCTGAGATAATAGTAGATTTTGGTAAAATGAATTCGGCAAAGTATATCATATATACGACAATGTTGTATATACCCTAATGTTAAAAAGATGGGAAAAATTCGATAGGTGCTAAACTCCACAAGTGCAAAATTATTAACAGAGTGAGTAAAATTGATGCTGAAAGCGAAAAAATTCGTCACGAAGAATATGTGACTGTCCAGCAATAATGTGAAAGTATGAGCACAACAAAAAATGAATACGGCGTGTTTCTAGACGTTCTAAAGACAGTTTAAGTACACGATTGTTATAAGACAAACCGCTGTTAAAGCCAAAAATACTTCGCGTAAACCTGTGCTGAACTCTTTTGATGCGATCAATATCTCGAATACAATACAATCTCCAGACAGTAGAACAATATTCAAGTAGTAGACAAACATAGATCTTGAACGCATGAAACAAAATTTCATGATCACGAGAGAAGAATAATTTCAGTATCAGACTAGAGCACTGAGAAGCTTTTTTAATTTTTTCGTGATAGTGCTGATCAAATTTTCGACGAACTCACTAACATGATGGAAAAAAGACGACGCATTAAAAAAAGAACGACGATTTAAGCTTGCACTGAATGAAAGACATAATAGTCGACACACTGAAAAAAACACGAAGTGCAAGGATTGCAAGAAAGTCGACGAGTGGGGTTAAACACTGCCCGCAAAGACAATACATGGATTACGCTTATTTACGCCCCTGGATTGAGTCAATTTGTTTTAATCTATTTTGGAAGAATATGCCTATTAGGTGCACTAACAACTTGTACAGATGGAGAATTTCAAACGGAGATAACTCGATTACAAAAGTCATATTTTCTGCAATTTATGTTTGCTCGATTAACAAAAGGATTGAACGAATTCATTGACTGATTTGAATTCATATTCATTTTAAAGAAAACGTCAAAAGGCAGAATTTGGTGCCTTATAATAGAAAACGCTAAAGTTTTTTTACTAGCGATTTGGTTCACAATGTGAACCATACCCAAAAATTTTTTCCACATTTTAAATTTTGGTTTACATTTTTAGATGGTCTACAAACTTTCACAAATTGAACACCCATGTTAAAAAACCAATGTTTTTTCTGCAGAAAGTCCATCCTACATTAATTGGCGAGACCCAAAACGAGTTTTTGAACATTTTGTAACTGTAAATTTAATGTACTACAATGAATACAAACGATCGGTAATTCGTTCTACCTCCTAACACTGCATTTTCAGACCTTCACTACTGCACTCTAGCCGATTTATGGAGGTTCATTGAAGAATAAAAACTCAATAATTTATCGAAATGGCTCAAAGCGCCAGAAAATTTCGAAATTTTACCACTCTTAAACGCATTTTTACACCGTCCAAAAGATGAAAATTTTAAATCATAGTGAAGTTCTAGGACGAACTGTTGATAAAAGTGTTGCGATCCATGCGGCGCGGCCTCAACATCAATAACAAATATATGATTAAATCAATCTGGCGCAGATCGTCGGAAAATCTTGAAATTTCAGCTCTCTAAAACACATTTTTGCATTACAAAAATTATCCAAATCCGTTGAGAAGATGGAGATTTCTAATTACAGTGAAGTTCTAGAGCAATTTGTTCGATAAAAGTGCTGCAATCGACGCCACGCACTGGAGAATCAATAAAAAACGTTAAAAATAAATCAATCCGGTGCAAAGCGCCTGAAAATTTTGAAATTTTACCAATCTAGAACGCATTTTTGCATTACAAAAATTTCCCACAATGTGAACCAAGCCCAAAATTTTTTTATATGCCCTGAAATTTCGGTCCACAAAAACCCCTAAATGTAGAAAAAGTTATGAACTCAGGGATAAGACATCACAAAAAATAGGATAACAGATATAAAATGCGAGTATAATGACACACAGGCAAATAATTGATTGCGCTCACGTGTGTGTGTGCTGAAATCAACCTTTTTCAAATTTATCTTAAATGTATCAATATCATCTAATGTTTAGTAGGGCAAATGGGGGAATCCCTCTGGAAAATTTTTGAATTTTTAGAAATGGAACTCATGCAGCTGCATAATGCTGTTCTTCGACGATTTTTTGAGCATAAACTAAAACAGTCGGCAATTATTTTGACTTAATGACAACAATTAATTAGTAGGTATAATAGGTTGACACTGCCATTCCCGGTTGACACCTACCTTTTGTGTGTGCAATTAGTTTGCTAATTGTGAGGGTGTGTAGAAGCCTTTGGTCGTGGTTTTTCAAGGTTTTCGAATGCGCTGATCCCATCGGTGACAATTTCACAGTACAAAGTTTAGTGCATAAGCGGGCAAAACTCAGTATGACAAAAAATAGGATAGATCTGGACGGCCGTGGAAGCAGGGTGTTGGCACAAATCTACGAAATGGTACTAAACATACACTGGGTTGCTGTTACCAATCTCCTCAACTCAGGCTTAGTTATGTGCATTTACATTGGTGCCAGCGCATGGGCTAAGCCTGAGATAAATGGGGCAAAAATTGTGATGGAGCGAAGCAAGCTGAGCAATTTTTTCCTCATTTATGCCTTAAGCGTAGTCCATGTCTGGCACAAGTCTGAATTCTCAAGCAATCCCAGATACATTTCTAATCCGCACTGATACAAAAAGTCATTAATAAAGCATCCTCCAATATCAAAATGAATCGATCTTCGTCAATTGGTGAAGACATTGTATTTTGAATCAAGACGTCCACAGTTCGAGTCCAACAAGCAGCAGCAGCTTTCTAGAAATGTCACCAAACCAGCGCATCCAAAAACCTAGGCGAACTGCAACCAAGGCTTCTACATATGCTTACTGATAGCAAACTAATCGTACACACAAAAGGTGGGTTTCAACCAAACGTAGGAATGCTGTTGCGACTCACCCTTAACCATGGAAAATGTTATAAATATACCAAAGTGCACAGTAGCGCTTGGTCATGGTTTTCAAAAGTATCCGCATGCGCTCATTCCATTGGTGACCAGGCACGTAGCTGGCCCTCCTATTTTGGGGGGACCAACAATAATGGGGGTCTAAGCCAGAAATAGCACAAAATAACGTGTGAAAAAAACTATTTTTCCGTTTTTTCTTTGAATTTTGGGGGGTCCAGACCCCCCACCCCCCACAGCTACGTGCTTGTTGATGACATTTTTAGACCGCATATATAAGCACTTAGCGAGTAAAATATACCTAACCATGATAAAATGCAAGTTTTTTTATGGCTCTAATCCAACGCCCGTAGCTTTATGTTGGCTGATCTCAACCAATGTCCTAGGCTTAGGCTAAGCCTGAGATAAATGGGGCGTAAATTGTGGAGCGAGCAAAGCGAGCGGAGCAATTTTTGCCCCATTTTTATGCCTTAGGTTTAGCCCATGTCTGGCACCAATCTGTATTCTCACGCAATCCCAGAAAATACCCTAATCGATTGTTTGTGAAACGTGGTAAATAATTGATTCACATGTAACTTTTTTACTTACTCTCACAATTAGGCAGCGTAGCCAAGTGGTGAATGGATTGTGCTATAGAGCGAGAGGTCTGAGGATCGAAACCCAATAACTTGCAAGTTATTTTAAATGTCACCAATGGAATCAGTGCACGCGAAAACCTAGGAAAAGCGTGATCAAGCAATACTGTGCACCTGGGTATATCTCATAACATGTCCTATAGTTAAGGGTAGATGTCAACCTATTATACTAATACCATGACAACATAGAGCCACAAAGCTTTTCGCGTCATAAAAGTTGCCCAGCATTACATGACAACAGTCTACAAAAGACTCGAATCTTTTGCTTTTGAAGCACTCTATTAGTCGTTCTGGCCATAGGCACAGCCAGGATTCTCGCTACCGGGGAATCTAAAAATTCTTTTCATCTAAAACCATAAAAACGGGTGGGGGCTGTTAAATTACGTGTTTTTAGGCTTTTCACATCGTCCTGCACAATTTAAGCAAAAAATTATCTTATTTGAAAGTTTTTACGTTTTTGATGGAAAAATTCTTAATTATGGAAAAAATTAGCGCTCGAAGCGTCTATTTTTTGAGTTTTCCTGCAATAAAATTATAGAAACTGCCGAAAGATATAATAAATTGGCGCAAAGCGCCGACTTTTTAGATTTTATGTTGCATAACAGCATCATGCAACCATATTGCTCAGAACTTGAACGTGTCGAAATTTTTCTTAGGGGAAATTCCCCCAACTCTCCACTATAGGTGGGCAGCACCGAAATTCTGGGGGGGTGAAAAAATAAAAATGGTCTTAAAAGTGGTCGTATGGCAAAAACACCATTTTTCGACGTTCCTCATCGAGTACTATCCAATGGCATCAAAAAATCGCCAGAAAAATTTTCAAAAATTGAATCCTGGGGAAGGTATTTTGATTTCTGGGGGTATTCCAACTTCTGGGGGCGTGCATACCCCCAAACCCCCCACGCCCACGTGTGCTCTCCACTGGCTAAGCCAGTGGTTCTGACCTGGAAATATCAGAAAATTTCCGCGCTTCGCGCCAATCTATTTTTGGCTGATTTCAGAACCAAGACTCGTACGATTTTGAAAATTTTTAGGTTGGTATTCAAGATTTATAATTGCTTATTTTGCAAAATTTTCAGGGCTCTGCCCTAGACCTCGGGCGGACGCTCGAGTGCACCTTACTCCCTCAGCTCCAGCGGAGAGGGTTTCTCTTATGTTCTTCCATACCTAAGGTCCTGTCCGAGTGGTCAAATTTGCAAGGTGTGTAGCACTGGTGTGAACAGTTTTCAGAAGAATTTTCCGATATGCATTTAAATTGTTGCAGGAACTGAGCTGAACTGAACTAAAATACATTTTATTGCAAAATGTGTAAACGATGTGAAAAGTTCAAAAAACATTTTATTCCATAGCTAAGAAGTATTTTTAATATGTTTTTATCAACTTTCAAAATAAAAAATGTTCAGAATCTCTGTAAGGAAAATCCGGGCTACGCCTATGAATGTTTGCCTGCAATTAGTGCCGCAACAAATGGAAAGAAGTGCACTTATGTAAGATGTGCTACCCCTCATTTTTTCAAATCTGACAACATTAAGTATCTCATTTTCCAAAACCTTAGGGGTATTTTACCTCATTTCATTGATTTTTGCAATAAAGTTTGACATTGACTTTGACCTCCTCTTACTCAGGGGCGCACACAGGATTTTTTCAAGTGGGGGAAGGGTGCAGGGCGGTTCGAAAATCCGAAAATATCTGATCCTGTGTTCTAACCGTCGATAAAAAACGTCCACGGGACGGGCTAATACAAAAGTTGGACGGGTTGATTTCCCAAGTTATCATAATGATCAAATGATTCTTTATTAAACTTCAACTTTATTCACTCCTCTTGTCTGCTTTTCAGCGGCAAGGATTCATTGGGATGGGCTGATTTTGTAAAAATATGAGAAAACAGTGGATGACCAAACAATTTTGTCTTTTTCAGTCCTTATCATAGGTGGGCAGCATTAAAATTGGGGGGGGTGCTTCTATGGTCAAAAATGGTCTTAAAAATGGTGGTATGTAAGTCGAAAAAACACCATTTTCTAACGTTTCTCGTCAAGCACTATCCATGGGCACCAAAAAATTGCGAAAAAACAAGGGTTGCAGATCTCTCAACCACACCTGGGCGTGAAGGGTTGGGGGTATGCACCCGCCGAGAAACCAAAATACCCCACAGAAACCAGAATACCCCCAGAAATTAAAATATCCCCCAGAATTCAATTTTTAAAATTTTTTTCCGTTTTTTTCGCAATTTTTTGATGTCAATGGATAGTGCTCGATGAGAAACGTCGAAAAATGAGTGTTCTTTCGCCATACCACCATTTTTAAGGCAATTTTTAGACCTTTAAAAAATCTTGCACCCCCAAAATTTCCTTGCTGCCCACGTATGCTCTTAACCCTCCACGCCACGTGGGGTCCATATCCAGTCCAATTAGTAGACCAACCAACCTTTGAGAGCCTATACATAGTTTTACGGACTGAAGTTTTGACTATGCCCATTCATGAATATACGTCAGATATAACGACTTTCGATCCTTGCGCTGGCATTCTTTTTAAATCTTGTATGTAGTAGCGTAAAAGTTCACTCTAGTTGAACGATATACGATTTTAAAAAATGGTTGGTTGACGCGTGACGCAGAAAAGTTCATTCTTTCAAGACAAAAAGTTGTAAAAGCATTTACAAGATTCGTTTTCTAAACTTTTTCCTAGAATAATTATTGTACGAGTGGATCAGTTGTATTTGATGGGGTCAGCACCATAACTGGGGAATGGATCTTGGTTCTGTGGGTACCGGAACCCCTTTTGCTGAGGTTGGTTGGTTGGTCAATGAAGAGGTTGATTGTGAGAAGGTTGACATAAGGCAGGCCCCATCGATGATTTTATATAGAGGAAACCGAAAATTTAGAATCCAGATATCTCGAGAACCAAAAGGAGATAGACGAAAATAAAGGCAGTTTTGAGCGTATCTCGGCAAGCTCAATATAACGATGAAGAAAATTTTTTAAATAATTCTAACTTTATTTTATATTGATAATCCCTATACAACAAATTTATTGTTTAATTTATCTGCACAACTGATCTCTCATCATTCAATAGACGAATAATTTCTCAGCTTCTATCTTGCATTTAATTCTTGTCCTTGTACAAAAGCAAACAATACAGAAACAATTCGGCGCAAAGCTCCAAAAGAAATTTGACATCTTTTACATGTCTATATCAAATTTGAATGGTCTTGTGCAGGCTCGAAGGCAGAAAATTTAGATAAGCAATAAATCCGACGCGAACCGCTGGAAAAAAATTTCCTGATCCGGCACTTACTCGTAAGCGCCGGAAAAAAATCCATGGCTAACTCGAATTTTAGCGATTTTGAGCGCTTTAGAAGACAAAACTATGCATGAGCGAAGCAGTAAATGTGAAGCGTGCTAAGCGCCGAAAAATTTTGCGTTTACTGGCTCGAAAGTAAGCTAGAAACCTGTTTTAGCGATGTTTCAGACAAAATTCTTTCAAAATTTTGTAGCGAATCTTAAAAGCGTGATCGAACAGTGCATAGAATATGAACATTGAATGAAGACAACACATGATCTTGTTTGTCCTAAGCCCAGAGGAAAAACAGTTATCTTGTTATCCAGCAATTTAAAATTATGACTTTCTTTCACTAGCGGATCCTGGAAAAAATTTTCTCAGGGGGGCGGTACGAAAATTTGAAGTCAGATATTTCGAGAACCATTAGGAGATAAGTGAAAATAAGGGCAATTTTTAGCGTATCACAGTGAGCTCTAAACGATGGTGAAGACAAATTTGGAACTAAAATTTCAAAAATTTTTAACCTTACTCAATATTGATATGCAGGAAATCGATCATTTAAGCTATCTGCACAACCAATTGCCTATTATGCAATCCACGGGTGATTTCTTATCTCATGTCTTTGTATTTAATCATTGTGCTTTACAGAGAAAGATTATACAGATAGTAACACGAATGACATATTCTGCAAGTCAAGCTCAAATTTGAGCAGTTTTGAGCGGGATATAAGACAAGAAACATAGATGAACAATAAATCCGGCGCGAAGCGCCGGGAAAGAATTTCATGTTCATTATGTCATAACTTAAATTTGAGCTGTTTTGAGTGAGCTAAAAGGCAAAAATTTAGCTGAACAAAGAATCCAGCGCACAGCGCTGGAAAGAAATTGACATGCTCTCTATGTTTAAATCAGATTTGAGCGATTTTTAGCGTTTAGAGGACAACCATACATAAACAATACATAAATCCAAACGTGAAGCGCCGGAAAATGTTAAGTTTGCATAATTCAAAAGATGCTAAAAACCTATATTGGCGGTGTTTTAAAAGCGTTTAACTAATTTTCCATGTTTCCTTTTCGGGACCCTTTGTAGAAACAAAATTTCCTTTTCATTTTGGAGATGGGGTGGTCCTGCCCAACGAGCCCTACGATCACACATTTACATTACCCGACTATGCCCTGGACACAAAAAATGCAAGAAACATCCTCGCTTTTACAGCTGAAGGATCTGGGGGACGCGCTCAAACACTCCCAGCGGGACCCAAGGCGGAGCCCCGGAAAATTTTATGAAAGAAAATTTTGAAATGTAATGTTAAAACTGTCACACAATCGGCCCAATTATGGTTCTGAACTCAGCCTATTCATACTTACAAACCATTACAAATTCTTGCTTTGAAATGCGTTCTGAACTGAAAAACGAAACAACGAAAGAATTGCCATCAGCTGACACGCACTTTTAACACAATGTCCAACCAGCGTTTAGAGTTTCAGCCGATAAATAGTATAGTACATCAAATCAGTGAAGCACTGCAATATTTTGACTGCTTCAGACACAATGCTGGAACACTAAAACGGAAAATAATGATGAATCGGCGCAAAGCGCCGGAAAATTTTGACGTTTTGGCGTTTTTAGCTCAATTTTGGGCACATTCCAACGTAAATCTGCTGCTCAAAAATTTTCAAAGAGGGTGTGGGGGCGGCCGCCCCTCGCCTCCCCCTTGACCCGCGCCTGTTTCTTTGATAGTCATGGAAAATCAGATACCCCTGTAGCTTCTAGTTATTGCATTTTTTTCTGGATTTCTTCTGTGGCTTGAGGTGATAAAGTACAATTTTAGGGTTTTCTGGGGATCAGAAACGGAAGAAATAAATCTGGCAAGGATGCGCCAGAACGACATTTTTTATCATTCTTAGGACAACATTGAATCTTTCTTAAGTTCAGTGATGCAGAAAGTATATTCGGCGCGAAGCGCCAGGAAATTTTGGCGTCTTTATCATTTTATCGTTTAGATTTCGCATCACATCTTTTTTAGGATAAGAATTACAAAAAAATTTGTATGCTTATGCTATCTGAAAATAGCTTTTAGATTTAAACTGATGGAGCGGAGCGCTGAAAAATGGGTATTTTTTGCTAGCAACGTACAAAACCGATAGTTTCACAAATAAAATTCTGAAAAATTCAGGGTTAATTCCCCCTCAATACGGGCCTGCGCACAAGTAGTACTGCACACTTTGCAAATTTTACTGACCCGGTTACCCAGCTATTTCATTACCCGGGCACGCGGGTAAACCCGGGTTGGACCTTAGATGGAAGAGAATGCAGTGAACATCGTTCACTTACGGTTGACAGTGAAATCTAGGCCAATGTGTTATCTAATCAGTTGAATTATTGAAAAATTAATGCAACATTAAATAGAATCGAGGCTGTAATCTGAAGAATCCGTATGCATTTAATGAAATTTAAGTCATTTTCATAATTCAAAGCAAAAAATTGTGAAGCAGGTTTTGTATCTGCATAGCGTCAATAAATCATTAGAAGCAGGAAAAAACATTGATTGGTAGGTTGGTTGATTGGTTGGTTGATTGGTAGGTTGGTTGGTTGGCTGGTTGGTTGGTTGGTTGCTTAGTTGGTTGGTTGGTTGGCCATTTAGTTGGTTGGTTAGCTGGTTGGTTGGTTGGATGGTTGGTTGGTTGGTCGGTTGGTTAGTTGGTTGGTTGGTTGGTTGGCCATTTAGTTGGGTGATTGATTGGTTGATTGGTAGGTTGGTTGGTTGATTGGTAGGTAGCTTGGTTGGTTGATTGGTTGGTTGGTTGATTGGTAGGTTGGTTGGTAGGTTGGTTGGTAGGTTGGGTGGTTGGTTGGTTGGTTGGCTGGTTGATTGGTTGGTCGATTGGTAGGTTGGTTGGTAGGTTGGTTGGTTGGTTGGCCATTTAGTTGGTTGATTGGTAGGTTGGTAGATTGGTTGGTTGATTGGTTGGTTGATTGGTAGGTGGGTTGGTTGGTTGGTTGGTTGGTTGGTTGGTTGGTTGGTTGGTTGGTTGGTAGGTTGGTTGGTTGGTTGGTTGGTTGGTTGGTTGGTTGGTTGGTTGGTTGGTTGGTTGGTTGGTTGGTTTGGTTGGTTGGTTGGTTGATTGGTAGGTTGGCATGTTGGTTGGTTGTTTTTCTGGTTGGTTGGATGATTGGTTGGTTGATTGGTAGGTTTGTTGGTTGGTTTTGGTTAGCTGGTTGGTTGGTTGATTGGTTGGTTGATTGGTTGGTTGATTGGTAGGTAGGTTGGTTGGTTGGTTGGTTGATTGGTTGGTTGTTTGGTAGGTTGGTTGGTTGGTTAGTTGGTTAATTGGTTGGTTGGCTAGCTGGTTGTTTGGTTGGTCATTTAGTTGGTTGGTTAGCTGGTTGGTTGATTGGTTGATTGATTGGTAGGTTGGTTGATTGGTTGTTTGTTTAGTTGGTTGGTTGGTTGGTTGGTTGGTTGGTTGGTTGGTTGGTTGGTTGGTTGGCTGGTTGATTGGTTGGTCAATTTGTAGGTTGGTTGGTCGATTGGTAGGTTGGTTGGTTGGTTGGTTGGTTGGTTGGTTGGTTGGTTGGTTGGTTGGTTGGTTGATTGGTAGGTTGGCATGTTGGTTGGTTGTTTTTCTGGTTGGTTGGATGATTGGTTGGTTGATTGGTAGGTTTGTTGGTTGGTTTTGGTTAGCTGGTTGGTTGGTTGATTGGTTGGTTGATTGATTGGTTGATTGGTAGGTAGGTTGGTTGGTTGGTTGGTTGGTTGGTTGGTTGATTGGTTGGTTGTTTGGTAGGTTGGTTGGTTGGTTAGTTGGTTAATTGGTTGGTTGGCTAGCTGGTTGTTTGGTTGGTCATTTAGTTGGTTGGTTAGCTGGTTGGTTGATTGCTTGATTGATTGGTAGGTTGGTTGATTGGTTGTTTGTTTAGTTGGTTGGTTGGTTGGTTGGTTGGCTGGTTGGTTGGTTGGGTTGGCTGGTTGATTGGTTGGTTAATTGGTAGGTTGGTTGGTTGATTGGTAGGTTGGTTGGTTGGTTGGTTGGTTGGTTGGTTGGTTGGTTGGTTGGTTGGTTGGTTGGTTAATTAGTTGGTTGGTTGGTTGGTTGGTTCGTTGATTGGTAGGTTGGTTAGTTGGTTGGCTGGTTGGTTGGTTGGTTAGTTGGTTGGTTGGTAGGTTGGTTGGTTGGTTGGTTGGTTGGTTGTTTTGTTGATTGGTTGGTTGATTGGTTGGTTGATTGGTAGGTTGGCTGGTTGGTATGTTGGCCATTTAGTTGGTTGGTTAGCTGGTTGGTTGGTTGGCCATTTAATTGGTTGGTTAGCTGGTTGGTTGATTGGTTGGTTGATTGATTGGTTGATCGGTTGACTGGTTAATTGATTGGTTAATTGATTGGTAGGTAGGTAGGTTGGTTGGTTGGTTGGTTGGTTGGTTGGTTGGTTGGTTGTTTGGTTGGTTGGTTGGTTGGTTTGGTTGGTTGGTTGTGTTGGCCATTTAGTTGGGTGATTGGTTGGTTGATTGGTAGGTTGGTTGATTGGTTGGTTGGTTGGTTGGTTGGTTGGTTGGTTGGTTGGTTGGTTGGTTGGTTGGTAGGTTGGTTGGTTGGTTGGTTGGTTGGTTGGTTGGTTGGTTGGTTGGTTGGTTGGTTGGTTGGTTGGTAGGTCATTTAGTTGGTTGGTTAGCTGGTTGGTTAGTTGGTTGGTTGGTTGGTAGGTTGGTTGATTGGTAGGTTGGTTGGTTGGTTGGTTGATTGGTTGGTTAGTTAGTTGGTTGGTTACTTAGTTAGTTGATTGGCCAGCTAGTTGGTTGATTGGTTGGCCTCTTGGTTTGCTGGTTGATTGATTTTGCTTGATTATTCATTATCTCTCAATCTTTCCTTATCTTTCTTTTCATTATTATTCTAATTTAAATCTTAATTTTCTATGGCCACCGGCCAGAGGTTCTGTATGTACCGGGTGGCCACAGGGTGGCCACAGTAGACGGTATTCCCCACCTATGGTCAGCACTCAGTATTGATTATTTGTACATGGTCTCTTGTAGAGGTGTGCCGAGGCCTGGTCTCGACCATAGGTGGGCAGCACCCAAATTCTATGGGGATGCATTTTTCGAAGGTCAAAAAATGGTCTTTAAAACGGTGGTATGGCGAAAAAACACCATTGTAACGTTTCTTATCGAGCACTATCCGTACGTGGGCAGCAAGAAAATTCTGGGGGTGCAAGATTTTTTGAAGGTCAAAAAATGGCCCTAAAAATGGTGGTATGGTGATAAAAACACCATTTTTCGACGTTTCTCATCAAGCACTATCCATTAGCATAAAAAAATTGCGAAAAAAATTCTCAAAAATTGAATTCTGGTGGGTATTTTGGTTTCTGGGGGGTGCAAATTCCCTCCAAACCCCCACGCTCAGATGTGGCATTATCCATTGGCATAAAAAAATTGCGAAAAAAAATTTAAAAATTTGAAAATTGAATTCTAAGGTTATTTTCATTTCTGGGGGTATTCGGCCTTCTGGGGGTGCATACAGTGATCGACCGGCAATTCCGGGCCCAGACCGGGCCCGGCCGGTCATAGCAGGCCCAGGCCCGGGCCCAGCTGAAAACCATCGGGCCTCAACCGGGCCTCAAATAATTATCGTTAATATTTTCGACGTTTACTATTTCAGCTGTTGACCATACTTCTTATGAATTTGCTATAGCCTGTGATTATATTTAAATCCATTTGCCTTACTTCTGCCCACCTACTCATTATCATATTCTTGTCAACTTTATATGTACATGCATCTTCTATACAACGCTTCAATCAGAGGCGTAGCCAGGATTTTGGTTCAGGAGGCATACACAAAAATTTTTTCAAGACTTCTTTTGCATTGAATGTTAGTAACGTTATGTATCTATTATAAAACTGAGTTTTTCGACCTTTAGTAGTGTAGCCTAGCTAATTTATGGTTTTCTGACAATCAGAAATACAAAAATGCTAATCAGCGCAAAACGCCGAAAATGTTTAAAATTTTTTCTGTTTTCATGTAGAATTTACGGTCATTTAATTGACAAACAGTTCGGTAATCATAAGTGGTGCAAAGCACCAAGGAATTTAGTAATCTTTTACTGTCCTTAACATTTTGTAGCCTGTGAATACTAATATTATGTGATATTTTGCCTGATTTAGGCTATTAAACGCAATGCTCAAGCTTTACTAAAAGAAAGAACAATTACCAGCGGCGCTATGCGCCGAAAACTTTTGACGTTCTAGCTCTTTAAACTCAATTTAGACCGCTTAAATCATACAGAACAAATAAAGTAATTCCGGCGAACCCTTTTTCCTTTTTGTCCTCCCAAAAATCTCGTTGCACATGCACAACAAGAGTTTACGGCGGGGGGTCTGCGGTGGCGCGCTCAATCGCCTTCTAGAAAATTTTGTAAAAAAAGCACTTCAATGTTAAATACCATCGCTAAAATTTTCGCAAAATCGGCCAAATATCGGTTTGGAAGTAAGCCCAAAACACTTAAAATTGATGAACTCCTACATTGTACAAGATTTCTGAGCTGAAATGCGCTTTTCGACCTCTGCTGAGTATAAAGCGCAGCAAAGGGTGCTGCCAATAAGATATACAAAAAAGATTTATAAATGACAATTTTGTTCTTATCGTTTTCAGGCCCATTTGTGGCCTTCTTATTAACAAGATATAATTCAGAAAACAGAAAATGCGCAAAAACATAAGAAAATTTGGCCATTCCTTCCATTTAAAATAGAATTATGTGTCCTGTCCTTGTAAAGAAAGACAAACAAAGCAAAGAATAGACAAACTGGTACACAATCATTTTCGCACATTTACTGTTATGCTCAACAAGCATGCGCAGTTTCATTCAACGAACAAATAGAGAAATAAATCGCTAAAGTGATGTGAGTTGATCGATTATTTTAGCTAACTCAAGCTTTTGAAATCATTGGATCTATATAACAATAGATACAATAAAGACTCGGCGCAAGGCGCCGGAAAATTTTTAGACATTTTTGCCTTTTTGAACTCAATTTTCTGGACACAATTATTACACTAGAAAAATCAACAAAATTTCTGAAAAATTTCGGGGGGGCATGTGCCCCCAATGCACCCTGGCTACGCCTATGGCTTCAATACGTGTCCTATCCTATACACTACACAATTTCAATTGACGTCAATATACGCTATAATTTGAGTTCTAAAATCCAAATAGCATATCTTCTATCCGACCATATCATAGTCGCTGTTATGTCTGAATGCATAAATTTAATGCTCAATTTCCTTTAAATATCTACATGAAATCTTGTGCTTTTTCTAACCGTGTTTAGTTGCACGTGCATTTTAATAATGGAATTGTGCACTATTGTATTAAAAACTTTGTTCTTGCTTGAATAATGCTACCAAAATCCTTGCTAACTACTTAATTTATTTTTAGAAAAATTGAATAATTAACAGAGCTTAGAATTTAAAAATCTTCTTGACACAGCAGTAAGCCTTGCGTTTGACAAATAACAAATGTAAAACTGGTCCAAATATGTATCTTATGCATAACGTTACATTGGAAGCAAGGCATGTTGTTAGTACATAAGCCCGGGCCCGGGCCCGGTACCAAGCCCGGCAGCAAAGCCCGGGCCCGGTTTTTTTTGAGCCCGGTCGATCACTGGGTGCATACCCCCAAACCTTCCCCCACGCCCACGTGTGTATGATACGTAAGTAGGGGACCATTGGTAAAGGAACTAGACCCAGTTAACTCATGAAATTCTGGCTCTAGAAGATACGAACCACTCTTTTCTTTTTTTGTACATAAAACTTAGATTTTTTGTACAATCGAAAATCGGCTGAAAACTGTCTATACTTTGTGTACAAAGATGTACAAAGATTGCTCCAAAATCTTTGTACGAGCCTCAAAATCTTTATCCCGTATAAAAATAAAAAACAGTGATAAGGACGAATGGAATTGAGACTATTTCAATCAATCGCAACTGGCAAGCCAAGAAATCTGCACTATAAAACAGTCATCGTTGAAAGCTGTCGAATTATTCATAGCTGCTATCGTGCATGGGCAGCACTAACATCCTGGGCGTCAGGATGGGTCAGATCACCAAAACTGTTACTAAAATAGAATTTTTGGGGTCTACAGTAATCTGCAGGGTTTCAACCTCTGGGGGTAACCCCCCCGCCTATGTGTGGCTGCTTACTATAGTTGCGTGGTATGGATCATACATGTAACGGCTCGAAAGGGTGCGGGCCATACGTGGGCAGCAAGAAAATTCTGGGGGGGGGTGCAAGATTTTTTTTGAAGGTCGAAATATGGCCTTAAAAATGGTGGTATGGCGATAAAAACAACATTTTTCGACGTTTCTCATCGAGCACTATCCATTGGCATCAAAAAATTGCGAAAAAAACGAAAAAAAATTTTCAAAAATTGAATTCTGGGGGGGGGTATTTTGATTTCTGGGGGGGTATTTTGGCTTCTGGGGGTGCATACCCCCCCAAACCCCCCCCCCACGCCCAGGTGTGGTGCGGGCGTCCCTGGCAGTGATCGACCGGGCTCAAAAAATACCGGGCCCAGTCCCGGGCCCGGGCTTTGCTGCCGGGCTTGGTACCGGGCCCGGGCTTATATGCTAACAACATGCCTTGCTTCCAATATAATGTTATGCATAAGATACATATTTAGACCGATTTTACATTCGTTTTTTGTCAAACGCAAGGCTTACTGCTGTATCAAGAAGATTTTTGAATTCCAAGCTCTGTTAATTATTCAATCTTTCTAAAAATAAATTAAGTAGTTAGCAAGGATTTTGGTAGCATTATTCAAGCAAGAACAAAGTTTTTAATACAATAGCGCGCAATTTCATTATTAAAATGCACGTGCAACTAAACACGGTTTGAAAAAGCACAAGGTTTCATATAGATATTTAAAGGAAATTGAGCATTAAATTTATGCATTCAGACATAACAGCGACTATGATATGGTCGGATAGAAGATTTGCTGTTTGGATTTTAGAACTCAAACTATAGCGTACATTGACGTCAATTGAAATTGTGTAGTGTATAGGTTAGGACACGTATTGAAGCCATAGGCGTAGCCAGGGAGCATTGGGGGCACATGCCCCCGGAATTTTTCAGAAATTTTGTTGATTTTTAGAGTGTAATAATTGTGTCCAGAAAATTGACTTCAAAAAGGCAAAAACGTCAAAATTTTTCCGCGCTTCGCGCCGAGTCTTTATTATATATATTGTTGCTTTGTTTGTCTTTCTTCACAAGGACAGGACACATAATCCTATTTTAAATGAAAGGAATGGCCAAATTTTCTTATGTTTTTGCGCATTTTCTGCTTTCTGAATTATATCTGGTTAATAAGAAGGCCACAAATGGGCCTGAAAACGATAAGAACAAAATTGTCATTGATACATCTTTTTTATATCTTATTGGCAGCACCCTTTGCTGCGCTTTATACTTAGAAGAGGTCGAAAAGCGCATTTCAGCTCATCAGAAATCTTGTACAATGTAGGACCTCATCAATTTTAAGTGTTTTGGGCTTAATTTAGAACCGAGATTTGGCCGATTTCGCGAAAATTTTAGCGATAGTATTCAACATTAAAGTGCTTTTTTACAAAAATTTTCTAGGGGGCGATTGAGCGCGCCACCGCAGCTCCCCCTGCCGTAAAATCTCGTTGTACATGTGCAGCGAGATTTTTGGGAGGACGAAAAGGAAAAGGGTTCGCCGAAATTAATTTGTCTGTTCTGTATGATTTTAGCGGTATAAATTGTGTTTAAAGAGCTAAAACGTCAAAATTTTCCGGCGCATGGCGCTGCTGGTTCTTGTTCTGTCTTTTTGGAAAGCTTCAGCATTGCATTTAATAGCCTAAATCGGGCAAAATATCACAGAATATCAGTATTCACAGGCTACAAAATGTTAAGGACAGTAAAAGATTTCTAAATTCCTTGGTGCTTTGCGCCTCTTATGATTTCCGAACTGTTTGTCAATAGACCGTAAATTCTACATGAAAACGGTAAAAATTCCAAGAATTTCCGGCGTTTCGCGCTGATTAACATTTTTGTATTTCTGATTGTTAGAAACCCATAAATTAGCTAGGCTACACTACTAAAGGTCGAAAAACTCAATTTTATCATAGGTACATAACGTTACTAACATTCAATGCAAAATTAGTCTTAAAAAATTTTTTGTGTATGCCCCCTGAACCAAAATCCTGGTTACGCCTCTGATTGAAGCGTTGTATAGAAGATGAATGCACATATGAAGTTGAAAAGTATATGATAATGAGCAGGTGGGCAGAAGTAAGGCAAATGGATTTAAATAGAATCACAGGCTAGCAAATTCGTAAGAAATACGGACAACAGCTGAATTAGTAAACGTCTAAAATATTAACGATATTTATTTGAGGCCCGGTTGAGGCCCGGTAGTTTTCAGCCGGGCCCGGGCCCAGGCCTGCTATGACCGGCCGGGCCCGGTCCGGGCCCGGGTACCCGGTCGATCACTGGTCCCTGGGTAGTTGGGAGGAGGGGTAATAAATGACCTCCAATTTGTGGCCAGAAACGGCCATAAAACACCTAAAACGGTCAATTTTTTCCAAAAATAGGAAGGGGCAATTTTTCTGGCTGCGAGCGGATAGGAGGACAACCAGTTGGATTGATCCTACCATTCACACGTGGGGGTGGGGGGCAGGTTGGGTGTATGCACTTCTTCCAAAAGGCTAAATACTTCCCCTAGAAACTAAATCACCCTCTCCCCCTAGAATTCAATTTTTGAAAATTTTTTCGTTTTTTCGCAATTGTTGATGCTAATGGATAGTGCTCAATGAGGAACGTTGAAAAATGGTGCTTTCCGTCATACCACACTCCCCATACCTTAGCGTGGAGGGTTGGGGGTATGCAAACTCCCCAAAAACCAAAAAACCCCCAGAATTCAATTTGAAAAAATTTTTTCGCAATTTTTTGATGCCAATGGATAGTGCTCGATAAGTAACATTGAAAAATGGTGTTTTTTCGCCATACCACTATTTTTAAGGCCATTTTTCTACCTTTGAAAAATTTTGCACTCCCAGAATTTTGGTGTCGCCCACTGCCACCAAAAGATGATTAAGAGATGCTAGTTTTTGCTCTTAATCAGGGGGATGTAGACCTTCACAATAATGACTTGAGCCTAAATCTAGCACGACGCACAATGTTAACTTCAGTGATATTAGCTTTTGGTCAAATTTTTCTGCTTATCTTCCTTACCAGACATGTAACAGCTCCAGATTTTGGGTGGGGAAGGGATAAGTGTGCCATATTTATGGGGTAAACGACCTTCAATTTCTGGCTAAATTGAGCAAAAAAGAACCTAAAGATGATCAAAAGATGCACGCTTTTGCCCGAAATCTTTACGTGTCAAACGTGCAACGGGCTTAGCAATTGCTATGTACATAGGTTAAGAGCAGATATTAAGAAATTGAGGCTATGAGATTCAATTCAGGTACAAAAAAGTGTAAAAAGGAAAAGCTGAAAGATGAAATATTCTAAAGTCTTTTTTATATAATGACTCAATTTAAAATTTAATTATTAGCAAACGAGAATATCACTTAGCTGGCTGACTATATGGGGCTGTCGAGACTTCCCGGAATATAATTTTACATACGCAGCATATAGGCTATTTACAAAAAACGTCCCATTTCACGATAAATCATTATTCTTGGAGTTTCGACAAAGCTAAACAAGCCTCACCAATCTATTTTCCTCGCAGCGACATCTCTGAGTTAAAATTAATTTACTGCTGTGCAATGCAATGCCAGCATAGGTGGGCTGCACCAAAATACTGGGGAAGGGGGTGTGCAAGATTTTTCTGAGGTCAAAAAATTGTCTTTAAAATGGTGGTATGGTGAAAAACCCTTTTTCAACGTTTCTCATCGAGCACTATTTATTGGTATCAAAAAATTGCGAAAAAAATTGCAAAAATTGAAATCTGCGGATGTATTTTTGTTTTTGGGGGTATTCGGCTTTCTGGGTGGGGAAGGTGCATATTCCAAACCCCACTTCGACGCCCAGGTGTGAATATTAGTATCAGGTTTTATATTTTGACTGATCTTGTTTGAAATTTGAAATATTAGAAGGTCGGAAAAACGAAAGTGCTTGAAGCGATGTGTCGTTTTATGCTTGCGCTATTTTGTTCAGAGAAAATTTTTAATGGTTTGCATACCGTGCATCATTGTTCCCCTATTCCTCTGGATTTACTGCAAGTTCCTGCAGCCATACATTTTACGATTAGTTCCAATGCGTTGGCGAGCCTGGGTTGATAACGTTCTGTATCCGACATGCTCTGTCAAACAGCCTGTTGATGACGAAAAACCGTCTGATAGTATTACCCAACTAGCAAATAATGGCTCTGAAAAGGATATTACAGCAGCGCTGGATTCTAATGATAAATCGAAGCATATAGAAAATTCGAGACAAAGCAGCCCCGAAGAGCAATCGACTGAAAGTGAATATCGCAAATTTTTAGATCAGTCAAAGAAAGACATGTGATAAATATTGCCATTTACCAGTGATGGATGACACGACGTATATTTCGTTCGCGTAATAAGGGCGTTATGGGGTACAAGCACAAGTACATTATGCACAACATACTTGCTGAAAATATATCGCTTTATTGGCTTTTAAATTTTATTTTCAGACTATTTCTTGGTTGAAAAAGAATAGAAAAGCTGCTAAATTAATCGCTTCATAAATTTTACTTTTGTAGGCTTTATTTCTTTCTTAAAAATTATTGATAAAGTGCTATAACCCACGCGACATGCCTACTTTAGAGATATAACGATAAAACGTGACTTAAGCCATTCCAAAAACTAATGATGCTGTATTTTATCAGACAAGACTAAAAAATTTACGATTCGCGTTGACGTTTCTCATCAATTATCTAGGGGCGCTAGAAAATTGCAAAAACAAAAAATTATGAAATTCCGGGGTCTGCCATATAACTGAGAGGGCCTAATTTCCTTGCACGCCTATGCGGGATATTGACAATTTATAGATATTTCTGCTCAAATGCACTTTTATATAACGAACGAAATTGCAAATGCAAAATGCTTTGCTTTTTTGTGCAGTTACCGTGAGTTAATAATTGCATGCGTTTTGTATGCATTCCACATTGCTAATATTCGTTGCGTTTGTTGCTCGTGTAGAATGTGTATCTAGGCACGTACCTGGTTTATTTCTTGCTCTCTTTTGCAAGCTGTCTAAATGTATAAGGTGTGTACTTTTTTATTTATTCCATCTTTCACTGATTGGGATCACACGTGGGTATGGGGGTTTGGGGATATGCACCATAGGTTGGCAGCACCGAAATTCTGGGGGGGGGCAAGATTTTTCAAAGGACAAAAAATGGTCTTAAAGATGGCGGTATACTGGTATGGCGAAAACACGTAATTTTTCAACGTTACTCATCGAGTATATACATACTATCTATTGGCATCAAAAAATCGCTAAAAAACGAGAAAAATTCAAAAATTGAATTCTGGGGGTATTTAGCCTTCTGGGGTTTGCATACCCTCAAGCCCCCACATCCACGTGTGGTATGCACCCCCAGAAGGCCGAATACCCAAAAAAATTAAACTATCCCCCCAGAATTCAATTTTTGAATTTTTTTCGTTTTCATCGCGATTTTTTCATGCCTATGGGTAGTGCTCGACGAGGAACGTTGAAAATGGTGTTTTTCGCCGTACCACCATTTTCTGACCTTTCAAAAATGCACCCCCACACCCCTCCAGAATTTTGGTGCCGCCCACTATACAAGAGCATAGGGTGAGAGGGGTGTTACCATCACACCTGGGCGTGGGGGTTTTGGGGGTATGCACCCCCAGAAACCAAAATACCCCCAGAAATCGAAATACCCCCCAGAATTCAATTTTTGAAAATTTTCTTCCATTTTTGCAATTTTTTGATGCCAATGGATAGTGCTTGATGAGAAACGTCGAAAAATGGTGTTTTTATCGTCATATCACCATTTTTAAGGCCATTTTTTGACCTCCAAAAATCTTGCACTCCCCCAGAATTTTCTTGCTGCCCGCGTATGGTTACCATACGTGGGCAGCAAGAAAATTCTGGGGGGGTGCAAGAGTTTTTAAAGGTCAAAAAATGGCCTTAAAAATGGTGGTATGGCGATAAAAACACCATTTTTCGACGTTTCTCATCAAGCACTATCCATTGGCATCAAAAACTTGCGAAAAAATGGAGAAAATTTTCAAAAATTGAATTCTGGGGGTTATTTTGATTTCTGGGGGGTATTTTGGTTTCTGGGGGTGCATACCCAACCCCCACGCCCAGGTGTGGGTGTTACCCCCTCTGAACTTTGAAAACTGATAGCTATGCAGCGCTTTTGGCCGAAATAGTAAGAAGTCATCAATACGAGAAAGAAGAAAAGAAATAAACAAAAAGAAATAATGAGGAGAAAAAGGAAAAAAATAAATAAATAACCTAGCAAAACCATTGCTGCATAGCCTTTTTTGGGCTCAAAAGATTAGCTGTATAGCCTTTTGGGCTCAGAAAATCAGCTACATATATAATTTTTTCTGAACTCAGAGCTCAGAAATGCTATTTAGTTGTCTTTTCTGAGTTTTAAAAGGATATTTAGCTATTTTCTCGACTCCAAAAAGGGATTAATAGCTATTTTTAGTCGAAAAAGGCATGAAAGTTTGACCTTGCGCACCTATTTGGTTTTGAAATGTCAATGCGTATTGTTATGTACGCGTTGTGCCCGTGAATGAATCTTGTTTCGCTTTGCTTTATTTGTCGTATTTATTTACAATCTAAAATGCCTTTTTAGTTATGTTGTGAGACTACTTAATAAATACCAAAATTTTATTGGGCCTTTCTTTGATTGACGTTGAGAGTAATACTGTAGCGGAGGTGCTATTGCTAAAGTTCCTCCAAAGTTAACCCGTTAGAGTAATGTCCTATTGTCTCAAGATATACATGAATATAATGTATAGTCTGTTTCACACAAGTTTGGGCGTGAATTCAAAAAAAGAACATGTCTGATAATAAGTCGACGAATCGCGATAATAGCATTGATTTTATATATAATTATCGTAATCCGTCGGCTTACTTTCGGAAAAATTCTTAAAATTTATGCCCAAACATATGTGAAACAGATTATATGTAGTTATATGTGCATATGTGACGACTTGTTTTCATTTACCTACTTATATACCTATATTCATATGTATGTACAATAACCTGGAACATTACAGTTGGTATTGACCTGTTAGCTATAATTAGGTATGTAGGTAGGTACTGTAAATAATTTGCTATCCTTGAAAAATTATAAAAGCTATGAGCGAATTAGTAGGGTTACCTATAGCCTGTTTCACATAACTTCGTGCATAAATTTTAAGAATTTTTATCGACAGTACATAGGCCAAGGGTTACGATAATTATATATCATATCAATGCTATAATCGTAATCCGTCAGTTTATCGTCGGAGACATACGTAGGGCAACAAGAAAATTCTGGGGGTGCAAGATTTTTTGAAGGTCAAAAAATGGTGGTATGGCGATAAAAACACCATTTTTCGACGTTTCTCATCAAGCACTATCCATTGGCATCAAAAAATTGCGAACAAAACGAAAAAAATTTTCAAAAACTGAATTCTGGGGGGGTATTTTGGATTCTGGGGGGTGCATACCCCCCAAACCCCCACGCCCAGGTGTGGTCGGAGATGGTTTCAAAATTTATGACCAAAGTCGTGCGAAACAGACTATACTTTGAATATAAGTTTGTGCGTTCGCACCTGTTACATCCGAGAGCTACTCATTGCGATTGTTTAAAGCAACTACAAAAGTACCATAAAAAGGATCTCAATAAAGGAGGTCTTTCATCTTTTCTATTGTAGATGGTGTATCTACACGCGTTTCGCATTAGCGAGCGGAACGCTTTTGAACGTATCGAAATTGGTCAATTAGCCGAGTTGCGAATTCGGCGCTCTAGCCGAAAAGATACAAATCCCTTGCCGTCGGACCTCGACTTCGACCTTAGGAAGCGCCGTGGCGATCTAGCCACTCAGCGCTCATTAATCCCACTTGCAAGTCACGTACATACTGCGAGAGGTATGCAATGTGAGCTAATTCCCTTTTTTATCATATAAAACATAGGCGACATGACCGCTAATCAGGTTAGCCTGTGTTAAGAACGGAAATATTAATTTTGTATGTAGACGCCGTCTAGGCAAAATTTATTGTTAAAACGCTAAACTCACATTCGTGTAAAATTATTGTCATAATATATTGAGCGTCGTATAGTGAAAGATTGGTATTTTTGGAAATATAGGATTCTATTGCCCATATCTACGCTAGGCAGCTGTGTTTCGTCGAATCGTGGTTTGTTGCCGTCAAATGCGTCATTTTCTTTTATATATTTTCTATGTATATAAAGTAATTGCTAGACTACCTAGAAGTGCAATATACTGCAGGTAGATCTGTTGTGGTGGACGGGCCAGCATTTGATTCATCAGCCCTGCCCCTGATTCAATAGCCCGGCTCCTGACTTGTTGGCCACAAATATTTTATTAATCGTCATAAAATTCAGGTGACTAACCCTTTTATTTTTCACTTTATCGAAAATGCAATCATCCATCTTTCTGCCTAAAAGTCATACAAATTATTACATAATTTTAATATAGGATGATGCCCGGTTGAGAGCTCTTTGTTGTTGTAATCATAGTTCAGTGTGCTCATGGAAACCGAAAAATTAACAGTTTTTGCCAAAAGTATTTTGCGAAAACAAGTTCTTAATTTCTTTCGCGATAATTATTATTTTGGTCCAAAGTAGGTCAACTGACCTAGGGCAAAATTCGGGGCTACTTAATTACTGCTGAGTTAGGTATCTAGGGCTTAGCTACCTAAATCTCCTAGGTACGGACAAATCTAGGTCCGAGGAGTTTTCAGGTCTTAAGTATTTTGAGGGTCAATTGGTTGAATAAAGGCGAATCGCCGTACCAACCTGACCAGTGCTACATTAGTGTAGCCAGTTACTTAAGTAAGTACCGTGTACATGTAGTTGGTATTGTTTAGGTATGTAAATACAGGGGTGCCCTATGTATACGGAATCAACATAGGACACGGATGTATTTGCCTTCGAGAGTTACTTAGGTACGTAGGTACTTAAGTCTACGCTTAGCGCTGGCCCCGATCGCGCAGCCTGGGATCGCTTTCGATCTTTGGACCCTTACAGACCCTACGGCTTCGATCCCCTCAGCCCTATTATTGCTGGCTGCTTCTGGTCGGGTGATCTCAGCAGCTACGCCCTGAGACCTAAGGCTACTTACCTAATCTCGGAATTTGCCGCGGAGGTCAGTTGACCTATCTCAAAGCTCAAGTTGAATATTTAACTTCTTTTTCTAGGTTCGATTCTAACATAAATGTTTTTGGTTCCTAATACGTGTAGCACAATAGACTATGGAAACAACAACAATGAGCTCTACACTGATCAACCATCCTTAAAGATTAGATAATATTTTTGATCAATTTTTGGTTTAAGAAAAGATTTAAGACTTTCAAATAAAACTAGCAATCATACGGAAGTTACCTATCCTTCCACTCTGATGAGCTGAAATCCTCGACGTGGGCAATTATCGACCTAACCCTCGGTATATCCAAAAACCCCTGGGTAGGTTTTTCTTCAATTTATTCCAAACGCAGAATACATGGCCTATAGCCGGACACAAAATAAGGCAAAAGAAAAACGAAAACGTACGGACTATACAACACGTACGGTGGCCAACAAGACTGCCAACAACACTAACTACATTGGCCTCAAGAGACCATTACAGTAAAATAAACAAAGATCAAATTAACGTAATACTGATACACTTTTATCTCAGATCGAATGTTATCGATTACACAAGCGGTATGCATGAAACAGTTACTATTATCATACACTTAACTCTATGTTACCGGACAAGTATCTAAATGTTTTTTATTATTGAAAATTGGGGAAAAAGTGGGAAGACCGAAGGCATAGCCCACAGTACACTATCGTAGATAGCTACTAGTATTGGCTATGTGATGGCTACCGCGAACTGCTAAGGCAAGTTCGCCTATACGTGTAACTCTCGCAGTTACAGGTAGCTGTTGTACGTGTGTTGGGTATCTCCTCAGGCGGCATGCTGTCCGTTTAGATATCCTTACATACATCCAGTTACCCCAACAATCCTCCTATATTTAAACTATTATCGATCGGCAAAATTGTATAAGACTAGTGAGCCGCTTTTTCTCCAGAAAGTTATAGTCTGTTTCAAACAAGTTCGGTCATAAATTTTGAAACTCCGACAATTTGCTGACAGATTGCGGTGATAGCATTGATCTGATATAAAATTATCGTAACTCTCGGCTTGTTGTCCATAAAAAATGTTAGAGTTTATGCACGGTTGTAATTGAACATCATGTAGAAGGTGTTATCTGATGCTTAATAACAAAAGTTTTACCTATTACTGTAGTCTTTCACCATTTGTACGATCGTACGTCAAATGCACGAGCGCGCATCGAAGTAACGCCTGTATCTGGAACACTGTTTTTTTTCACACTTTCTGGTCTATTTGTCAACCAAAATTTTGGGAAATGGAAAAGTTTTGGGCTTGGTTGGCATTTGTGGAAAATTTTTGTAATGTTAAAAATGCGTTTTAGAGTGTTAAAACTTCAAAAATTTTTCGGCGCTTCGCGCCGAATTGATTTAATTCTTACTTATTATTAATCTTTTAGCCGCACCGCGTCAATCGCAGCATTTGTATCGACAATCTGGTCTAGAACTTCAGCACGATCGAAAATCCTTATCTTCTGCACGGATTTAGTTAGGTAATTAAGAAGTTTTGTAATGCAAAAATGTGTTTTAGAGAGGTTAAACTACAAGAATTTTTCGGCTTTTATTAATGTTTAAGCCGCACGGCGCCGATTGCAGCATTTCATCGATTATCTGGTCCTATAACTCCACTACGATTGAAGATCCTTACCTTCTGCACAGTTCTTGAAATGCAAAAATGATTTAGAGAGCTAGAATTTCAAAATTTTCTGGCGCTTCGCGCCATCTGATAAATTATAGTTTTGATTGTCAAAAACGACTTCAGAATTGGCTAAAATGCTTTACTGAAGGAAGGAAATTCAAGTTTCAACATAATTAACATATACTGAACTGATCGTGATATTTTGTAAATTTTACACCTTTTTTACAATTTTTGTCTTCCCAAAAATCTCTTTACATTTTGTACACACAAATTTTCTGGTACTATGATATGGTACAGTAGCGATTTTAGTTTGGTAAAAACAGAGTTGCTCGACTTTTGCTAGTGTATTTGAGCTAATTTCTAGGTCTCTAAGGGCGAAAATCACTGAGAATTGTCTTAAAATGACGCAAAGCGCCGAAAGATTTGACATTTTTCCTTTTGAAATGCGATTTCTGCCATTATAAAGATATATATAGGACACACAATTACTCATTTTGGCGCGAAGCGCCGAAAATTTTGCGAATTTCAGACCTTCTTTGCAATTTTTGTCTTCCCAAAAATCTTTGTACATGTACAAAGACGGTCTTGAAAAAGTCTTTGTACATCAGGAAAAATCTTTTCTGAGTACAAAGAACCACTGATCAGAATCCCAGAAATTAGCTAAAATACACTACCAAAGATCGAAAACCATGTTTTACCACACTGAATTCGCTACTGTACTATAATAGTACACAAAATTTGCATGTACAAAAAGGACAAAGACTTTTGGGGACCATCTTTGTACATTTTTAAACGGACCTTGTACAAAAAAAACACTGCTTTGTATTGAATTTACTTTTGCGATCATGTCAATAATGATACGTTGGCTTTTTAAACTATTCGTTACGATCAGGTGGAGAGCATGCAAGAACCAGTTTTATTGAATTTACTTACATACCAACTCACTTATTTCGCGTTATTTTTTGTATTTATTGACAATTCCTTTCCTAAAATTGCTCATTTAATAATTCTTTGCTTTATTGTATTGGTATTTGTTGTAACATGTCTCGTCCATGTAATTCAGCCAATAAATTATTATTATTATTATTATTATTATTATTTTTGAATTTGCCAATTTCCATCGCTTTAACAACATTAGCCCCGTTAACACGAATGACGAGGTGCACTTTGCTAAGTAATTTGAAATCTAACAGCACCCTTTTCAAGGCAGAAGTCAAATTTTCGCCACTATGATTCTCTGAGAATGGTAAGCATTCAACAACTTCCGCCTTACGTTCTCATGTTTCTATATCAATAAAATGAACCTTAACCGCCATATAAGCATCCATGGCTGTAGAGCTTCACATATCCGTCATTGTCGAACAAAACTTTAAACGATCGGTGCTGTATTTGTGCTATTTCTGTATCACTCAAAATATTCAAAATTAAAAACCCTCGGTCCCTCGGCCATTTTTCACCTTACTCTCGGCCGAGGCCGAGGGATCTCAGAAAAGACCAAGGATTACCGAGGCCAAAGCCGAGGCCGAGGCCTCGACTGATCCCTAGTGTGCGCCCCTCCCCCTACCCCCGAGAAAACAAAATATCCCCCCTGAATTCAATTTTTAAGAATTTTTTCCGTTTTTTCGCAATTTTTTGATGCCAATAGATAGTGCTCAATGAGAAATGTTGAAAAATGGTGTTTTCTCGCCATACTACCATTTTTAAGGTCATTTTTTGACCTTTGAAAAATCTTGCACTCCCCCCCTAGAATTTTGGTGCTGCTCACGTATGGTGGTATGGCGTTAAAAAACCCCATTTTTATTTCAAAAATTGAATTGGGGGGACGGCTATTTTGGATCCTGGGGGCGGGTATTCGGCCTTCGGGGGGGGGGTTGCAACCCCAAACTTCCCTTCCCCACGCCCTTGTGTGAATCTCACCATATTCAAGGCATCTGTGTAGCAAAATTTTTAAAACGTACAACTCTAATGGTCGTAAAATGTCTTTTAATGTCTTTTTTAATTAATCCTTTGGCCCCCTTGTGTTTTAAAAAGGTTTTGGTCATCGCCCCGAAACAAAATCCTGGATACGGGCCTGATTACATGTGTACATACGATTTTCTACTAAGAAACACTGATTTGTCAACACGGGCGCTCTCTTTTTGAACGATTGTAGACCTTCCAGAAATGATGAAAAAAGTGAAAAATGTGGAAAAAATTTGGGTTTGGTCTGTAATTCAGCCAAATCGCTGGGAATAAACGATGGTTGATGTAGGTAATTCAGTTAAGTAGTAAGTATAATTTTGTTAGTAGCAGCAACTCGAAATTTTGGGTGAGGGGTAGTTGTCCATTTTTAATGGGAGGGGTAAATGACTTCTATTTTTGATCATAAATAAGAAAAACGCACATAAAAGTGGCTGAAAACACTACCTATCAGTTTTGGTTTAGAAACAGATTTCTTGAATTTCTACTACTAAAATGCATTCTAGAAAGATAAAATTTCCAACTTTTCTGCCGCTTCGCATCAGATTGATTTCTCTATAATAATGCTTTCTTCTATTGCTGCTCGCCGTCCCACACTGGTTAATCATAGTTTCCCGAGGTTCAGACTTGAGGGAGGGGCGAAAACCCAAAATGGGGACCAGTAAATTAAGTGGTGTATTATTATTAGCCGACACTGTTTTTCGTACGAGCTTCTTTGTGCATGAACGAAGATCTCCGGAAAAGTCTTTGTATGTAGCGAACAAATTTTTGTAGACATAATATATAGATATATTATTAAATATACACATTCTTAAATACTATCAGTGTGCGACTTGCGACCCGCATGCAGTCCTAAATGTGATAATTCAGCCTGAATTTAGTTGATAATTTTAGTTTAGCGCGAAGCGTCGAAATTTGATATGAGCTTTTGATGGAATTTACACAAAACTGGACTGAGAAAGCTAAAATAACTTGTACTACAAAATCAGAAATATTACAGAAATTGTAATGTGCCAATTAAATCTTGTAATAAGCACCACTGCGCTTATAAATTCAATTCAACCTCAAGATAAATCAGTCAAAATTATCTTTGAACGGCAAAAAGTGCAAAGTTATTAAATATAATTTATTTTCGTATAAAATCTTTGAAAACAGTAGAAATAGATACAAAAGATATTTGGATCTGCACAAAGATGCCTAGATTACAGAACGCCGAAAATTTTCTGAACTTTCTTTGGAAAAAAAATAGAAAAACGTTAAAATTACTATCACTTTGTCCCAGAAATATTTTAACACATATAAAGAATGAAGATGGCTCTAAAAATGAATGCACGAGCCAAAATCGATTTTTTGCGAGAACCTGCATTTTTTGCCATTTTTAGATGCCGTTTTTGCGATTTTGGGCCGAAACTTGATGGTGATTTACACCCTCCCTCTCAGCAAAAAATGGCCGGAAACCATGCGTGTAAGAATGAGCTTTGTGAAATTCCCCACCCCAGGTCGCACGCCCTCCCCGCACCCCTAAAGTCACAAAATGTTGACCCACCCTCCCCCATTTTTGGCGAAAACATGCGCTTTTGGCTATTTTTAGGTCTTTTTGCCACTTTTGGCCTAAAATCGGAGCCGCTTACCTTCTCCCCTAAAAATGGCTGAGAAACATACATGTAACAGGGGGCTTGGGCGATCCCCCACCACGGTTTTTTTGTATTTGGTAAGGATTTTTCCCAATGTACAAAGACTTTTCAGGACCGTCTTTGTACATAAACAAAGATTTTTGGGAAGACAAAACTATAAAAAGGTGCAGAATTCCAAAGACGTCTTATACATGTATCTTTAATATGGCAGAGTTTGCATTTAGAATGGAAAAATGTCAAATTTTTCCGGCGCTTCTCGCCGTTTTGAGACAATTTCTAGTAATTTTTGGCGACAGGAACCCAGGAATCAGCTAAAGTTAACTAGCAAAGGTCGAAAAATTCTGTTTTACCACACTAAAATCGCTACTGTACCATGTTGTAGTACACAAAAATTTGCATGTACAATCTTTGTACATGTACAAACAGACCTTGTACCAAACAAAACTGTCTCACCTATGCTTCCTCCCTCCCCAAATTCAGAAAATTCTTGACTACCCTCCCCCATTTTTAGCGAAAAGTTTCGCTTTTGGCTATTCTTAGGTGTTTATATTATTTTTGGCCTAGAATTGGAGTCGCTGACTCCAATTTCCGTCACATGTATGCCGAGGACCACCTCTCCTAAAATTTTGAGCTGTTACATGCATGTTTTATAGTGATAGTTTGTCTATTTGCTCTTGCTTACATTCAAAAACACTGTAGCCTTAATGAAATTCTGATACTTAAGTGCATTTTGGCCACATTAAAAATTGAGTTCAAAAAAATTCAAAAGGTTTCCACCAAAATCGTCTGACACTGACTTGAGTCCTGGACCCTTAGAGGGGTAATCCCCTCACCCCTATGGGAATGTGTATGGTTAATATATACTTTTGTTGACGAGACCGGACTACGATGAAATGATTCAGATTTATAAACTCGTTGTCTGCCTAGATATGAAGATGAAATTTGCGTAGAGCATGTGAAAACGTTGAAATTTTTGATATTCAAGGTGGTTGCTTAACACCACGCATTGGAAAGATATAGTTACTCACTCTTGTATGAATTATCTCTATCTCTTAAGGTTTTTGTTTTTTTGGCGACAGTTCTTTCTCACTACTGAAGGTTAAGAACTTTTTCCAGCATTTCTTACCCATTCAGCTTCTTGGATGAAATTTGAGGTTTTAGCATATATAAAAACTTTCAATTATTTAAAATTTAAAATGGCTAAAGTTTGGTCACTCTACCGTATTGTCTTTCTGATTGATCCTAGAATTATTTAAGCTGACGGCTTTGGTAATATTAGTATGCAAATTTATTTGAGGTGCATTTTTCATGTCAAAAACGTAAGCTTAGTAGATGTTTCGGAATAAGTTATTATTCTGTTCAATTTGAAATGTAATTCGAATTTGTAATTATTATTGTTCTGTATCACTGCTTCGAATTTCGGCTTCCTTGTTTAATTGTCTTCTTAATAATTTAATATTCAAACGTTACTCGGTTATGCATTAGATGGTTTCGCGATGTTTACAGCCACATGTTCAGCTGCCGATAGTTCATCTCGTACTTACTTTGCGCGAAGCTCAATTTGACGATGTTATTCAAAAGAAGTATTATCCTTGGACGTAACCAGTCATTGAATTTGAACATTCTATTTCGCTATAAAAATGAAAAGAAAGCTTACAGCAATGGCTTGAAAAACTCACCGAATTCCGGCGACGATGATTTGAGGAATTTGCGCTTCACGCCTCCGCCCTTTACTGGCCATATAGGATTAGGTGAACCTGACTGCTCGGTTTTCAGCCCAGACCCTCCTAAGGAGAAATTCGAAGGCCCGCTTGGTGATCAAGAGTAATTTGTTTTATCATTCTCTCATAAAAAACAGATAAGTCAAGATTTACGAGCAGACATGCACAGCATGGGAATTTTGAGGAGTGAAATTCCAAAGTGTCTTTTTGGGCTCAAAAACGGTGGATTATACATGCACGTAGTAGGGGGGTTGAGGGGGTTACCCCTGAAGGGTCAGCTGGACAGGTACTGTCCGGCGATTTTGAGCTGATGAAACGTTGTTTTGCGTCATTTGTGAGGTCAAAAGCAGTAAAATCGTCGAAGTTTTCCTGCGCTTCGCGCCAAATCAGTACTTTTTACTCAAAAAACGCCCAAAATTGTTAAAAATTTTTATTTTTTTAGTCTTAAAAGTGATATAATGCAGTCAGAACGGACTAAAAATGCTTTTAAAATGCGATATTACCACAAAAAATGTTTTAGAGGCTATTTTGACCATTTTGATCGTTAAAACAGCAAAAAAATCATGAACGTTAGATTAACTGTTTTGGATTTTTGGGATTTCACCACACCTGGGCGTGGGGGGTTTGGGGGGGGGTATGCACCCCCAGAAACCAAAATACCCCCCCCAGAAATCAAAATACCCCCCAGAATTCAATTTTTAGAAAATTTTTTTCGTTTTTTTCGCAATTTTTTGATGCCAATGGATAGTGCTTGATGAGAAACGTCGAAAAATGGTGTTTTTATCGCCATACCACCATTTTTAAGGCCATTTTTCGACCTTCAAAAAAATCTTGCACCCCCTCCCCCCCTCAGAATTTTCTTGCTGCCCACGTATGGATTTCACCCCCCTGCCGACCCTGAGTAGAATAGACGTTCTCTGGCGGAGTAAATTTAATTAGATTTATTATTGAAGTTAAATTGTATTTATAATGCATTCCTTTGCGCCGAATTTCAGGTACTCTACTCATTAGCAGGACAGTGTCCAGAAATTCTTCAAGATAACGCTGACCCAGGATACTTACTCTATAGGATGATACATATGTACCTCGTCGAGGACAACACATCGGTTGGGGGATCTGGACCATAAATGGGCTGCAGCCAAATTTTGGGGGAGTCAAAATCGTCAAAAAATCACAAAGACATGCCGAAAGTTCAATTCTGGAGGGGGTTTCAGATTCTAGGGTTGTAAACCCCGAACCCTCATGCCCTGTGAGTCTGGACTGGACCCCTTTCCGATAATCCAGCGGACCCTACCCTCCTCAAAATCGATGGACGCTTAGAATTGAATTTTTGGTGCTATTCCTGGTGATTTTGCCTCATCGGACCACCACCCAGAATTTTTGGCTGACCATGTACGTTGGTTACCATAGGTGCACAGCATAGTCAATCTCGGGGAAGGGTGTCAAAAATTGAGCCTTTTGGGCCAAAATGACTGAAAAACTGGTATAAGCGCTAAAATAGCGTTGAAACTGCGTTATTACCCAGTTTCGGGTCAATTTCAAATCAGAAAAATTTCCATTTTTACCCGTTTTCGGCTCTAATTATGCCTCATTTCCCCATGAAATTTTCCATTTTTCCATTCTGGGGGTTTAGACGAGACCCCTCAAATTCCTCAAGCGCGTATCTGTTGGTGGCTATTTGGGGCTGCCAAAAATAGATTGCATTTGGAAGGTTTTATGTCATGCTCTTTATCCGATAAGATTATTGAGATAATTTTTAATAACAAATTTAGAAACCTATTCATTTTATGCGTAGATTGCACGTAGTTTAGGAAATATAAGATGAATAAGTCAAAATAGGCTAAAGAAGCACTACAATGCAGTGTTACCTGATTGAAACATTTCGTATAGACTATTCTGATCACTGACTCACAAACAAAAAGGCGCTATCAGTAAATGCACTGATTCTGAATTTTAGGATATTATCCCTTTTTAACTCTGGACCTTGAGTGACTATGGCTGTGTTTAAAATAAAGTACGTTCTTCCTTTGCTTTGCGTTTCTTTGCTGTCGAATGATGACTAAAATTTATATCTCCTTAAGGTCTGAAATTTTAAACGTCTGATGACTTTACAATAGCTTGCTGACATGCATACTCGTACCCACACGTTGGTGTTGGGAGAATTAGTGGGGGTGTATATACGCCCCCAGAAGTTGAAAAACCCCTGCAGAGTACTGTGTGGACCCCAGAATTCTAATTTTAGTAAGATTTTTGGCGATTCAACCCAACCAGACCGCCCTGGATTTTCTTGCTGCTGCTCATGTATGCTCTCACCTTAACATGGATTGAGAATCCTAATCACACATCGGCAGCAACCAACTTCTCGGGGTCCGATGCATACGTGGGCAGCAAGAAAATTCTGGGGGGGGGGTGCAAGATTTTTTTGAAGGTCGAAAAATGGCCTTAAAAATGGTGGTATGGCGATAAAAACACCATTTTTCGACGTTTCTCATCAAGCACTATCCATTGGCATCAAAAAATTGCGAAAAAAAACGAAAAAAATTTTCAAAAATTGAATTCTGGCGGGGGTATTTTGATTTCTGGGGGGTATTTTGGTTTCTGGGGGGTGCATACCCCCCCAAACCCCCCACGCCCAGGTGTGGTCCGATGGCGCAAAATTGCAAAAAATAGCACCAAAAATGAAATTCTGGAGGTCTATCGATTTCGAGGGGTCCAGCCAGATCCCCACGCACATGTGTGATTGTAAAGCGCAAATTAGGAGTGAGTATTCAAATCCGATTTCTGTTTGCTCCATCGTTTCATCTATTTTCAAAATCAATCAAATATTATTGTCACCGTTTGTGGATGATATTTCTATAAATTACAAATTTTCGACATTTCTCATCGAGCTATATTCATTGGCATCGACAAAATAAGCAAAAACGAAATGAAAAATTCTTTAGAAATATAATTTTCGGGGTCCGCGGGCGCTTTGTCTATCTGAGGGTTTAACTAACGTCGAACCTTCAACGTGTTCATGTGCTCTCTAAGCTACATACAGATGTTACATGTAAATGTGTATTATTTAGGCTTCCATAATTGCTTTTGCGATATTTCAGCGTATTGTATCGGTGCAGAATGATGGATGCGATGAATAAGCACGATTACTATGGCAACAAATACATCATAAGCGCATGCTTCTGGGGCTATATTGTTTGGATGATCTATTATAATGGCATTGACGCATTTCTGGTAAGAAAATGTTCTCAAGTAAATCTACGTAGTTACTCTTAAGAAATCTGTATTCCATCTGTTATAAAGATGAAAGTTGATTTAACATTTAGTGAATAATAAAAGTTTCAAAAGTTTAGACGAGTGTAAAAGTGTCTAAATTTACCTTTGTGACTACAGCTTTCTAATGCATCCGGAAGATTCGCCCCCGACATTTCGCCCCCGATATTTCGCCACCGACATTTGGCCCCCAGGTACATTTCGCCCCGGAACTTTCGCCCCCAGACATTTCGCCTCTCGGATGTTTCGCCCCCAAACATTTCGCCCCTCGGATATTTCGCCGCTAATAAGTATCTGGTTATACTCACACATGGGCGTGGGGGTTTGGGGGTATACCCCCCCCAAAGTTGAAATCTTCCCCCCCAGAAATCAAAATACCTCCCCCCAGAAAAATTTTTTCTTGCTTTTTAGCAATTTTTTGATGCCATTGGATAGAGCTTGATGAGAAACGTCGAAAATGGTGTTTTTTGCCATACGACCACTTTTAAGACCATTTTTTGACCTTTAAAATTTTGTCACCCCCAGAAATTTTTCACTCTCCAGAATTTTAGTGCTAGTCCACTCTATGGTTATACTGTACCAATCAACTTGTCTCTGCAATTTTGCTTGCCCTAATTTTTTATTTGCCATTACATTCCCAGGAATTCGCTTGACCTTCGTAAGCATATTTTTTATGTACCTAATTATAATTTCTCCCGGTCGGCAAGCAAAGACCTAATTTTTTTGTTTATTTGATAGAGATTTGCGGATATTTTGGCTTGACCTTACATAATTACATTGTCTTTGTAGAAATATTTTATTCCCAGGACCTTTTGTTTGCGACCACACGTTAAGTAGGTCATTCAAAAAGTATATAATGAGGACCAAATGGCAGTAAGTCAGTTAGTTGGTGTACGATTTGCTTAATGGATTCAGTCATTTCGAAAAGAGGAAAGATGAAGCTAGTCTACGAAAACTACATTTTTGACAATTCTGGTTTTCTTGTTGGCAATAAAAAATAAAGCAGCAATATGGTTTAAATATGCTTAAAAAATTGTTTAAATATGGTTAAAAAATTGTTTAAAGAAATTTAAAAATGAAAAACGAAAATATTGAAAGCTTATCAAGATTGAAAATGAAAAAATTAAAAATTCTTTTTAGTTTATTTCAAAAAAGATTGAAAACAAAAAAGAAGAAAAGCGGATATTGTGTCCTCGCGAATTTTGACGCTGTCCATGTATAATGCATACTCCCGTTTATTGTACAGCTCACTTGGGGGCGAAACATCCGAGGGGCGAAATGTTTGGGGGCGAAACATCCGAGAGGCGAAATATTTGGGGGCGAAAGTTCCGGGGGCGAAACGTACCTGGGGGCGAAATGTCGGGGGCGAAAAGTCAGGGAGCGAAATGTCGGGGGCGAAATGTCGGGGGCGAATATTCCCCAAACCCTTTCTAATTCGCCTGAAAAATCGTTGCTATTTTGTTTCTTAGAAAGCGAAAAATGAGTTCGGGGCTTATATTTATACATTGGACTCTATAAAGCGTTGTAGATCGAATCACACATGGGCATGGGGACTCTGGACCATATCTGGGCGTGGGAAGGGGGTTTGAGGGTATGCAACCCCAGAAACCAAAATATCCCCAGAATTTGTGATTATGTGACTGTTTTTCATGAATCTGTGGAAATTTGTACGTTTTTGTTAAGACTAACACCACACTTTGATGTCTCCTCATCAAGACGTACGTACATATTAAACATTTTCGGAAAATTTTTCGAAGAAGCGATTTTATTTAAAGTACCAGAATTTGGGGCACTCAAGCATTATGTGTGCTTTGCTTATGTTGCTGTTGGCTATAGATGAAGCTTGTTTATGGATTAATATAAACTTGTCTAACAAAGCTTTTTTAAAAAGTTTGCAAGTATGGAACAAAGAAGAGAGAATAAAGCTTTTTAGCTGTAAATTCTAATTTCTACAATATGCTTGATTTAGCTTATTTTTTGCAGAAGTTTGGCTTCATTTAGAACAACGTATTTTATTAAGCAATGGTGATTGACACTTAATTTTAAAATATCAATAACGATTAGACTGCAAGCAGCGGCCATGCTTTGAGTTTTTTTGTAATCAGAGGAGGGCGATTTCATGGGCTAAAATAGTCTTCAAAATTTTGTTAATGCTGGCTTGAGTTGCTGAAAAAGCTACTTTAATTATCAATAATAGCTAGCTTTAGCTCTTAGCTTTTTTTGTGAAAAAAGTTTTGACTTTCGCCATCTTTTAATTTTAATTTTGCTTCAAGGTGCGTGATCCTGAATATTTTGTTGAATGCGTCAAAAATTGCTTTTGACTAGCTAAAATAATTTGCAATAGGCTAAAAAATCCTAGTGTGCGAGACCTTAGTATAATTTGAATAGAAATGATGAAAATGAATGGTTGAAAATGAATGAAAATGATCTGAAATAGCCTATGTTACACATTAAAATGCTCTTAAGCATTGAGCTCGAGTTTTTTGTGACACGAAACGTCACACTCTCGATTTTTTATATTTTAATGCCTTTATATGCTTGCTTTCTAATTGGAATTTTTGACGGCAAAGGGGACCGCCCTTCCTAAAATTTGACTAGCAAATCCATTTATTTAATTGATTCGAGAGCTTTTTGACAAAACTCAAGGTTATAGCAAAAATATTTTACACTAATACGGCAGAACTGATATTATGTAGCATATCGAGATAGGATCATCTGTCCCATTGTTGAGTTGCGAAATCGCATCGTACTTCTGATCGGTTTTTCTAGTTTATTTTAAGCGGATTAAATCTAGTGTGAAAACTCCAATAAATGAAACAGACTATAATTGCTTCGATTCATTTTTACAATCAATCTTATGGAATTCTAACAAACCGCTTAAATCAGCCATTTGGGGGTTTATGTAAGTTACTATGCATTAAGCATCGACTTTCGTTTTTTACCACTTCAAGTTTATTGTTTAAATTGCAGCTTGAGCCGCAATGGACTTTGCCCGAACCTGAAACCTTTACCGACGCTGAGCTGGGAATTCCATCTGATGGTTCTTTGCCCGAACGACTCTATTAGCGATTTTGCACTAGTTGCATCATTTATCTGCATAAGAAGTCATTCGTTGTCAGCAACAATGGCAGACCCATAAATTCTAAAAGTCCAACAATTTTCAAAGGTCCAAAAAATGCCGAAAAATTTATGGCGGGCACGAACTCAAGTTTTCACCATTTCTCATCGCGCTCTAAATGCGAAAAAAGTTAAAATTCATTTCTGGTAGTCTTTTCAATTCTGGAATTCGAAACAGACTCCCACGCCCATCTGCGTTCGTCTGTAGCAAATAGTCAAGTTCGATTGTCCTTGTTTCGTAGTAAAAAATAAGTGCCTAGTCTGTTTCTAAATTTTAGATGAACTGTTTGTAGTGAAGTCAGAAATTCATTCGGCCAATAGCATAGGCGACGGCAAAGAACCCGATCAGTGTATCGAATTTCATTCGCTAGCACGCACATAGTTTTAAAAAATTCTTGAGACTTTTACAGTAAGGCGATTCGAAAGCAGTAAAAATTCAGCCAATCAACATAACGGCTTTCATCCGTTTGGCATCTTTTGCGTAAGTGAGGCGGCACTTACACGCTCATCGAGCTCCGAGCTATTTTCAGCTCTTTTTGCGCTCAAAGCCGTAGGTTTGATGCTTTATCTGTAAAGAATTAGCGCAATTTCTTTTTTGATCGAGCACTGGTTCGGTTCGCACAAGTGACCGGACACTGGCCCGTGGCAGCACTCTAGCTGCTCAGTAAGACTCTACATTTGGCACTCTGGACCAGTTTTACTCTTGGGAGCTGTGAAAGCGTGACCAGCAGACTCGCGCAGGAAAAATACGGACTTGGGGCGTATGCACCCCCCAGAAGTTAAAATACCCCCCTCTCAGAATTCAAATTTCGAAATTTTTTTTGCTTTTGTAGCGATTTTTTGATGCCATTGGATAGTGATCGATGAGAAACGTCGAAAAATGGTGTTTTTTCGCCACACGACACGACTACTTTTAAGATCATTTTTTGACCTTTGGAAATTTTTTCACCCCCCCAGAATTTCAGTGCTGCCCACCTATGCCTATACCGCGCACGAAGTCGAACTTCGCATTTTTCAGTGAAGCGAGTTGTACTCTCACATGGGCAGCGACCAAATTCTGGGTGGTCCGGTGGAGCGAAATTGCCAAAAATAGCACTAAAAATTCAATTCTGGGATGGGGGTCCAGCCAGATCCTCCCACCGCTATACGACCATGTGTGGTGGAAAGCGGCGGCGAAGTTTCGAGAGGTGGGTGTACGATACATGGACAGCAAAAAATTCTGAGGTGGTGAGTCGGAATGGGTAAAATTGCCAAAGATAGTACTAAAAATAGAATTTTGGGGGATTAACAAACCCCTCACGCCCATGTGTGGTGGATACTAAGAAACTGCTCTCCGCCGATCGGCTGAATCGTCAATACACTTGAATCACCGCATACATATTTTAAACAGATTATACATAGGTGTATCTACATATTTATGCACAAATGCATACTTATAGTCTGTTTCACATGACTTCGTGCATGAATTCTAAGAATTTTCGTCGACCGTAGGTCGAGGGTCTAGCGACATTTATATACTAGCAAAGAAAAAATGCTCCGATGGAACAAAAAAGATGAATATACTTGGAGGTGTGGATTTATTAAGGATGTAAAAGGAGGGGACTAGGAAGAATCTACCTAAAGTCGCAAAATCTGCTAAAAATCACACTTTCTCTAAGCAACGCAAAAAATCGAAGTATATTCTGCGGCCTCTAAAAAGTGTCTTTTTTAAATAATTTTCAAAATTTCAGATAATAAACGAAATCTATAATGTTTCCTTTTTTTAAATTGCTGGCAAGTAGCAACACTGACTAGCTTCGTATCCTGATTGAAAGAAAACTTAGTGGTATTGTATTTAAAAGTTGTTTTATTTTGCTATGAGCATTATAGCAAGCAAAGCAGGGGCCGATTGATTAGTGCACACAATCGTTACGGGCATGCTAGTGTACCTACATTTAGTCTGTTTCAAGTCAACTCACGCGTTTCCTACTGTTTGAACCAACAATTCTTGCAATTGTTTTGGATGCATCGATGTTTGCTATTTCATTCAATTGGCTTGAAAGACTGTTACTCGATATCATTTCCCATAGCTGCTGCGATAGCTAACGTGCTGCTTTTTCAATCATTTTTATGGTTAAATATTTATTCTAATGTGTCGACCGCAGAATATACTTCGATTTTTGCGTTGCTTAGAGAAAGTGTGATTTTTAGCAGATTTCGCGACTTTAGGTAGATTCTTCCTAGTCCCCTCCTTTTACATCCTTAATAATCCACAATCCCAAGTATATTCATCTTTTTTGTTCCATCAGAGCATTTTTCTTTGCTAGTACCCCACTTTTAATTAGCATGATTTCAGTGCATCAGTCAGCAAACACATACAGTAACATACCACAATAATGACAGCAGTCCAAGAACGCGGAAAACAATATTGTTCTTAACATAAATTAATTGCCTCTAAATTTAAAAAATATTGCTTTAAAAAAAAGACTCCCTAGATTTTATAACCGTCTACCTTTTGAAATCAATCAGACTGCATAAATTTAAAACTGAGTTAGATATGCTCTTGATTGTCGGAAGTATAAAGTTTACTATTTTTTATCAGCTATAGTAAATATATGTTACATTCTGAACAGTCCTGTAAGTTACAGAGGTCGTTCCACATTTAAATTAACTTGGAAACGACATACTCAACGTACCTACGGGACTTACTTAAGTATCTGGCTACACTTAGCGCTGGTCAGGTTGCTAGGGCGAAACGCCGGACTCAACCACACGACCCTCAATAACTACGGTCTCAAACTCCTCGGACCTAAATTCGTCCGTACCTACGGAGCTATTGGCAGCTATTAGGGATCGACCTGGAGGTCAATTTTTTTCCTCCGGGCCGGAGCCGGAGCTCCGAGCCATTCGTCACCTCCGGCTGCCGGCCGGAGCCGGAGGCCGGAGGCCGGAGGTGAACTTAGAATTTTCAGTGAACTAGAATTTTCACAAGCCGTAAATATAATTCATATGATGTACAGTATATAGGTTTTGTATAAATACATTGCTCATGGATAAGTAAAAGATCTGTAGAAGTGAATGTTTACTGTCCAGCCATGCATTTATATGTATGTACTAAAATATTGCGACCATATTAATTAAATTAGTTCTGTGATCTGTTGCTAGTCAAGCTACTTCCGAAAATTGATAAACGTGCGAAATGCAGATATATCAGTGAATCAGGTTCGTTTTCAACGCAAACTACATAACGTATGAAATTTATTATTCATTCCATAATGTACCTTTTTAATCGAGCTATGCGAAAATCAAGAAGACTAACATGCAATAACGTTCTTCTAGTTCTCTCCTCACCTATTACACATGTTCTCAAATCGACTGGTCTGGCAGCAGCGGTTGAGTAATCAGAAAAAATCATTTAATAAGCATATTTCTGTTTTAGCTCCAATCTCACCGCTTTCTCGCTTGCCCTTATTGTCTGGATGCACTTATACTCGAAAAGTACCCAAATAAACATAGCATAAAGAGCTTAGCAATGTGTCTGTATGTACTTATATCTACAATCTGTAATAGCTCAAAAGTAAGTGAGCAGACTACGTCGCACCAAGTTTGTTATTTTGTCACTCGAAAGAGATTTATATCCATTTGTGCGCTGAATTAACGCGGACTCGGCTCGCTTTGCAATCTAAAATATTCTCGTTCATTATTAAGCAAAATATATGATATAATATTTCACCAATGGTGCATTCACAATGCCACATTAGTGTTCACATTCACAGCTTCACTTATTAAACCTGTGTTTGTACAAATTCACAAAATAGGCAATCTGAGTGCTAAGCTTCAAAAGAAAAGAAGAGCGTTAAAGCATTGAATGATTCGGTTCAAAAACCTCCGGCCTCCGGCCCCTTTCTTGAACCTCCGGCCGCCGGAGGCCGGAGGACCAAAAATGGCCGGAGGAGCGGAGGCCGGAGCCGGAGCCCGGTCGATCCCCTAGCAGCTATGCCCTAAAAACCTAACGCAGTAGTAATCAAGTAACCCCGGAATTTTGCCCTAGGTCAGCTGACTCCATTTTGGACCAAAATAATAATTAACGCAAAAAGATTTGTCAACTTGCTTTCGCCTGAGAATACCTATGGCGAAAAACTATTTCTTTTCTGGTTCCTACGAGCACAATGAACAATGAAAACAACGAAAAAGAGCTCTCAACCAGCCAGTCATCTTACATAAAAATTATGAAATAATTTTTATGATTTTTAAATTGAAATTTGGGTGTTTGAATTTGCGATAAAGAAAATAATCAAAAGACAGTCACTTGGATTATTTAAGCCGAGTAATAAAATAAGGGCCGTCCACCAATTCCGAACTAAACGCGATTGATCACTAAGAAAAAGTTTCGAAAAATGAGCTTGCTAAGCGAGAATTGTAAACCAAGAGAAACTTAAAGTTTAAACCTACCATTAAATAATGAAGAGAATTGTAAAAGATTTTAAACTTTAAGAAAATTGAAAAGGTGGGATGTTGGTAAATTAAAAAACAAAGTTTTTCGGCAAAAATTCCAAAATTTCACGCAAATATCAAGTGTAAGGAACACTAACGCTCAGATTTGGTAGTAAAATAAATTTGTAGTATAAACTACATATTAACAACAAATGAATTGTGCAAACTTTACAAAACTACTAAGTGTAGAGAACACTAACAGTCAGATTCCCAATTCTGATTTTACGTAGAGAAAAAACTAGAATTTTACTTTATTTTTATCCTATTCGACCTCGCCCGACTTCTGAACAGAGAAAGTGGCGAACAAAAAATGTACAAACACGTATTTTCCACTGTCCACCACATTGTAAACTTTAAAAATCTGAACCTAACGCCCATTGAATGTAAATAAATTCGGTTCGGGCCAGTTTGTTGCCCTTTGATTGTAGTAGGTTTGTATGTGCCAAACTTATGTTCCGCAAAATATTTGATATGACTTATCAATCAAAATACGAAAAAACCTGTTTTTTCGCCCACTTTACACCTCAGATTTCGAACTTTACACCCCATAAACAACTCAATATAACGTTTTTTTGAACGCGGCTCGCTTCGACGTGTAGCCATTAGAAGTTACTTTATTTCTATTTTATTTAATTAACCCCAACTTTTGGCAGAGAAATCTTGGACAAAATCTGTTTTTTTACTCATCCACTAGAGAGTAAAGTTTAAAACCCTGGTACTAACTGCGTATTGATTGTAGAAAAGTTTGCTGGTAAGCACAAGATAGCCCTTGATCCGAAGTACATTTCTGTCAGAAAAAATTTCCTAAAACTATAACTGGAGTTGTTGGCAGACATAAACATGTCGAAAACTCGGCCAAAATGTGTCTTTTCGCCCCCAGATTTTCGCACTCTTTACACTCCCATTCGAGAACTGAGGCGAAATTCAAAAAACAAAAAAGTGTTATCTGCAGAACCTAAATAGATATATGAGTCAAATGAAGTACATGGTTTTGCCAAAAGAATTTAAAAAAATGAAAAAAGTCAGCATTCAGAAGATTCGAACCCATCATTCTTTGTTTAATACCGCATCCGAGAACGGAGTTGTCAACCACTGCGCCAACTCGACATATCAGCAGATTTCAGCTTGATTATCCTATTTTGAAAGATATTCATCATTCTACTGAAGTTTAAGAATAGTGCATTTATGATGATAAAAATAATTATTTATTAAAGACGAGTCAAAAACCTCTGAAATACGAAAAATCTGATCAAAAATATGCAATACGGAGTTATCTATCGGCATTAGAAAATAGATGTAGGTATAATTCAAAGTTCACCTCTTTATACCTCAACAAACACTGGCTGTAGAAAAGTTTAAAGGTCAGATTCGTTATTCTGACCTTACGGAGAACATTTTAAAAAAATTCATCATCCACGACGCTCTGGGCGCAAAAATGCTTCTCGGTGTAAACTTTACACTTGTGCTAATACCGCAATATTGGGTGTATAAAACAAAATAAACTGGGATCTGTAACGCTAAGGTCAGGGCACCTTTTAAGCATAATTAGCATGTTCCGCCTACTTAGCGGAGTAGTTGAAGAGATATCGTTTTTCGTCTCGAACCCTTTACACTAAAACGATCACAGATCAAGAAATATTGCGTTATAAGAAAGAAAAAAATCGATTTGAGATTTTGCAACCCTCTACATTATAGAACCGATTGGACTGCACAGAAACCAAAATTGAGTTAGATAAGCTGAAGGACACGCAAAGAGTAAAAAACACGTATACTTTACACTTTTGTGCAACAACCATTGAGTGTAAAGTAATTTTAAGGTCAGATTCGTAATCTACAGCTGGGGGGCAACATTTTTAAAAAAACATTGGCCCTCCGCAAATTATTTGATTTTTTGCTTTACACTTTACACGCTCATTGCTAACTCAGTATTGAGTGTAAACAAAAGAAAAAAACACGGGCATCGAATTTTTTAATTATCCATCGATTAAAAAAACCGCACCTCCCAGGTGTGTGCCGTTGTTGCTGTGAGGGGGACACAAATTTCGCACTCGCTGTGATAAACATATAAGAAAAAGGATGGCCAAGTATATTATAGGTAGCGCTATCGCGCTACCTATGATAATAAGTTTAACATATGTATTCATTAACTGCAGTCTTTTCCATTCCAAATGGTGTATTTCCGATTTACGGCTTATTAATGTACATGATTACAATAAAGCTGCATATCTTTGTCGACTTCTGTGCACAGTAGTGTGATTGCTGGTTCATTTTAAACCACTTTTGCAGGCAATTTACATCAATTAAACGATTGCTCTCCATGTGCAAGATTTTGTGAAACATATTATAAACACGGCTAAGAAGGATTTAACTTTAATGCAACCCATTTAAGACAAAATTACATCTCTTCAATGATCTAAGGACACTTGAACATAATTTTTAAATCACTTTAGATTACTTTTGAGGGTAAACAAACTCACTTAATTGATGTCTCACATATGAATCCTTGAAAATTTCTTGACTTCAGTTACAAAGTCTCTGCAAGTCTATCGAATTAAGGTTAACACGTAATGTAAACTTTACACAAACACATAGCGTAAAGAATATTTTAGTCGGATTCGTAATTTTGATATTGCTCCGATATTACTTTCAACATTTATGGAAAAATGAGTCTCCATAATGTTTTAAAGACAAATAAACATTAGGTTTAAACCACTTTGCAATACTGCTGAGTGTAAGCAAGCGCGCCCAACTGACGTATATATTTCATTCCCTGTAAATTTTTAGATCTCAGGAAAAAATTTCGGTTTTTGCAATGCTCTAGAACAAAGGCTAACATGCAGTGTAAAAAATTACTCGGATATTATGATCAACATTCATGAAAAAATTATGTCTCTACAATGGTCTGAGGACAAATAAACAATGAGTGTAAACTACTTTACATCACTGTTGGATGTAAACAAACGCGCCTACGTGACGTCTCACATTTGATCCTTTGAAAATTTTTAGACTCCAGGAAAAAATTAGGTTTCTGGAATGCTCAAAAACGAAGATAAATACATATGTAGTGTAAACTTCATGTAAACACCTAGTGTAAAGAAAATTTTGGTCAGATTCGTAATTTTGATATTGTTCCGATATTACGATTAATATTTATGAAAAAAATTAAGTCTCCATAATGTTCTATGGGCAAACTAACAATTGGTGTAAACCACTTTACAACACTGTAGAGTGTAAACATATGCGCCAGACTGGCATATCAAATTTGGTTCCTGGTCCATTTCTAGACTTGATAATCGTGTCCCTGACTCATAACCGGAGAAGCAGGCAGAAAAAACAAGACAGAAACGCATTTTAAACACCAAATTTTTGACTTTACACTCGCTAAATATTAATGTATAGACAATTTGCTTTGACATGCACCCGATATAAAGCACTTTATTTTTATTCTATTAGACTTATCCCGACTTCTGGACGGAGAAAGTGGCGAACAAAAAACGCAACAAAAACGTATTTTCCATCATTTAGAACACTGTAAACTTTAAAATTCCGTACCGAACTCCCCATTGAGTTTAAAGAAATTCGGTTTGGTACAATTTGTAGCTTTTAAATCGTAGTACATTCCTGTGTGCCAAAATTCTCTTGCAAAAATTATTTGGTATGATTTATTAATCAAAATTCGGAAAAAACGTGTTTTTTCGCCCATTTTTTACCTCTGATTTCGAACTTTACACCCCCATAAATAACTCAATATTGCGTTTTTTAAATGCGGTTTGCTGCGATGTGTAGCCCCTGAGAGGCACTTTATTACTGCTGTATTCAATTCACCCTGACTCATAAGCGGGAAAATTTGGCAGAGAAATCTTAGTTAAAATCCGTTTTTTTACACCATCCACTAGAGTGTAAACTTTAAACCCCAGGATCTAACTCACCATAGAGCATAGAAGACTTTGCTTATATGCAGAATGTAGCCCTTGATCCGCTCTACATTTCTGTCAGAAAACATTTTAAAAAACTCATAACCGGAGTTAGTATCGGACATAAGCAGGTTGAAAACTCGACCAAAAAGTGCTTTTTCACCCCCAGATTTTCGCACTCTTTACACTGCCATTCGATAACTAATGCGAATTTCAAAAAACAAAAAAGTGCCATCTGTAGAATTCATCCCTCTATTATCCTATGCTGTTCAATTCTTCGAGTCATCAATACTCAGTTGTCCACATGCCGCAGTAAAAAGGTCCCAAAATTTGTCCTATGTTATAACGTTACACAAAAACTTTACACCTTCTTTACACAGTCAGTTTTGAGTTTCAAGAAAAACAAAAAACACGGGCAGCGAATTTTTTATTATCTTTCTTTAAAAAAACCGCACCTTCCAGAAGTGTCCCGTTATAGCTGTAGGGGGTGCACAGGTGTTAGGGGTACCCAAGTATATTATAGGTACGCGCTAACGCGCCACCTATGATCAGATCAATGCTGTAGTCGCACGCAACTCGCAATCTGTCAGCTTATTGCCGTAGATAGTTTTAAAATTTATGACCGAAGTTGTGTGAAACAGACTATAGGTATTACATAGCCGTTTTAAGTCGATTTCCAGTAGATAGGTTACATGTCTACCATATCGATGGCATAGAAATCATGTGCGACGCAAAATATTGAATGAGGCAAAAGAATAGTTCTGTAATCAATCGCCACGCAGCTTCAAATTGACGAAAAAATATTTTGATTAATTGGAAGATCTACACAAGGCAACTGAGGGCCCAAATCGCGTAGTCTAAGTTGAAGCTGTAGTACCTATCGCTCCTGGAAATTGTTCCCTATCCATCTATGCATTGAAACCATACGTGGGCAGCAAGAAAATTCTGGGGGTCCAAGATTTTTGAAGGTAAAAAAATGGCCTTAAAAATGGTGATATGGCGATAAAAACACCATTTTTCGACGTTTCTCATCAAGCACTATCCATTGGCATCAAAAAATTGCGAAAAAAACGAAAAAAATTTCCAAAAATTGATTTCTGGGGGTCTTTTGTTTCTGGGGTCCAGACCCCCCACGCCCATGTGTGATTGAAACTCGTTCTATACGCACTCTAGGTCATAATGGGTACCTAACCTACATCTTGTAAGATGGGCACCTCGCACCCTCGCCGATACGCGGATAAAATGCTACATACCTGTACCAGTTTCCCGGATCTTGCACTCTGAATTGCGGCGTGTGTACATAGAATGTATATAAAAGCGTCCACTCTATCTCTGCTTTTTTCTGCGCTATAATCAATACGATTGAGAGACGATACGTGTTAATATGTAACATCAACGTCACGGGTCTAACTTTAATAGATCCATTCTGCTTCGCGTAGTACTTAGCACCTGTGCTTTACTATTTATCGCAAATAGAATAAATAGATCATTCTCACATCGTCTCAGACATTTGAAGCGTAAATGAGCACAATTTTTGATGAAAATCGTGTTCCATGAGAATTTTTGGACCTGCTAGAATTTACAGTCTGTTTCACATAACTTCGTACATAAATTTTAAGAATTTTCATCGACAATAAGCCGAGAATTACGGTATTAATATATCAGATAAATGTTTTAGTTGCAATCTGTCAGCTTATATTTATGACCGAACTATGTGAAACAGACTGTACATAGAGGCAGCATCATACATAATACTTTTCGAAATGGACTAATTTTTTCAATCCCTACTAGATTTTCATAACATAAAATTTCTTTATTTACTACAAACACATGGGCATGGGGGATAAGACCGTAGGTGGGCAGCACCGAAATTCTGAGGGGGGCTGCAAGATTTTTCAAAGGTCAAAACATAGTATTAAAAATGGTGGTATGCATAGGTGGGCAGCACCGAAATTGGGGGAATTTTTCAAAGGTCGAAAAATGGTCTTAAAAGTGGTTGTATGGCGAAAAAACACCATTTTTCGACGTTTCTCATCGAGCACTATCCAATGGCATCAAAAAATTGGTAAAAAAAGCAAAACAAAATTTTTTCTGGGGGTATTTTGATTTCTGGGGGGGTATTTCAACTTCTGGGAGAGGGTGCTATCAACACCCCCCACGCCCATATGTGGTGGTATGGCGAAAAAAACACCCTTTTCAACGTTTCTCATCGAGCACTATCCATTGGCATCAAAAATTGCGAAAAAAATAAATGTTCAAAATTGAATTCCGAGGAGGAAGTATTTTGGTTTCTGGGGGTATCCGGCCTTCTATGGGTGCATGCCCCCATGCCAACGTGTGGATTAGACCACTCGTATGTACGTAACATACATACATACTATGCACACGGGCAGCAGCTAAATTCTGGAGGGGGTCTGCATGGGACTAAAGGTTAAAAAACATACGAATAATTTAATTCTAGGGGATCTATCGATGTGAGGAGTCAGCCTGATCCTCGCGGGATCTCTAACCATACCACCAGCGTGTGCTTATGACCTGGAAATTGAATTTTCGGCATGCTTTATGGAATTTTTGCTAGTTTTACACAACCAAGACCTTCAAGAGTGCGGCTCCTGCATGTACATATGCTGACAGATAAAAGAATTCGGCATGCTATTTTTGTAAAAAGATATGGTCAGGAAACCACAGGCAACCTGATATCACATATGGGCGTGAGGGGCGAGTTTGAGGGTCTATAGACCAGATATATACATGGGGGTCTAGACCATACATGGGCAGCACCAAAATTCTGGGGGGTCAGGAGTTTTAAAAGGTCAAAACATGGCCTTAAAAATGGTGGTATGGCGAAAAACAACATTTTTAAACGCTTCTCATTGAGCACTATCCATTGGCATCAAAAAATGGAAAAAAACAAAAAAATCATTCTGGGGGGCATTTGCTATAGTAATATACGTATTTATTCAGTAATCTGCACGGGGTTTTCCAACTTCTGGGGACCCCCCTACCCTCCTCCCCCGAAGTGTTGATACCACCTAGACCCACCCAAATTAGTTTATAATCGGCATACCTAAATAAAGGACGGAGAGATTTCAAAGGTGTATCCACTACGTGTTTTCTTAATAACTTCGTCAATTCTTATTATTTTATAATGATTTTTTGGATATAATCAGAAGGTCCATTAGGATAATAACTGACAAGGTTTGATCAGTTTAGCTCATTCATTGTGTAAGCTGCAGAACCCAGTGTAAACCTTAAATTTTTGATAGTCTTTCCTTTTAAAACTTACGTATTTTACGATCGATGCATAGCCCGCGATTCAAGGCACTCAAGCAATAAAAGATAATGCATTTTGAGTATCAGAATGCTCGTGAATCAATGAAAAATTGTTGAATGGGTTTACACAAGTTCATGAGAAATTGCTATCAAAAGTCATTACGACAATTTATGCATAGCCGCGAAAGCGAGTTCAGTAAAAATGTTACATTTTGAACAGTATATTAGCAATTCATGCCAAACTTTGTCAGTCGATGGCCTGTTAGACATTTTATAATCGCTCGAAAAAGTTTTTAAAAATATTAAGAATTAAATTGGCTAATGCGAGATAATAGTTCGGATACTCAAGTGGGACCGCCTGTAAAAACTATGATTTACACAAATTCCTGTAGCTTATACCATGAACAAGCAAACGCAACCAAATCATGTCATCCAGTCTTCTATTCGACCTTACAACCATGTCCAAAGAATCATCGAAAAATATTGAGAATTAGCGGAGTTACGATGAAAAAACAGTGGGGATAGTTAGGTGGGACACCCTGTATGTATCTTCGGCACCTATCACCGTTACAAATAACCTATACGGGAGAATGTCTAGCTTGTGAACTACATTTTGACGTCTCACCGAATCCAAGTCCTGAGCACTCACATCTTCAGATTTTAAAACTAAAGCTTTAACAATATGATGGTTTAATAATCCCTCAAAAGGATAACAGATTATTTATAGATTACACGTTATACGAATAGGACACAAAGTTGTGTACTTATGTAATACGCAATGTACAATAGTACACAGGATATAGCTCTAAATTATTTAGAGCGAAACTCGGATACAGTAAGCCAGTGCACATCTGATTAATTACAAGTGCACATCGTTTTCAATATGTAAGCTTGTATTCATATATGTACATGCATTATATGTTATGTACATCTGCGTTTGTAGTCCAACGCTAGCTCTTTTGCACTGAACGCAGAAAAGTTTCATCCAAACCTGAAATAAACAAACGTCTCATGATGAGCTTGAAAGAAAATTGAAATTTAAATTCCCGTAATGTAAAATCAGACTAAGAAAATGATTGTCAGGTCGCTTATGTAGGTAAGCGCCAATCATATTGTATGTAAGTAGGCAGGCCCGTATCCAGGATTTTATTTCGGGGGGCGAAAATTTTCGAGGCCAGATATCTCGAAAAGCATTAGGAGATAGGCGAAAATTTTTAAGGCCAGATCTCTCGAAAACCATTATAAGATAGGCGAAAATTTTTGAGGCCAGATATCTCGAAAACTTTTAGGAGATAGGCGAAAATAAAGGCAGTTTTGAGCGTATTTCGGCGAGCTATATACGATGGTGAAGAAAAATTTAAAAAAAATTCAAAAATTTTTCACTTTATTTCATATTGATATACAGCAAATTTATCATTTAAGCTGATTTCTCATCACTTAATCGACGAATTATTTCTTATCTCTTGCCTTTGCACTTAATCATTGTGCTTTACAGAGAAAAACAATGCAGATAATGAATAATTCAGCGCCAAGGGCCGTAAAAATTGACATATTCTGTAGTGTCAAGCTCAAATTTGAGCGGTTTTGAGCGGGTTATCCGGAAAAATTTCATGTTTCCCACGTCAAACCTCAAATTTGAGCTGTTTTCAGTGAGCTAGAAGGCCAAAACTATAGCTGGACAATGAATCCAGCGCACAGCGCTCGAAAAAAATTGACATGCTCTCTCTGTCTAACTCAAATTTGAACGATTTTTAGCGGTTTAGAAAACAAAACTATACATAAACAATAAATCCGGCGCGAAGCGCCGGAAAAGTTTGAGTCTACTTGCTCAAAAGTACGCTAAAAACCTGTTCTGGCGGTGTTTTAGACGCACTTCGCCAATTTTTAATTTTTCCCTTTGAGGATCCTCTGGGAAAAACAACAAATTTTTCCCATTTCGGGGGCGGGGAGGGGCAGTTTTTCGGGTGTAAAAATAAAAGGCAATAACATAAGGTTCACAAAAATTACTTTTCATCAAGGCTAGTATAATATTTGATGCACCAGCCATAAATTTCTACAAGGCCTTTATTTTTCTGATAGATTGAAATTCTGATCAGAGTAGAGATTATGTTAACCTTTTAAAATTAAATACTGAATTCCAAATAACATTTGCCAGTGCCACCCCCTCTAGCGCTGGAACCAAAAGCATACCAGATAAGCGTGATATTTTGTTTTAATCAGCATTCAAAATGGAACCGATCTATAAGAATTTAATACTCAGCGCCTTGCCTATCATTTGATTTAAAAATAGTCTTAAAACGATCAGGGCATGAGCACAACAAACGTTCCGATAAAACAGTGTCATTTTCCAAGCTTCTCAAACAAATGCGCTAAATTTTGACGCAGTCCTAGTTGAGAACGTCCAGATCCTGATTATTATTTTATATTATTCAATGTAATTATTATCGTGGCTTCCACTTCATCTTTAATAATGCTTTAGAACATCTTGCATGCATGACAACGCGGCTTAACATTTGCTGAAAAAATGGAATTAATTGTTGGAGCAAGAGTCTGAGCTGGGCTGGGTTGGGAACTCGCCAGATTTAAAGGTTGCAGAGAACATTTAAATTCGATATAAAGATTAAGCTATAATGCTTCATGAATCGGGATCTGAACATTCTCGACTGATTCTAAATCAAGGTTTGAAAAAATTGAGAAAGATGTAAAATGACACTGATTTATCTGAACGTTTGTTGTGTTCATGCCCTGATCGCTTGAAAGCTATTTTTATATCAAATGTAGCCATGCTGAGTATCAAATTATTATAGATCAATTCCGGTTTAAATGCTGATTTAAACAGATATCACACTTATCTGGTTTGCTTCTGGTTCAAGCGCTAGAGGGAGTGGCAAAGGTTATTTGGGATCAATTACATTTTAAGATGTTTCTGACCGTGCTTTATTTATTGTAACTGAAAAATTAATTATTTTTCTGATTTTTTAACAGCATGCTCGTAAAAAACTCAAGCCAAGACTCACAGAAGGCCGGTGTAGGTACGAAAAAGTTGAAAATGTTTAAAGTCCCTAAATTAGAACTGTGTGGGGAAACAATGTATTTTGGGAAAACTAATAGATGTCAAATATAGAACTCAAAATTTAAAGAAAAATATCTAACGTTAATTAGAAAACAATACAAAAGTATTCAGAAAAATATTTAGTACAGCTTCTTCACTAAACGCCCAAAATTATGTCAAAATGGTCTGACAAATCAAAATTTATCGCCAGGTTGATCAATTCCCACATTTTTTAGTCTTAAAAGCGATACAATGCAGTCAAAATGGACGAAAAATGCATAAAAGTGCGATATTACTAGGCAAAAGCGTTTTATATGAACTACATTGACCATTTTTATCATTTGACAAGTAAAAAAGGCGTGAACACCACACATGGGGCGTGGGTTCGTAGTAGTGCCCTGCGCAAGCCGGTTTTTCAAGACCCGCCCCGCAAAGATGACGTCATAGTTAGAATTTTGAGGCCCGCCATGTAAAAATCCCTATGCTTTAGCATAAGAACCTCAAGAAAATTTAGGCCCGCTTCGCAGAAATGACGTCACTTTTTTAGTTTTGGAGCCCGAACCCGCCCCGCGCAGGGCTATGTTTTGTACCCCAGAATCTGGTAGACCCCAAAAGACCGATAGACCCCAGAATTAAATATTTGGCATGTTTTTGGGGATTTTTACCAGTTTTACACCACCACCATCATCACCACCCAGACACCCCCCCAGAATTTGTTCGCTGCCCATGTGTGTGGAACAATAAATTTGGGATTTTACCTCTCCTCTTCCGGCCTTGTACATCTATGGTGTGAAATAATCTATGAAGTTTAGAAATAAAACTGAAATCGAGCCTACGGTATCCAGTTACTTGTCACGACAACGGCCTTCTCAAAGTTACGCAGATTGTCCGAAGACACATTTGATTGCAAAAAAGCTATTTCATCAAGTGACAATGCATCGTCCAGTTTCTTTAAAGCCATAAGGATTTCCACTTTCCTTTCATTGTATAGTGTTCCGTTTGATAACTGACCGATTTTCTTGTCCCTCTCAAGCTAAAAACATAGCATAAAAACAATATGTTACGAAATTCCTCCAAGAATCAACCTCGTGTTAGGAAAAAACAATCTGGAAGTGTCACGTTGTAGAGCATTTGAATCTGCTTCGACATCAAAAACTAAAATACACTTCGTAAAAAGTGGTCTGAGTAGCTATGGTGAAGTTGTGAAGGATCGGAAATTTTTTAAAAAATATGGCAAATGAAAATGTAAAAATGTCAAAAGTCGAGAATCGGGCGCTATTCTGCAGAAATGGTATCGAAAAACTTGCATATAAAGTCTGTTACATTATGTTAAATGCCTGAGCACTTGAGGCAAGTTAGTGAAGCTGAGGGCGGTCATACGGATTTTTGAATCAATTTAGTCGTGAAAATTAAAAAAAAGAACTTTATATTTCTGATCAATAAAAATGTAACCGGTGCACATTGTCTTATCAAAAAATGAGCATCCGACGCAGAATTGAATACTTTACAACAAAGTGTTCGTATGTTTTCTCCAAGATTTCGAAGTCGATTTCTTGAAGGGGCATATCATTTCGAGACACCTGCACTGTACAAGCGAAAGAGTGAGTTATTTGTGTGGCCTCATTGACATCATTGCTTAATATGTAACTCTTAAATCATGTTGCGACATCAGCTGCGCTCCGTCTCTTATCATATGAAATTACTGGTAAATACTTGCTGGAGAATTTTCTAATTCACTGCACACAATGTTTCTGTCGTATGAGTAAAACTGACAATCTTCATTTAGATTTCCCATTCGTCTTATTCCAAGTTCATTAGTACTTTTAACTGCGTTACTTAAAACGCATCTCTCTTTTAAATTATATTAACTAGGTACGAGACTCATCTGTATTGTAATAGACCAGCGAGTATTAGTTGTTGTTGTTGTTGTTGTTGCTATTATTATTATTATTATTATTATTATTATTATTATTATTATTATTATTATTACTATTACTATTATTATTATTATTATTATTATTATTATTATTATTATTATTATTATTATTATTATTATTATTCTTATTATTATCATCATCATCATCATCATCATCATCATTATTATTATAGGTAAATATTACTATTTTTATTATTATTATCATTATTGTTTTACATTTTATATGCATATTTAAAATGAATTTATCGTTGAATTATATTATATACTATAATAATGTAATATGAGATCGAATGCAGGACAATTCTTACATGACCTGCCAGTTTGAGAGCTCTAATGCGGTGATGACATTGCTGAGGTCAAACGGTCACGCATCACTAATGGAAGGCAAACAAAAAGATGGGAAAATAAGAGAAAATAAACGCTAGTATCGAACAACCGATATGTTTTAGCACTGATTGATTATTAATTCGATGAATATCATACTCGTACACAGGCAAGGGATGTGCTAGCCCAGCCTTAACTTTTATATATTTTGATGATGCTGCCTTTCAGGCAATTTTGACAAAATGCAGTATTTCAGGGTCTGAAGGTTTTATATATTTCGATACTCTGTTATTCAAATTTTCCACTAACGTGACCGACCAGTCTACTGCAAAAATACAAATTTTTCCGCAACGTTTTACGCTTTTAATCAATCAGCTGCCTCATAATCAAGGTTTACAAGGAAACTTCTAAGTCCAAGCTTGAATAACCAGTTAGTAATACATAATCCAAGTTCTCATCTCATCATCAGGCATGCACAGCATGGGAATTCTGGGGGGTGAATGCCTTTTTTAAGCTCAAAAATCGTGGATACGCGTCAAAAACGTAGTTTTTCGGCGTTCCTGAAGATGCTGAAACTTTCTAGAGCATAAAACAAAAAATTCCAAAAAATCAACTTAATTCGAATATATTGAACAAAATACGGTCAAGAAATGAGTACAAGGCGCAAAAATTTGCCACTTTTAAGCAAACAGATGGCTAAAAACGCTTAAAACAACAACTTTTCCACGAATTTTATCGGAAACTTTTGGAAAATCACGAATTCTTGGAGGGGTGTGAAAAATTTTCTGGGGGAGGGGGGTGAAACCACCGAGGTCATGTATGGTTCTCATTAATAAGACTGAGTACCTAATTGGAATAGTGCTTTATTGTGACATAAGACAGTTATTAAAGAATCTGACGCCAGCCTTACACTATAGGGGGCAGCAACAAAATTCTGGGGGGCACAAGATTTTTCAATGGTCAAAAAATGGTGTTAAAAATGGTTATATGGCGAAAAAACACCGTTTTTCAACGTTTCTCATTGAGCACTATTTATTGGCAACCAAAAATTGCAACAAAAAAATTCGAAAATTGAATTCTGGGTGTATTCTGATTTCTGGGTGGGGGGGGGGGTATTTAGCCTTCTGGGGGGTGCATACCCCAAATCCATCCCCACGCCCACGTGTGGTTTACACCGCTGCCCCGTGCGTGACTAATTGTGATTATGAGTACGAAATGAATACAAAATATTGCGAGTATATTAACCTCGTTTAGTTTCAACCTCAATTGAGCCGGCTGCTTTTTTGCGAAAAGTCGAATAATATCGGGTGTTCTAAATGCTTCGCTTATGGCAGCTTGAACAGCCTGAAGTTTCCCAAAAATTAGCAACGAGTACATAAGTTATCAATTTGTTCACAAAATATCAATGAGCAAAGATTAGTGAAGTGAAGATTATTACCTCATTTATTTTTAAATGCATTCCGTCGACTTCAAGATATAACCATAGCTGGTCGCATAGAAATAGTTGATAAAATAATTCCTCGCCATAGATGAGCAAGGTCAGATTGATCAGAAGGGGTTAGATCCAGAAAAAGTGATATACATATGTAATAAATCGTGATTATAACATGCGTTCCTAACCCTCAAAATTGCTATTGCTACCTTAGCTGACCACCATCTGTGACGTAACACTAGACTCGAATTCAATTCGAAAATGTCTTTTAAGGATAAAAGCGTTTTTGACTACAATTTATTTCGATAACTTAATTTTTATGACAGCTGATTAGTGATGAGCTTGCAACTTCTAAGAAAAATCAAAATAGGCAGTAAACTGACCGATAAACTTGAAAAGCTCCACAGTTGAGTTGTATATTCACAATGAGCTAAAAAGTTTTCCCTGAACGACTTGCGTTGTCCCAAAATCATATGACAATACACGACTCATCAAAATTTTGAGGAATGGTAATAACCATACGTGGGCAGCAAAAATTCTGGGGGTCACGATGGGTAAAATTGCCAAAAAGTATTACTAAAAGTAGAATTCTGGGGTATTCAGTAATCTGGGGGGAGGTTTCAACTTATGGGGGTGTGCCAACCCCCACCTCAAGCCCATGTGTGATAATAATCAATTAGACGAGTTTCTTTCAATAAACGCTATGTCGAAATGGATAAGTCCTCAAGATATGCGGTGCTTACGATTTGGTCATCTGTTTAATAAATCACACCAATAGCATTATTTAAAGGGTATCCCATATCATGTCTTCCCTACTAAATGATAGAAAAATAAGATGAATACTCGTAGATGCTTATATTGTTCATGCAGATAAATTCTTTTATTTCAAATCAAGATTTGCAATTCTAACTGTAATTAAGGGGAAAACGATTTAAAAATTCAACATCTTTCTAAAAATTTGAGAATGTCATAAACTTAACTTCCGATAGAGAACAGTTGTATGTAAGTGCGTGTGTGTGAAATACTATAAAAAATCGAATGACTGGTTTAGATCGGTTGTATAGCTCGAACAATGTGACCTAGAGCTTACTTACACACATTTCTAACGCGTTTTATGGATCTTTAGAACTTAAAAATTAGGATATGGAACACTAAGTAGAGCTTGAACAAAATAATAAAGCGGAGCTTTTCTGCAGATATGAACTTAAAACATCAGAACGGCTTTTTAGAGGCCTTGGCTATATGTTCACTTACTTGTCCTATTTTATTATCTTTTCATATATGAAGTTTCTGACACTAAAATGGACATCTGCTTCGATTTTGATTTTTTTGACTGCATAATGCCTATACAACACAGTGAACTTACTTCGAATTTAGTCTGCAATTCAAGAAAGCAGTACAATTCTCACAGAGGTTCAATTTTTCGACCAATTCAACTCAAAACGTCAATTCTCGAAAATTCGCAACCATATTCCAATGCAATTATGTTTTCAGTATATAATTAAACAGTAATTACCATTTTCATTGTGCTGATTTCATCTAACAGAGTCATGCTACCACTTGAAAGTTTGGATAACGTTGAACTAAATTCTTGTAATTGTCGTTTTGTATCTTCCTTCATGCTGTTATATTCTTCCATGGATAGTTCCGTCCTCAATTTCAGAAAAAACGACTTTTAAAAAAATTAAAAAATGCGGTATAAATAAAACGATACTTCTTATATATATATATATATATATATATATATATATATATATATATATATATATATATATATATATATATATATATATATATATATATATATATATATATATATATATATATATATATAATTAGGGCTGCAACGGGTACCCCGACCCGGACCCGTTATTACCCGGTTCTTTTTTGGACCCGGACCCGTTATTGAAAATTTTTGGGACCCGGACTGGAACCGGTACAATTTTGCTTGAAAAATAACGGGTAACGGGTATTGAAAAAATTTAAAAGGATGCGAATGATAAAAGACTTGAAAGGCGACTAAAGACTTTATTTCCAAATTCTAAATCTTCGCATTAATACCAGATAGTATTTCAAAAACAATCAGATTCATTAGTCTAAGAGGCAATGAATCAGGGTCAATGCGTTTTTGAATTTGTTCAAATTTTTTTCTGTTTGCAGGGGCGGATTTAAGGTTGGCGGGGGAGGCGGCTGACCCCCTAATTGCCAAAAATATTCGGCGGGATAAAGAATTTTATGCAATTTGCAATGATTTTTATCCGTCAGTGACCATAATTTCTCAAAATTTTCCGGCGCAGCGCCGGATGACATTTACATATTTACTTTCTTGGTGACCTGGAAGCACGTTTTTTTTTATTCGGCAAAGATTTTTACCGATATACAAAGACTTTTCGGAACCGTCTTTGTACATGTACAAAGATTTTTGGAAGACAAAAACTGCAAAAAAGGTCTAAAATTCGCAAACAATTTCGGCGCTTCACGCCGAAATGAGTAATTGTGTATAATTGTGTATCCTATATATCTTTATAATAGCAGAAATCGCATTTCGGAAGGGAAAATGTCAAATTTTTCGGCGCTTCTCGCCGTTTTAAGACGATCCTAATGATTTTTGCCCTCATAAAACCAGGAATTACATAGCTAAAATACTCTACCAAAGGTCAACAACTCTGTTTTTACCACATTAAAGTCGCTACCATACTATGTCATAGTACTCAAAAATTTGTGTGCACAAAATGTACAGACTTTTAGGGACCATCTTTGTATATACATGTACAAACGGACGTTGTACAAAAAAACACTGCCTGGAAGCCATTTTCTGTTCATGTAGGTTTCAAAACAATCTTAACAGCAGAAACAGCTATTTTTGCATACTTTTCTTCTATTTTCAATTAAAAATTTCGATGTTTCGCATCAAATGCTATAAATATAGGAAATCAAGCAGTAAGTCATGATTCTAGACATCTGTCTGCCTTAATTTCACCAATTTCCGGCGCTTTGCACCAGATTTTTGTTAAAGTCAAAGAAATTTACTGATTTTTTTCGCAAAAAATTGTCTAAAATTCTAAAATTTTAAGATAAAATATTGCGTCAAAAGTGATTTTATGTAAAAGTATACAACGTAAGACACCGAAAAAACGCTATTTTGCGCGTCAAGGGCAAATTTTCGGACCTATTTTTGACCGTTTTTGGAAAAGTTGGGATACGCCTTTCCTAGGAAAATCCTAGATCCGCCACTGTCTGTTTGAGTCGCTTCTGTGAAAATGGCCAGCCATTTTTCGGCAAATAAGGCGCATTTTTAACCGTTTGCTGTTGTGCTATAGCCTGGATAAATGAGCTGAGAAGTATGTACATGAAACTTGCGAAAAATAAGTTTTTTGTCACTACCGCCTTAACAATTAAATATCAAATTATGCTCTGCACAGCTTGCACTTGGTAAGTTTGAATCCTCTAACGCCCTAACTATGTTTGTACCATTATCGCGTACAATAACGTGCACCTGCAAGAAATTCATAAAGATATTGTATGACTCGTAGTTAATTTAAGAATCTACACGCTAACTCACTAATTATTTTTTAATGTCCCACGAATAAAGCATGTTTTCGGGCACTTCGCTTGAAAATTGTGCTGTATGATGCTCAGCACCTAAACGTGATGCATGCAAAATTCAATTTTTCAGCTCAAAGTCGTCCGAAATTGAATGTGCTGTTAAACTTAAAAATTAAAACGTTGGGATTAATCAATTATGTTACAGAGTTTTCAAGGTTAAGAAAACTTGCCTAAACAATGATTCGCTGATGCCAGACCAAATGTCAGTCGTGAATGAAATACCGATTTCAACGCATTTCTTAACCTGCTCAGCTATTTTTCCCGCACACTTTCATATTCAGTCAGTGCTTCATTTTTTAAAATGTTCTTGATTTAAGCTCATATAACGGAATCTAGAAAATAAACTTGATTAGTTTATATTACTCGAAATTTAATACACAATTTAAAAAGAGAACTTCTCGCTTTAATTCCATAAAACCAATATTTTCAACAGACTGAAAAGGCTGATCGTCCAGTGCAATCATTCGAGCAATTTTTTTATCAATACGTCTCAAATTTGGATCGTTTCTGCCTCACTTTTTTTGCTAAAAAAATTATAGATATATATCACCTTTAGATGTATAGATAATTATTCAAATCACTTATTCAGGGACTTTAACTTTTTGTTGACTGACATTCTGAAAATAAGAAGCAATCACGCAATCTGAGTGCATTAAAAAATTAGCTGTATATGAATAATAGGACCATTTTGTTCATATAGGACATAAATCACAAATTCTCGTGGATCTGGACCCGAACCCGTTATTTTTTTCAGACCCGGACCCGGACCCGTTAAGCGGGATAAAAATGATTTTACACTTGCAAATGCTTGAGCTTGCTCTGTCTTGTGAAAAATTTGAAATATTCAGGTATTCTCATTATATAGTAGTCTCATTCAAAAAGAGGGATTTTTAGATACTTTGCTTTAATGATGCTGAGCAGGAAATAAAACACTTCGTTGTATCTCAGAAGTTCTTAAAAACAATCATTTATGATAAAGTTTTAGACAGTTAATATGTTTTTACGTTAATCTTCAAACTATGCATGCTGATAAAACTTTAAGAAATAAAATGACGCTTGATTTTCCATGGAAACCCTTTAAAACTATCTACACATTGAGTATCATTCGATTTAAAAATGTCACAATATTTCATTGTGAGAAAGTTTGAAATTTCGCATAAAATACTTTTGTCCTCATCAATATAAGTGGGACACGAAAGATTCTTCACATATAGATGTCTGAGCATAACCTGTAGCCATCTAATTCATAATAAATTAGGAAAAGCTAGGGGGAAAAGCTGTTTGGGGAAGGATTAAAGAAGACTCAAGCAAAGGCAGTGATTCTAATGGATATTTTGTATTCTTCTTTGAATGTGTATTGTTTACCGCAACGCTTCTATAAACTGCCTGACTCTCTAGCTTTTCTAAGATTTTAAAGTTAGCAATATGCTAACGTATCTGCTAGGAAAGTCTCTTGTGTCCAGCCCATTATGGGCATTAAACGAATTCTGGAGATCTTGGTGGTGTGCAGCCATCAAAATTTTCAGAAAACATGCCAAAATTTAATTCTGGGGGTCTATCGATTTGGGGGCCTACTGGATCCTCTCGGTCTAGACACTCCGGAAAACCCCAAAACCCCTTCTTCTCCTCTCTCAACCACGCCCACGTATGGTCCCGCTTATCCCGACCAACATAGAAGCGATTCTGTGAAAAATATCAAAAATTTTCTTGCGTTAAACCATTCTCTTTACTTTTTCGTATTAAGCAAATCATTGTCATCGTGTCAATGATTTTGACAGATTTTTGTAGAAAATCAAGCAATCTTTTATCATGTACACTTTTATTAGCGAAGTTTAGAAATAGTAAAATCAGTAAATAAAAAAGCACGAAAAAATGCCAAAAATGAGAAGTCCAAACTTTAGGCTACTGTAGCTAGATGTTTTAGTATTTGATTAACATGGGAAACATGCATAACACAAGAAATTCTTGGTATCAAAAACATTGGTTTTTCGGGGACTTTTGAGACAATTTGAATTATCTTCTTAGAGCATTAATAATGTAAAGTACCCAAATCGCAGTTTTGGTAAGAGTTTACCTTAACGACTGCTCAAGCTAGTCTGACCCCTAACTTAATTTTTATTAACTAGGGACAGTGTATGCTTAGTCATCCGCGACCTAAAAATCTCTTGTGACCCGCTTAAATTGACTGAGATATGAGAAATATGCTAAAACATTTTGTATATACATAGGTGTAAACCGAAGTGTTATAATGGTGTAAAAAGTTTTTAAATGCTTTCATAGAAAACTAAACGGTCTTAAGTCCTGTGAAGTTTGATAAGCGTATTTTAAAAATATAAAAAAAATCAGTCAATAAAAAAGTGATAGCATGTGAAAATGTCAAAACTGACAAAAACCAAAACTTAGGGTTACTGTAGCTCCAACGAATTCCAATTTTTGACAAAAACAAATATTTAGTTTGTCCCTGGCGTGCAAAACCTTATTACATATATTATCAGGTATGATTAATTTTTGACTTGCTCGTTCAACGGTCGAGTTTCATAGAAATTGCGCCTCAAGTCCGTCCTGCTGCCATTTTACAAAGGACAGAAAAGGGAAGCGGGATTATCAAGTAATTAATTTTTTAGCACTATCATTTTACGCTAGGAAAGTAAAATTATCCCATGGTAAATTTACTTGTATTCTTCTAAATCTTCAAGCTGTCGTATAACTCGATCAAGTTGATCGGACAAGTTCTTTTTCAGCTGCTCAGTTCCAGCTGTATTCATATTGAATGGTTTCACCCAAAACTATTGATAAATCTAAAGCACATAGAAACTAGATTTATAGGTACCTACAATCTAAAAATTAGAATTGCACATGTATATTAAAATGATGGAAGACTTCCAGTAAAAATAAATAAAATGCACATTTTGAAAAGAACAGATTGTTGAACCAGTGAGAGATCGTGTTTGATGCAGCCGAGTTTTACATGTCTAGTTTAGTGTCACAGTGATTATACCTGAAATTGATAAATCTAAATTAATCTGAATAGATAAATTATGGTATAATTTTACCTAAAGGGTCAGTGAATAAATTTTAAGAAGCGACTAAATACGCCGTTATAATTTTTTACTTAAAAGATTATTTAACCCAAGTACCTTGTGATAGGCATGATGTGCCCAATTATAATACATTTCTGCACGAAACAACTCATTATATTTAGCAAATGTATTAAATGACCTTTTTCGAATCAGTATCATTAGGCCGACAATGCAGAATGTTATTGTCAAGTGATATGTTCATAGATGCCAAAAGATACGATTGAAAAGAGCACAAATCGTTCTACCTTTGCGATAAGCTTTTTAAACAAAGTCGACTGTACCAACTAAAGCGAGTTAAAAATTCTTATTACATTTATGCATCATATTCTCAAACAATCGGTTGCATTCTAGCATCCTCATTGTATGACAAATACAAGACCATAATAGTGTATTGAAATCAGATTCACAAGTTTATTCCGAGAAAAGACAAAAATACATAACTCATCAGATGATTTGACTGGAATGAAGCGAAATATTGCGATTATGTTAGATACGATGCCAATCTCATAATTCGTGCCAAATACAAAAAAACAGCAACTTCTGCCAATCAGAAAATATTTGATATACCTCCTAAGGATCATGCAACGGCTCGAAATTTCTGACAGGACAGGCAGCCTTATAATTTCTGAGAAAAAGACATGAAAAACATCAACGTTTTGATCAAACAATAAGAATGAAGCCATTTTCGACAGAAAAACAAAGCGAAAATACTAACTTTTCCGCGCCATTTTTTAGCCGAGCACTTTCCAATACTTTCATTCGATGCTGCTATTTCGCAGAATTGGCTGCATTTTTGAATTTCAACGAGATGTCCTCAAGAATATTACCGTATTTGTGATTTTCAAACGTACGATGTGTTAGAGAAGAAGAAAAGCGTGCTTAATAATAAGTTACAAAGTATTTTTATTGGATAAATATGCACTGCATTTTTGAATGTACATTAGAATTCCGCATAAAAGAAAATTGAGATTACTAAAACTTAAGTAACGCAACTTAAGAGCTGTGAATTCTGAAAATAGCTTACTATAAATTGCACATTAAATTACTAAAACGCCTTTAAGCCATTGAGCTGATTATAACACAGAATAAGAACATTACGTTTACATCCAAAAATAATGAGGTATTCGTCCCTTTCTTAATTAAATTGGAGAGCACATAGGTGCATCTGCCATCAGGATAAATAATAAGAGATTGGCCATTTCTATAATGCGCAAATAACGAAGCTGCGATAAACATACAGATTGCGGTATATACGCTGTATATAAATCATTCTAAATGATTAAACTAATTTACGATACTAAGCTTCATGTGACGTTAATACGAAAATCAATAAGCGACACGAAAGCTTACAATTATTTAAATTAATTAAAGCACGACGCCCGTTAAAAATCCACTTGATAGAATACGCACAAAATTGTTTGTACCGATAGAAGAAAAAGTTGCGTAATTCGCAGATATGCTTAGACAAAAATGCACAAAAAGGCGCCTGAAGCGCAGAAAATACGACCAAATTAGTTTTTTCGATGGTATTATCAAAAATGATTTAATCCTCTATGGTCGTAATGCTGCTCGCAGAAACTTCGGCCCACGGCTGCAAGTCTGCGCTCGAAAAAACTGCGTAAATCGCCGCGCCAAATACGTAAACCAATGCAATCATGTAAAATACCAGCTGCCATTCACTAATGTACTGTAATCAAGTAGTTACGATAAATAAACAAGATGGTTACAATACATGACCTTGGGGGATCTGGGTGGCTTTCACTCCCTTCCACCACAATTCGCGACTTTCCAAAAAAAATCCTAAAAATTCGTAGAAAGCGTATATACTTTTTAAAAGCGTTTTTAGCTATCTGCTTACTCAAACGTGTCAAATTTTCGACGCCTCGCGCTATTTACTAATTTTTGACTATATTTTGTTAAATTTATTCTAAATTTTTGATTTTTTCGAAATTTTTTCAGTTTTCTACGTTCTAGATAGATAGAGCATCGTCATAACCGCCAAAAAACATTTTAGATGCATAAGCCCCATTTTGAAGCCCAAAAAAGGACTTCAAAAGCTCACCCTCCCTCCACACCAATGATTGGACGTCGATGAATTCACTTTCAAATTTGACCTTCCAAACCCTAAAAATTTGTGTATTTTCATCTCGCCCACGAATTTCGAGCATGAAAGTGCTGCTTTAGCGTTCTTGCATTGCCTTATTTTTGTTTCGCGTCAAATGCGAAATTCGGCCTTTTTCGGCTGCCTTAAACTAAGCCGAGCAGGCCTACTGCAACAACCGGTCTACGACCTTTGGGCGCCGCCGTTTTGGCGCCAGCAACTTATAAATTACTCTAATTAAATCAATTTTCAAGCAATTTTCAAATAAATTATATATTCAGAAAGCAGGTTGTACAAGCTACAAGATAGCACATTGTTCTTTTCGATTCGATGAGTATTCATTTGTGTACGACTGAAAAACTGTAGAAAATCCAGTGTATTTTTAGATGCATTTAATTATATCACTTAATTCAAAGATATTCTAAAAGTAATTTATACCATCACGTAGAGGATTGAATGGGCTTTCAGAATCTGTATTATACTTCAATAGTAAATTGAATATAAATAATTAATAATATAGCAAACAGTGTGGCGCCAAAACGGCGGCGCCAAAACGTCCCATTCTGTGCAACAACTATCATTTTTATCTGTTACATGTACGATATTCATATTTTATGTATAAAATGTCGATTGAGCAAACAGCCCTATAATCCCGTAGATGAAGAGAGAACAGCTGACAAGAAAGTTGAGTATGAAAAGAAGAATCGGAAATTTGAAAGGAAAATCTGTGACCATAAATATGCAGGGCCGAAATTCTGCCGCGTCAAAAAAAATTTCAAAGATCAAAAAAGGGTTAGATATTTGATTGTATGAACAAAACACAATTTTTCAATGTTTCTCGTCGAGTTCTAGCCATTAATGCCATAAATTCCTGATAAAACATAAAAAATAAACAAAGTTTGAATTTCGGGGGTCTGCGGGGGAGGGGGGGGTGGTTGGTTAGATCCTAGAGCGATCCGAATCCCTCAAAGCTCATCTTAATTCGAAGCTAATGTTTGGCTGAGCTTTGTAAGAAACGGAGAACGGAGAAAACTTTTTAACAAAAAATTTCTAAGGTATTTTATTGTGAGCAATTTTATTTACAGGAATGTAGGAATAGTAAGACATTTAAGAGCTCAAAATTGTGAGAGAGGAGGAGAATAGCCATTCATTTTTAGGAAGAAGTAATTACATTCATTTTTTGGCCGAAAATGACCTTAAAGCCGCAAGTCTTTTTCCAGAAATGTAAAGGGGGCTTTTAAAATCCCAGTCTTTGGGGGACGATCGACTTCGGGCGGAAAAATTCTCCTCCCCTTGTTGCATGTACATATACGCAGTAAGTTAGAATTTCATCATATTTATCTTGCACATTCGGTCTTGCGCACAACTAATTATTTCAAAGAACAAATAAGCACATTTTAAATTATCTTGATTTGCAATTCAAATGTTCTGTCCAAAAAATTGATCTGAAATTTCGGAATGCAAATTATCACACACTACTATAGTGAAAAAATTACAATTTCCTGAATGAAGAATTAATCGTGCTCACGTTATGTGCAACAACAGCTCCGACGATCGTTGGACCAATAATCCCAGGTATGGTAGCCACAGAATTAGACAAGCCCATAATTACACCGGCGAACTGTAAAGAGCAACAACTGAGAGCTGTGTAAAACAGTGTAAAGCACAGCGCAACTACGAAAATCAGATACTAGATAGTACCCTAAAACAGTTAGTGATATAAACTGCCATAAATGTAAACCCGAGAAAGCGAAATGAAATGCTGTTAAAAGCATTTCGGAGCTGAAACTTTTAAAAATTTCAAGATCAAAAATATATATGTATACTAATAAATTATATTTCATAATGTGAAATATATTATTTGTTAGTACCAATGTCAACGTTAAGCGGATATAAAGTTGGTTTAAACTAAAGCAATGGCTTTAGTTCAGCCCTCAACGATCAAAAAATGCATCATAGTCATGTAACCATAATTTTACTATAGCAGTGTCATACGTGTAACAGGGGGATAGGGGGATCCCCCGCACATTCCTTTAGGGAGGAGGGGGTAAGGGTTGGTATTACCCCTACCTTAGGGTGCAAAAATCAAGTCACCGTCAGACGATATTAAACTATCAAACATTTTCCGGATGATTTTTGGAAACGAAGGTGGCAAAGATAATGAAAATTTTTCGACGCTTCGAACCGACTAGTACATTTCTGCTTAGTTTACCCGTAAAATGCCCAGAATGCAGCTAAAATGATTTAAAAAGTCAAAATTTTCGATGAATTCTTAAACTTTTGACTTATAAAAGTGACGAAGCGAGTCAGAATTGGGTAAAAAGTAGTAGAAAATGCAGTTTTCCACATTAAAAAATTTCACATTCGATATTTTAATCATTTTTCGTATTTGACCTGCAAAAATGGCTGAAATTTAGTGGTCCCGAATTTAGGGATTTTACCCCCTGAACTTTCGACCTTGGAAAACTATGGGATTCCCTCACTCGAAGTTGGTCGTCCCTCTATCCCCCAAAGCCAGAAAATTTTTGACCCCCTCAGATTTTTTAAAAATTTAAATTCTTGGCGTTTTTAGGTGTTTTTTGCCCAAAATGGTTGGTCATTTATTCCCCCCAGTGTTTTTTTTTGTACTAAGGTCCGTTTGTACATGTACAAAGATGGTCCCCAAAAGTCTTTGTACATTTTGTACATGCAAATTTTTGTGTACTATACTATAGTACAGTAGCGATTTTAGTGTGGTTAAACAGGGTTTTCGATCTTTGGTAGTGTATTATAGCTAATTTCTGGGTTTCTGACGCCAAAAAATACTAAAAATTATCTGAAAACGGCGCGAAGCGCCGAAAAATGTTGACATTTTTCCATTCTAAATGCAAATTCTGCCATTTTAAAGATATATAGGACAAATAATTTATCAGTTCGGAGCGAAGCGCCGAAAATTGTGGGAATTTTACACCTTTTTACAGTTTTTGTCTTCCTAAAAATCTTTGTACATTTTGTACACACAAAATTTTTGGGCACTATAATATGGTATAGCAGCGACTTTAGTGTGGTAAAAACAGAGTTCTCCAACTTTTCATAGTGTGTTTTAGCTAATTTCTGGGTCTCAAAGGGTAAAAATCACTAAGAATCGTCTTAAAACGGCGCGAAGCGCCGAAAAATTTGACGTTTTTACTTTTGAAATGCAATTTCTGCCATTATAAAGATATATAGAACACACAATTACTTTATTTCGGCGCGAAGCGCCGAAATTTTCCCGAATTTCAGACCTTTTTTGCAATTTTTGTCTTCCCAAAAATCTTTGTACATGTACAAAGACGGTCCCGAAAAGTCTTTGTACATCGGGAAAAATCTTTGCCGAGTACAAAAAAAAACCGTGATTCCCCCCCCTAAAAATGGCTGGGAACCCTCCACCGAAAATTCCGAGCCGTTACATGTATGACTTGTGTAAACCACTGCTACACTCTTCCTAGAGCTCAGAAGATTCGTTTCCCACGCGCGAAATTATATTGGAAATAATGTGAACATAATATACGATCAACGGAAAATTTGGAAAGTTAAATAAAGAGCTACAAACAATTTCTCCTTACATATGTAACAACTTTATTTTAAACAAAGCAACTGACTTGCGGAGCGATGTCCAATTGATTAACGGCAAAAGCAGACCAAACGAAACCACCCAGTCCAACTACTATTATTATACCGCACAATGCTAATGAAGCCGATTGCATATGTGCCACGATCACGATGAAAATCGCCTGGATCAATAATGCTAAAGACAAAATCTTGGTCAAAAAGCTATCAATACCATGTACAAAAGACTTCAGTAATGTGCACATGTGAAAGCACGAATAACAATTGAAATTGAAGCAACGAGTAAATTTAATCATCAATTCTCATAAGGAGGGACTTAAGGGGTATTACATAAATACCACTATCTCACGTCCAAGATCCACTAAGCCGCTGTCACATGATTTTTGGAGCAAATGTTTTAAACTTCTTAGCTTTTTCAATAATGAGTTGGGTATTACCCTTCTTAGCTTTGAAAGACTGATAGCTATAAAATCATTTTGGCCGAAAAACATTGCTAAATAGCCTTTTTCGGCCTCAGAAAATTAGCTATATAGCCTTTTTGGGCTTAGAAACCTAGCTATATATGTAGCCCTTTTTAGACTTAGAAAGATACCGTGCGAGCTCAGAGATGATATATAGTTCTTTTTTGAGTTTCAAATTTCAAAATGTTATATAGCTATTTCCCCGACTCCAAAAAGACTAAATAGCTATTTTCAGTTCAAAAACACTATAGCTATGTTTGTGAGTCCGAAAAGGCTATATGGCTAGTTCTCTGAACCCGAAAAAGCTATGTATCTAATTTTCTAAGCCCAAAAAAGGCTATAGAATCGTTTTTACGAAGCACATAGCTATCTAAACTACCAATTTTCGGTTTTCACCCCACCGTGAAAATTGAACTTGCGCGCCTATGATTTCTACGATATTGAAAGTGCAGGTACATAGATGTGTAGCTTATGTAGGTGCGCAAGGTCAGCATCGGCAGGGGAGTGAAATCTCAGATATCCAAAACAGCAAATTCACGTTCATGATTATTTGTTTAAAGGGTCAAAATAGTCTAAATAGACTATAAAACGTCTTCTCGTGGTAATTTCGCATTTTAAAGCATTTCTAGTCCAGTTTTATTGCATATCACTTTTAACTCTAAAAAATACAGAAATTAAGCAATTTTTGGCGCTTTTTAGGTTAAAAAGTAAACAAAACTACTCCGGAAAATTTCTGAGATATTTGTTGCCTTTGACCGCAAAAATCATACAGAAAACGTTCCGTCAGCCCAAAATCGCCGGACAGTGCTTGTCTGGTTGACCCCTCAGCGAGGGGTGATAACCCCCTCACCCCCCTATGTGCATGTATGATGTGTAGCTATTAGATTTGATTATGAGGAAATATTATTTTCATATTAAAGCGAGAATAGCTAATCAATCTTTATAAAATTAATGCGTCTATTTCGTTAAAGCGCAGTTAAGACTTCGACAAAACAGGACTGAAAAACATAATCTAGCACCCATACCTGAAGTCTTGACCTGGGAGCATAGGTGGGCAGCACTAAAATTTTGGGGAAGCAAGATTTGTCAAAGGTCAAAAAATGGTCTCATAAATGATAATATGGAGGAAAAACACCATTTTCAATGTTTCTCCTCGAGTACTATTCTTTTGCATCAAAAAATTGCGAAAAGAACGAAAAAACTTTCAAAAATTGAATTCTGGGGGAAGGGTATTTTGATTTCTGGGGGGTGCTGCATACCCCCAAACCCCCACGCTCACGTGTGCCTGGGAGTCTATAAATTTACTGTTTTCATCATTTCTTTATTAAGTATTACACATTTTTCGTTATTTATATAATTGATTTATTATTCATTGTATTTCATTAAATTTCATCAGCTCCTCAACTACTAGCTATGCATTATACAAATGTAATGCATATTAATCAAAACTATAGTGATGGATGTACATACATGATCTTGGCGTGGTTAAGGAGGTTTTCACCCCCAGAATTCGCGATTTTCCGAAAGTTTCCAGGAATTTTCTGAAAATTCGTAGAAGAGGACCGTTTCTAAGCGCTTTTAGCAATGTATTTGCTTAAAAGTATCATATTTTCGGCGTTTCGCGCCATATACATATGTTTTTACTGTATTTTGTTCAATTTATTTGACTTTTTTAAATTTTTTTCTAAAGTTTTTAATGTTTTTATGCTCTAGAAAGATAGAGCATCGTCAAGAATGCTGAAAAACCATATTTTAGACGCATAACTACCATGTTTGGGCCCACGAAAGGCACTTTAAAATGTCACCCCCCATGTACTACTTATGCTCGCACAGATGCGTTAGACAAAAACAGTCAAGGACACAAGGACAATGGTAAGATAAAAATTTAATTACCCACCTAATTTACGAAATGACACGAAACACATGAATTCAATGAATCCTTAAATACTCAACATTCAAACAGTGTTTCTATTGAATGCTACGGCTGTAACGTTTTGGTTAATTTTTTGAGGTCATAAGAGGTTGATTAGAGAGACACCAAATTTTTTTTGCCAATGCAACCGATTTTAGCTATTATATGGCCCATGAATCTGGACTGCAAGGTATTTCGATTCCAATTACGCACGCGTGAGCATTGTTAGATTATGTATGTTATGGGAAATGTTAATAATCAAATTTCATAAAAAGCCTGATATAACAAACTACTATGATATAACATGAATATGATTAACTACTATACATAATTTTCCAATTTGTTCAACAATTTCTTTTAATCTTTCTGCACATATCTAGCTAAATGCACATATAGTACTCATATAAGAAATACTTACGAATGCTATTAAAAGTTCGACGAACCAATAAAGTATTCACTTGTTTCTTCGTGCGTAAGTAGTCAGCAAAGAAGCCGGCTGAAGGACCTACGATCCCCACTACTAAGTATGGCAAAGCAGACAAGAATCCCGTCTTAATATAGAAAGTGATATTTTAATTTAGAAATTGGGCAGAAAAAACTATTTTTTAATTCGAGTCGTCCGATTTTAAAAAGCATGTGAACAGCAATGTGTAGCTATATTTATAGATTATTATGTAAATACAAATGTGTTTCTAGACGCGCATGATATAAAGAATCAAACTGCAACACTGCGCAAGATGAAAAATCAAAGTCCTCAGTGAAGAATTATTTTCAAAAATCCTACAAAACTTAGAATACACATACACGCAGGGCCGTAATGGAATAAAAAATTTGAAAGGTAGGATAATGCACGGAAAGATGGAAAAATCGCATGTCTTTATCGCAAAATCTTCAAATTTTCGGCGCTTCGCACCAGATATGAAATATTTTCCATAATTTTGTCCCAGGCGCGACCGAAAAATGACACTTTTTATTGCCTTTTGAGTTAATAATTTTTTTCACAAAAGTTAAAAAGTTCGAATTTTATTATTTTAATGGATAGAGCATGTCGAAAAACGTCGAGAAATGCGGGTTTTGCGAACTACCTTGACGAATTTTCCGAGATATAGACCATTTAATGTTGGGTCCGCCACTCCCTTCTTGGCCGGAAAATGGATACGGGAATGCATACACGTCATAATAAAATCAACCTTCAACTGCTGTCAGTGGCGGATCTAGGATTTTTCTAAGGAGGGGGCGGTACCCCTAAGGGGGGGGGCGGAACCCTGATTTGGGCGGAAAAATTAGCCTTTTTAAACCGAAAATCGCAAAAAATCGCTCAAAAATGCTTAATTTTTCGCACTTTTTTGGGCCAATGTGAGGGGGCGGCCGCCCCCCGCCCCCCTAAATCCGCCCCTGACTGATGTAGTGACAATAAGCCAGCATATATTAATATTATAAAAGCATTCTTTAATAAACAAACTTACAATTTTAAGAAACACTAAATTCAGAGATCATTATTAAAATCGAGTCAGTCAGCTGATAGTTTAGGTCGAATGAACTTAAATATCACACCCGTGCATTTACTTCACTTTGCAAAGAAAAATGCTCCGATGGAACAAAAAAGACGAATATACTTGAGTTTGTGGATTATTAAGGATATAAAAGGAGGGGACTATGAAAAAGCTACCTAATGCTTAAAGTCGCAAAATCTGTTATAAATCAAACTTTCTCTAAGCAACGCGAAAAATTGAAGTATATTCTGCGGCCTGCAGATTGAAATAAACAATTGAAACAAAAAAGACGATTGAAGAAGCAGCAAGTTCGCTATGCAATCGCTATGGGAAATTAGATGAAGTAAACTAGGAGCGACTTTGTACACCAATTTGATGAAATATGTAGCGAACATCGATGCATTGAAGATTATCAAAGTTGGTTCAAAGCGGTAGGAAACCCATAAGCTTACGTGAAACAGACTACATTTTGGTACACTTGTTTGCCCGCAACGATTGTGTGCACTAACCAATTAACGCCAGTTTTGCTTGCTATAATGCCTGTCATAACAAAATAAAACACCATTAAATACAATTGCAGTTAGTTTTCCATTTCTGACGATACGAAGCAAGTCAGCGTTACAACTAGCAAGCAATTTACAACAAGTAAACATTTTAGATTATGTTTATACACTCTTATGTGAAGCATTGGAAATTATTTAAAAAGGTTATGCTATTTCATAGGCCGCAGAACATACTTCGATTTTTTGTATTGCTTAGAGAAAGTCCGATTTTTAACAGATTTCGCGACTTTAGGCATCTGCATAGGAAGCTTTTTCCTAGTCCCATCCTTTAACATTCTTAATCATCCACAATCCCAAGAATTCATCTTTTTTGTTCCATCGGAGCATTTTTCTTTGCTAGTACCCTACTTTTAATTAGCACGATTTGAGTAAATCAGTCAGTAAACACATGCTACAATAATGACAGCAGTCCAAGAACGCGGACAACAATATTGCCCTTATGCAAATATTGGGTGTGAAGAACACTTACGTTCAGATTGGTTATCCTGACTGTTACGATTTTATTATATTTCAAATATACAAATATTTTAGGAAATTGATAAACCCAGGGTTGCATATACATAGCAACGCTTGACTACTACAACAATAATTAGCTCTGATAGCTGATGCGGATATTTCTCATAAGGCAACACGTTGTGATTGAAGGAATTATTATTCAGTTGATGTCAATGTATAAGTAAAGATCACTAACCAAATTAATCATAAACATCAGGGGGCAACATATAATTGCTAAAGAAAGAAGCGGCGCACAAAATACTCGCGGCGTAGCAACGCGTCGACAAACTAAAGGGCGAAAACAGCACGTCGACAAACGCGTCCTACCACACGCCGAAACCTATCGCGCCAAACACCGACGAACGCGGACAGCGGGCCAACCGAAATTCTCAGCATAAATAATGATGTAAGTATGAACTGCGCGCAATGTGAACAAACGTTTTAATTTAAATTTGTATGAATACAGTATGGGTCGCGAAAATAATGTCATTACACAGTTAGAAAGCGTCGCTATTTTCAGCGTAAACTTTACACAACTACTAGGTGTAAAGAAACATACAGTCAAATTCGTAATCCTGACCTTACGGGACATATTTGAAAAAATATACGTTCTGCAACGCTCTGAAAGTTAAATAAATTTGTAGTGTAAACTACACATTGACAATAAATGAATAGTGCAAACTTAACACAACTACTGAGTGTAGAGTGAACTAACAGTCAGATTCGTAATTATGATTTTACGTAGAACATTTTAAAAAAACTTTAAGCTTCCGCAAGGCTCCAGAAAAAAGTTGATTTCCAGTGAAAACTTTACACAACCACAGAGTATGAAGATTTTAGCCGAATTCGTTATTCTAACATAACTCTGATATTTATGATTATTATTTATGAAAAAATTTAGTCTACACAACGGCCTGCAGGCAAATAAATATTAGATATAAACCACTTTACAGTACTGTTGAGTGTAAATAAACGCGTCCAACTGGCGTATCACGTTTAATTCTTGGTACATTTTTAGACTAGCGATCGTGTCCAGACTCATAATCGGAGAAGTTGGCAGAAAAAAACAAGACAGAAACACGTTTTACACACCCAATGTTTGACTGTACACCTCCCGAATAAGCCAAATATTGATATAAATCAAAGCAATTTGCTGTGACACAAAACCCTTAGAAAGTGCTCTTTTTATTCTATTTGGCCTATCCTGACTTCTAAACAGAGAGCAAGAAAACGGACAAAAACTATTTTTCCATCATCCACTACATTGTAAACTTTAGAAATATGAACCTAACTTCCCATTAAGTGTTCAGAAATTCGGTTTGAGCCAGTCTGCAGCCTTTGAATCGTAAATTTTTGAGATATTTACCAATCAAAAGAGGGAAAAAACGTCTTTTTTCGCCCGTTTTGCACCCCTGATTTCGAACTATACACACCATAATTGACTCAATGTGTCTTTTTACCATCCGATTCTTTACACTCTTTACACTGCCACTCTGGAGATACGTCACTTTTCGAAAAAATAAAAAAATATTTTCGAGCTTACTTTGTTGCCCACATTTTAAAAAAGCCAGTTAAAAAGATTGCAAAACTGAGTTAGGAAAGTTCGGTAACCGTCCAAAATTTAAAAAAGTATATGTTATAACGTTACAGTAAAACTTTACACGCTCTTTACACACCCGACACACCCGGTATTGATTTAAAAAAAACATAAAACACGGGCAGCGAATTTTTTCAGTATCTATCTTGAAAAACCGCACTATACAGAAGTGTCTCGTTACAGCTGTAGGGGGTGCACAGGTGTTAGGGGTACCCAAGTATATATATTATAGGTACGCGCTAGCGCGCTACCTATGATAATATCGCCTTTTTATTCCTTAAACTTTGCACGCACGCATTGAATCAAACCCACAAATTCTTGCTAACCGTAGTAATTGGAAACTTGAACACAGAATTCAAATAATTCGGCAATTCGGTCAGCATTATGTAATAACCCCAATTTTCACAAAAGTGTGAAGCAACGATGGCCCATACTGGCGCAGATGTTAAAATTTTCTTCCACGGCGGTAATGGAGTCTTAACAGAGCATTATGTCGAAATAGCAAGACAGGAAAGCAAATCAAATATTAATGTAAAAGCATGCATACCATACATAAAATAGTGGGATGAGGGAATTCCCCACCCAAGGTTGGTCGTCCTCCCATCACCAAAGCAGGAAATTTTCGACCCTCCCACAGTTTTTGGGAAAAAAATTTGAATTTTTTGGCCGTTTTAGGTGTTTTTTGGCCGTTTTTAATCCAAAAAATGAGTGTTTTTCAACCCCGCCCCCCGAAATTAGCGATTTTCCGAAAGTCCCCGAAAATCTTCGAAAAATTTGTAGAAAAGATGCTTTTTAAGCGTTTTTAGCTATGTATTTGCTCAAAAGTGCCAGATTTCCAGAGATTCGCGCCATTATACTCATGTTTTGACTATATTTTGTCCAATTTGTTCCAACTTTTTTGATTTTTTTTTGAATTTTTTTGTGTTTTTTTGCTATAGAAAGAAAAAGCATCGTCAGAAAAGCTTGAAAACGATGTTTTTGACGCGTACCTGCCATTTTTTGACCCAAAAAACACTTTATAATTTCACCCCTTCCCAGAATTCCCATGCTGTGCATGTATGCCGGGGACTCCCACCCAAAATTCAAGCCGTTACATGTATGATGCATAGGTACATACCTGTAACGTTCGAAATTCTGGGAGGGGGTTCCCGGCCATTTTTATGAGAAGGGGTAATTGACCTCCAATTTTTGGCCAAAAACAGCCAAAAAAACACCTAAAAACGGTCAAAATCGCAAAATTTTCAAAAATCAAAGGGATCAAAAAGTTTCTGTTTTTTGGGGTATGAGAGGATGACCATCTTTGGATGGGATTCCCTCATCCCCCACAAAAGGACTGCGACACCTACCCCCAAAATAGTCGATTTTTTTAAAAAGTTGGTAAAAGTTGTAAAAAGTGTACCTTTTTAAGCGTTTTTAGCTCATTTTTGGCTCCAAAATCTCAAATTTTCGGCACTTATCGCCATATACAAAGTTTTTGCTAACTATATTCTGTTCAATTCACTCGATTTTTTCTATTTTTTTCAATTTTTCACGTTTTTATGTGCTAGAAAGAACAAGCATTGTCAGAAACGTCAAAAAACCGTGTTTTGACGCAAACCCATCGTTTTTTAGCTCAAAAAGACACATTGTAAAGATTTTTTGGGCCTGACACCCCCCAGAATTCCCATGCTGTACATGTATGACCCCATACCCCTATTACATGTCTGAATATATACATACATAGTAGAGGGGAGACGAAACATACGATATAAAAATGTATTGAATATAATAAAAAAAGGCTAAGGATATAGTTGATTTGCAAGCACAATATATTAGGAATTCTGTCAGCCGAAATATTGTTTGATTGCATTCGGCATTTAATTTCATCTTCACTAGTATATGCGAAGCTCATTTTCGAACAAACACAGCCGTTCTTTTTTTCAAATTAAAAACTAAGTAAACCTAAATGAATATTACGAAAGTATCTAGTTTAAGAAAGTTTTCTGGTTTCATGCATACATCATTTGGAGGAGTTTGTGGCCTCAGCCCCTTGCAAAAATATTTTCACCCACAGTTTTTGGTTTTCTGAAAAAATCCGTAGAAAAGATGCTTTTCAAAGCATTTTTGGCTACCCTTTCGTTCAAAAGTGTCAAATTTTTGGCGTTTTGTGCCATATACTAATTTTTTAAGTATATTTTGTGCGATTTACTAAAGTTTTAGGTATTTATTCGAAATTTTTTGTTTATAGTGTTTTAGAAAGAAAAGGCGTCGTCAGAAACACCTAAGAATGCAGTTTTTGACGCATATCTGGCGTTTTTCAACATAAAAAGGCACTTTAGAAAAACATTACACATTACACATTACATTATTACAAAAAGGCACTTTTAAAAAAAATTCTCATTTCCCCATTTTTTTATATTTTTTTATTTTTCAACAAAAGTTCCGTACCTGTCGACAATGTCTGGCAGCATATAAAAATTCTTCAGAGCATCAGATTTTATACAGATCCACTGCTAATTACTAACGATTTGAAGGATTTCTGAATTTGCTTGACTAATGTTCATATTCTTCATCTTTTGATGTACACATTTTGAAGACTATGTTTCCCGCAGTTATGTACCTACCCGTTAGCTGCTCGAATTGAAATAGTATAGAGGTAAGAGCAGAAATGAAAAATAATTTGCGTTACACGCAGGCAGCGCACTAGATTCGTGCACAGATCAAACACTTCTCATCGGTTTCTCTAAGGGATCAGGCACGTATCTCTGGTGGGAATGGGAGGCTCGGACCCACCCCCCCGAAATTCAGAAAAATCGGAAAAATATGACTTTTAAAACGTTATTTTGTGCTATTTTTGGTCTTTTTGGGCTTAGTCCCCCAAAACCTGGTGTTGGTCCCCCCAAAATAGGACGGCCAGCTACGTGCCTGTAAGGGATAATAAATGGAGGCGAACTGAGGAAGAAGCGAATTGCGCTAAAATAAATGTGGGGGACTGTGGTGAACAGAGAGGAGGGGGCGAACCGATTAGGACGAATTTCCACTAACACGTTGTTAAGCTATGTTTTGAATATGGAAAAAGTTTTTTGGGAAAGAATGAACGGCGTAAGAAATTTCTGAAGTAGATAGTATAAAAAAGTGAGAAAATCACGATTTGAAGCATGGAAACCTTCTGTGCTAACATGCAAGAGACTATATACGGGGCAAGTTGGTACAGGGGAATAATTTTATGGAGTAAAACAACCAACATTGAAAAAATTACATATGAATTAATAATATTATCCTAAGTCATAAATTTGGAAACAGACAATCCTATGCGGACATGTCGAATCAATGACAATTACTCTGAAAAATTTAATGAATTGCATGCACATTGGGCTAGGGAGATATTTCTAAAGGAAAAAAGCCGTTCGATAAATTGACCACTTGACTGACCAGTTCCTAATATGGCTCGCATTCAGGATTCAGCCACGATGGGAGCGGACCCTACATTAGAATGGTCTATATATCGGAAAATTCATCGGGATAGCTCGCAAAAGCCGCGTTTTTCAACGTTTTTTGACATGCTCTATCCAATAAGTAAGATCATAAAATACGAACTGTTAAGAGAATTTTTCTACTAAGAAGGCTTAACGTGTGATTTTTTGGTCGCACTTGGGTCAAAATGATGAAAATTACTTCAAATCCGGCGCAAAGCGCTGAACATTTGAAGATTTCACGACACAGACATTCAATTTTTCCATGTTTTCACCTTTCAAAAAATTTTTTCCGGCCAAGGCCGCCCCTAAATACGGCCTTATGTACATCGTCAGTTACATATGTACATGCACATAGGGAGGGGAGAGAAAGAGGGTACCCTCGCTGAAGAGTCAGAAGGTTAGTTATTGTCAAGTGATTTCAGCCAAAAATAGTGTATTTTAAGGCATTTTCAGCCTTAAATGCCCGATAAGCGCAACTTACTGTTGTGAAAATCCCGAATTTCACCCCTCCCTTACAACACGTTCTCGATTTCATCACTCCCTGGCCACCCTGACCTTATGCGTCTTTAATTAATTAAGACTAAACAAAAGACAAAAAATATTCGGACCTGCTGAAGCAGCGTTTTTTGTATTCGGAAAAGATTTTTCCCGATGTACAAAGACTTTTTGAGACCGTCTTTGTACATGTACAAAGATTTTTGGGAAGACAAAAACTGCAAAAAAAGGTTTGAAATTCGCAAAAATTTTCGGCGTTTCGCGCCGAAATGAGTAATTGTGTGTTCGATATATACATATTTATAATGTCAGAAATTGCATATCGAAAGGAAAAATGTCAAATTTTTTTTCAGACGATTATTAGTGATTTTTGCCCTCAGGAACCCAAAAATTAGCTAAAATACACTACAACTCTGTTTTTGCCACACTAAAATCGCTACTGTACCATATTATAGCACCCAAAAATTTGTGTGTACAGAATGTACAAGGACTTTAAGGGACCATCTATGTACATGTACAAACGGACCTTGTACAAAAAAGCACTGTGCTGAAGGTACCCTCACATTTTTCTAAGCTGGAAACACATTGAGTAAAGCACTGCCGTTTTATTTACGATCAAGCAGCATACCTATTTACTTGACTAAAAACGACACTAGCGAATAGCCTGTTACGATTTTTACGGCGATTCAATAGATGATCAGGTCCGTTTTCTTCAACATTCGACAAAGAATCGTGCAACAACTAAGAGTAAACAATGAAAAAGCTACTCAGCAGGAAAGGAAGATTAAGCATCACAACCAGGCAATAAAGTTCACAGCATGCTCTTACAACAAAATTAGAAGAACAGGGCCACGTGTCTAAAACGCATGCGCTTAATAATAATTTCAAATGACATGCAGTGTATTTAAATAATAAGGAAATCGGTGAAAATAAATAAAGACTCGTAAGATATTACCAAACGGTATAAAACGATAATGTTCCACTTAAGATGGTATTACCGCAAAACGGTTTACCAAATTTTTCATAATTTTGCCATATTTTTTGAATTTGCTCTGCACCCCAGATCGGTCATATATAATATATCTGTGCACGTGCATATGGTAAGTACAATGGAAAAACTAGGAGAAAATGGCTTATATAATTAATTTTTAGAGTTTGAATAGTCGATCTTAACATTACAACTGATGGGGCTGATATAAATGTGTCAGGAAGTTTCACGAATTGAGCTTTTTTGGGCCAAAACGACCTAATAAATTGGTTTAAGCGCTAAAATAGTACGTTATTACACAGTTCCTCGTCAATTTGAGACACTTTTGAAGAAAATTTACAATTTTCATCCATTTTTAGCCTTAATTTTATTTCGTTTCCCCTAAAAATTTCCCATTTTTCATTTTAGAGGGGTCTAGACCACAAATCCCCCACGTGCATGTCTGCTGACGACTTCGTGCTAATCTGTGATCTTTTGAACTCACTTTCACTTGTTCGAATGTATAACCAACGCTGCTTGTAATATACATCAATTCGTCCTTGCCAATCTTTTTGTCGGCATATGGAGTTTCACCGACCGTAATTAGCCAAAATAATGTCCAAAACAATGCTACGAAGCCTAAGAGGAAAACGACAAATCGTAAGACAGATAGGTAATTAAAATTTTTATGCTTCAGTCTGAGGACATTTTTTCGATGACATAACTGGCTAAATAATTAAAGAAACTCTCACACGAAGTTGATCTCGCAAAATATGTAAGTCACGTTAGGAAAATCTCTCAATCTGCATGTAGCTTGTACGTCAAAATTCACAAAAAAAGTACATAAGACACCAATTTTTCATAGAAGTAGAAAACTTTAAACAAAAATATCGTAACTCATCGCATCACAGTATCAGTTACGGCGAATATCACTAATATTCGAGACGTCTACATAAAACCTTTCTGTTGCATCTTGTTTGCCTATTAAAATGTGTTTCTTAGCATACAGGTAATAGGTGGATGGGGGATACCTCACCAAAAGTTGGTAGTCCCCCATTCTCCCAAAGCCAAAAAATCTTAAACCCCCCCCCCGATTTCTTATGAAAAATTAATTTCTTGGTCGTTTTTAAGCGATTTTTGGCCGTTTTTGACATAAAATTGGGGTCATTTACCCCCCACCCTCCCCTAAGAATGGCCGGGGAGATAGATATTATCTAATTTTCACTTTTATTTTTGAGCAAGCTACAAGTTGATAAAGGCAAATTCAATCGATTGATGTAAGATTTCAAGATTTGAAATTTGACCAGATTCTCAAGCGGCTATATGACGAAATGCAAATTTTAAAAAGATGCCGAGCTGATTCGAATCAAGATTAGACTAAAAAATAAAACGCAATATAAAGTAGCTTGATAACAAAGATTACAAAATGTGCCAAAAATACATCGTCAATTTTTCTTCATAACTTTTACACCTGAAATCAGACTGAAGTCATGATAAAATCAAATTAATAAATAAAACTGAAGCAAAATATCCGATTCTCGCTTCAGAAATTTTTCTGAAGAGCGAACTAAACATTCTTAGAAGTACAATACGTTATGCATCAGGTAATATCGAGTTTCGTATTTAAAACTCCGATTACTTCGTTTTTTAGTGATTCAAGCTTCGAAAAAGTTTTATTTCTTACAAAGCATCCATCATCCTGTGCATAGAATCCATAGTTTCCCAAGGTCGAAAGTTCAGGGAGGGGTGAAATCCCAAAATTTAGGACCACTGAATTTAGAGTCTAGCCTTTGTTGCATATCAAATATGAAAAATAGCTAAAACATCCTATATAGCATGTTTTAATGTAAAAAACTGCATTTTTAACTACTTCCTGTCCCATTCTGACTAGTTTCGTCACTCTTGTAAGTGAAAAATATAAGAATTCATCGGAAACTTTGACTTTTCAGATCATTTTAAAGTCCATTCTAGGTATTTTATGGGTAAACAAAACAGAAATGTATTAGTCGGCGCGAAGCGCCGAAAAATTCTAATACCTTCGCTGCTTTTGCACCCAAAAATCATGCAGAAAATGTTTCATAGCTCAAAATCGTCCGACAGTGATTCAAGTCTCGGACCCTGAGGAGGGGGTAATACCCCCTCACCTACCTATGGGAATGTGTGATAGAATCACACATTCCCATAGGAGTGAGGGGTATTACCCCCACCTCATGGTCCGAGACATGAATCACTGTCAGACGATTTTGAGCTATCAAACATTTTCTGCATAATTTTTGGGTACAAAAGCAGCGGAGATATTGAAATTTTTTCGGCGCACTAATACATTTCTGTTTTGTTTACCCATAAAATACCTAAAATGGACTTGAAATGATCTTAAAAAACAAAATTTTCGATGAATTCTTACATTTTCTACTTAAAAGAGTGACGAACTCAGTCAGCATGATTACCGGAAAATTGCTCGCCAACAATTGCTCGCCTAGCAATTGCTCGCCCAGCAATTGCTCGCCAAGCAATTGCTCGCCCAGCAATTGCTCGCCCAGCAATTGCTCGCCCAGCAATTGCTCGCCCAGCAATTGCTCGCCCAGCAATTGCTCGCCCAGCAATTGCTCGCCCAGCAATTGCTCGCCCAGCAATTGCTCGCCCAGCAATTGCTCGTCCAGCAATTGATCGCCAATCAACAACAATTGTAGCCATACGATTACTCGCTGAGCAATTGCTAGCCAGTGAATCGATCACATGGGAACCGCTCCCTGGGCATTGTTGCTTCTCATTTATTTGAATCAGCAATTGTCATTCTATATCGGAATTACGCTATAAAAATGGAAGGTGTGTTAAATCCAAAAATCGACCGCCCCGGATCTTGTAATCATCTGGCCTGAACAAAATGGTATAATTAAGTACAATTCAGTTTTGCTGTGATGTTGCATCCATTTGCGCTCATACATTTATCTATGTACAGATTGTTTCGTTTTTGGTAGGAGAGAGAAGAAGCAGTAGTTTCAATTTGAAAGTATTCATTTTTAGTGTACTAAAATGATTTTTAATTCGTTCAATCTTTATTTTCAGTTTTAATGCACTCAATAAAGTCGACTGCCAGGCGATTGCTCGCCAATCACCTGTGATTAGTCGAGAAATGCATTTTTAAGTTTTTTTAATTCGTTCGATCACTTACAAGCTGATCACTGAAGCAAAGTAATTCAAGTCGGAAATTTACCCGATCACAGCAGAACTAAATTGTACTTAATTACACAATTTTGTTCAGACCGGATCATTACAAAATCCGGGAATGGTCGATTTTTGGAAGGAACGCACTTCCATCTTCATAGCGTATATGATTCCAATACAGAATGACAATTACTGATTCGAAGAAATGAGAAGCAACAATGCTTAGGGAGCGATTCCCATGTGATCAATTCACTGGCGAGCAATCGCTCAGCTAGTAATCGTTCGGCTAGCAATTGTTGGTGATTGGCGAACAATTGTTAAGTGAGCAATTGTTCGTCGAGCTATCATTTAGCGAGCAATTGCTAGGCGAGCAATTGTTGGCGAACAATAATTGACGAACAATAGTTGGAGAACAATTGCTGGGCGAGCAATTGCTGAGCGAGCAATTGTTGCGCAAGCAATTGCTGGGCGAGCAATTGCTGAGCGAGCAATTGCTGAGCGAGCAATTGCTGAGCGAGCAATTGCTGGGCGAGCAATTGCTGGGCGAGCAATTGCTGGGCGAGCGATTGCTGGGCGAGAAATTGCTGGGCGAGAAATTGCTGGGCGAGCAATTGCTGGGCGAGCAATTGCTGGACGAACAATTGCTGGGCGAGCAATTTTTGGCGAGCAATTGTTCTCGAGCAATTGTTGGCGGGCAATTTTCCGCACACAAGTCAGAATGGGACAAAAAGTAGTTAAAAACGCAGGTTTTCTCATCAAAACCTGCTATATTGGATGTTTTAGCCATTGTTCATATTTGACCTGCAAAAAAGGCTAGACTCTAAATTTAGTGGTCCTAAATTTTGGGATTTCATCCCCCTGAACTTTCGACCTTGGGAAACTATGCATAAAATACTGATAAGGAAAATAATTTACCGAAAAAGTAGAAAATAGTAGACCATCCAAACGCATCAGCCAACGCAGCACTTAATGGCAAAGCTATAACTGTCCCGAATTGCGAACCTGCAGTTACGTTATTATGTACATAAATAAAGCTATAAACAAGCAAAACGAAACTACGTGTATAAGTGATCGTACGGGGTCAGATTTTCACCCCCGATCGGGGTCGGGGTCGGGGATAAAAAACCCCGGTTTTCAGGGTCGGGGTCGGAGTTGAAGATTAGCAATTAACATTGCATGATTACATACCAATTTGAAAAGGATAAAAACGATGCCTTCACTTGTTTGTAGAGCATACTAATAAAGCTGGTTCTGTTCAACATTTTATTTTCATTCCAAGTTCAAGCATGGTTTTAGCTATTTAGCATTACTTCCAATTTTAATCACTAATCGCTCTCGCTTTTTCGTATTCTTCCACAGTTTTTTCATAACGGTTTTCTATAGCGCACTGATAGTAGAGGAGTCAATGGCGCGAAGCGCCGAAAATTTTCGAAATTTTTACCGTTTTCATGTAGAATTTACGCCTTTTTATTGACAAACAGTTCGGATATTATAAGTGCCACAAAGCATCAAGAAATTCAGTCATATTTTACCGCCCTAAGACAATAATCGGCGGTGCTAAGCGCAAGAAAATTTTGACGTTTTTACTGTTTAAAACTCAATTTATACCGCTTAAATCACACAGAACAGATGAACTCATTGCGGCGCAAAAATATTCAAAAATTCCTGATCCCTTTACCTTTTCTGTCCTCCTAAAAATCTCTTTCAACATGTAGAACGAGATTGTACGGCTGGGGGTCTGGGGTGGCGCGCTCAAGCGCCACCAGCGAAGTCCAGAGCAGAACCCCCGAAAATTTTGTAGAAAAGCACTCTAATTTTTAATTAGTAAAGTTAAAATTTTCGCAAATTGGCAAAATCTCGGTTCTGAATTAAGTCCAAAAAAAATTTAAAATTGATGAACACCTACACTGCACAAAACTTCTGAGCTGAAATGCGTTTTTCGACCTCTGCTAAGTATGTAGCGCAGCAATGGGTCGCAACCAATAAGTCATTGAGACGATGTATCAATGAGAATTTTGTTCTTACCATTTTCAGGCCCATTTGTGGCCTTCTTATTAACTAGTTCAGAAAACAGAAAATGCGAAAACACACAAGAAAATTTGGCCTTTCCTTTCATTTAAAATAGAATTATGTGTCCTTGTAAAGAAAGATAAACAAAGCAGAGAATAGATAAATTGGTGCGCAAACATTTTCGCATTTTTACTATTATGTTCAACAAGCATGTGCAGTTTCATTCAATGAACTAATAATGAACTAATAGTGCATTAAATCACTAAAGTGCTGCGAAGTGCTGGATTATTTTAACAGATTCAAGCTTTTAAATTCAATGGATCTGTATAACAATAAATAATAATGACTTAGCGCGAAGCGCCGGAAAAATTTTGACGTTTGTGCTTTTTAAACTCAATGTTCTGGACACATTGCGCCAGAAAAATCAACAAAATTTCTGAAAAATTCCGTGGGGGCATGTGCCTCCATTTCCCTCCCGGCTACGCCTGTGATTCCGCAGTAATTTCGGCGCACTTCATAATGGAAAATATGCGAACATGTATGACTTTTTATGAAATATCGCGAGTGTCGACTTAAACATATTAATTTTGCTGGTGAATGAATCGTCCTTGTTCCAAATTTATTTGCTATTTATTCAATTCTTCTATGTACCAACAAATAAAATGCTATATTTCACCCCCGAAAAATGGTTCAACCCTGACTCGAAAAATCATGCCCCCGGTCGGGGGTCGGGGTTTAGGCCGGGGTTTTTCGGGGTCGGGGTCGGGGTCCCCGTGCGATCACTGACGTGTATGCATAACACGTATATAGTGACTGTTTGCCTCTAAAGAACCAGCGGATTCGGGGGTTAAAAAGCACCCCTTTTCTCAGTTAGACAGAGATGAATTATGATATTATAATGTCGAAAGGACCAGACCCGTAATCAGAATTTTATTTCGAGGGGGAGGCGAAAATTTTCGAAGCCAGATATCTCGAGAACCATTTGGAGATAGGCGAAAATAAAGGCAGTTTTGAGCGTATCTCGGCGAGCTCTATACAATGGAGAAGAGAAATTTCTTGAAAATTTAAAAATTTTCCACTTTATTTCATATTGATATGCAGCAAATTTATCATTTAAGCTGATTTCTCATCACTTAATCGACGAATTATTTCTTATCCCTTGCCTTTGTACTAAATCATTGTGCTTTACAAAGAGAAACAATACAGATAATGGATAATTCGGCGCCAAGCGCCGAAAGAAATTGACATATTCTGCATGTCGAGTTCAAATTTGAGCGGTTTTAAGCGGGACACCGCGGAGCGCCGTGAAAATTCCATGTTACCCATGTCATAACTAGCGATTTTTAGCGGTTTAGAAGGCAAAACTATATACAAACAATAAATCCAGCGCGAAGCGCCGGAAAATATTTGAGTTTACTAGCTCAAAAGTACAATGAAAACCTGTTTTGGCGGTGTTTCAGATGCACTTCGCCAATTTTTCATTTTTTCTCTAAGGGACCTTTGGGAGAAACAAACATTTTTTCATATTTGGGGGTTGGGTCGACCCCCCCTGGATACGGGCCTGGAAAGAACTATACCACATAGATCACGACTGAAGTCTGAGCTTTTTAGATTATTCATAAATTTGAGATAAAATTTTCCTTTGTTACGCAAAATCGCTCCTTTTTGTGCATTTTTGTGAGTCGGTACTTCTACCCGTATTCATAAATGTCAGAATCTTTTCAATTCTTGCGTCAGGTCGTTTGTAAGCTGCTGTCAAAATTGCACAATTGGGGGAAAAAATTGCATCAGGCTGCTGTCAAAGTTGCACCATTTTGCATCAGTTGCTTGTGTAGGAGGGAATGTGAAAAAAGCTTATTTCGATTAGTTTCTGCCAATTAGTGGCTTACTTCGCGAAAATTAGATAACTTTTACTAAAATTTCGACAAAAAAATTTAATACAAATCCGATATAATGAAAGGAAAAATCGATAAAAACTGAAAATTTTTTCACAATATGACCAGCTACATATGTAAGTCCAGTAAACTATTGGTACGAAATGTCTGCTGAAAGCAATGGATATAACGTGACTGTTTAAAGCTGGTTTTTCAGTTCCCATAGTTTTTTGCTTCCCACTTAGATTTAGCTAGTTTTTTTTTAAGTTTTGACTGATCTATTTTTGCCTAAGACAAAGGATTTTATAAAATCAACTAAGTGGCTAATCATGAGGCTCGTACAGGAGATTTTTCTAATTACAAAACTTTGAAGATCAGGGTACTTACACACAGTGTTTTTTTTGTACAAGGTCCGTTTGTACATGTACAAAGATGGTCCCTATAAGTCTTTGTACATTTTGTACATGCAAATTTTTGTGTACTTCAACATATTACAGTAGCGATTTTAGTGTGGTAAAAAAGGGTTTCCGATCTTTGGTTGTGTATTTTAGCTAACTTCTGGGTTTGTCACGCCAAAGTACTGAAAATTGTCTCAAAACGGTGCGGAGCACCGAATTTAATATTTTTCCATTCTAAATGCAAACTCTGCCATTTCAAAAATATATAGGACTAACAATTACTCATTTCGGCGCGGCCGAAAATTTTTGGGAATTTTACACCTTTTTACAGTTTTCGTCTTCCCAAAAATCTTTGAACATTTTGTACACACAAATTTTTGGGCACTGTAATATGGTACAATAGCGATTTAAGTGTGGTAAAAACATAGTTGTTCGACTTTCGGTAGTGCATTTTAGCTGATTTTTGGGTCTCTAAGAGCAAAAATAACTAAGAATCGTCTTAAAACGGCGCGAAACGACGAAAAATTTGACATTTTTCCTTTTGAAATGCAATTTCTGCCATTATAAAGATATCAAGGAAGCACAATCACCCATTTCGGCGCGAAGCGCTGAAAATTTTTGCGAATTTCAGACCTTTTTTGCAATTTTGGTCTTCACAAAAATCTTCGTACATGAACAAAGACGGTCCCGAAAAGTCTTTGTATATCGAGAAAAATCTTTGCCGAGTACAAACAACACTGGTTACACAGCGCACACATGCAAGAAACAAAGTGGTTTTTAAGTGGCCAATCGTGTGTAACTACATTACATACATAAAGGGGCGTAACCAGGATTTTATTTAGGGGGAACGAAATTTTTGAAGTCCTATATCTCGAGAACCGATAGATGATATGCGAAAATTATGGCATTTTTGAGCGTTTCTCGACGACATCTATGCCATGACGAAGAAAAAAATTTTAAAATATTTTTGCTTGATTTCAAGCTTGCGACTAATTTCTCAATATCAAGTTAAGCTTGACTCCAAAACATTTCTAAATACTTGTCTTTGCATTTAATTTCGCGGTTTTGCAGAGAAAACTGATGAAAAAAATAATAAATCGGCGCGAAGCGCCGACAATTTTTGACACATTCGCTATTTTTATGTCAAATCTTGGCTTATAAGATAAGAAATAGGATAGAAAATAAGAAATCCGGCGCGAGGCGCCGAAAAATTTTGAGTTAAGTCGCTCAAAAGTGTGCTAGAAACGCATCTTTGCTGTCTTTTTAGTAGACTTCGAGAATTTATAATTTTTTCCTCTGGGGGACCCTTGTGAAAAATAAAAAATATTTCTCCATTTCGAGGGAGGGGGCCCGGGACTCCTCCCCGCCCCCCAGGCTGGTTACGCCCCTGCGGACAAACATACACACTACTTAGGTGTACAAATGCACAGGTGAATTTTATACAATGTTAATAACCTATAGGTGGAATAAATATGAAAAAGAAGCCAGAATCGTATAAGGTTGAGAGAACACTGTTATTACAGTTCGCCAAAAACAAGTAAAAAATTTCCTGTGTTTTAGAATTAAATGAGAACAGCAACTGCACTACAAACAAGTAGATTAGATATTATTTTGAATTTGATCTGGCGAGCAAAGTCAGACATGTCAAAACTCTAATGTGTTTAGATCAAAAAATTTGATGAAACGGATCGCAATATACAAAATCTGTTTTAAATATAAATGAAATGGACTTAAAAGAGTTTATAGTGAGCCTTTCAGTGCTTTCTGCCCAAGCAACTGAACCTGTTTGATTAATTATTCTTGTAATACATTCCGTTTTGAAAACCACAATTTTTGGCGATCAGAATTATGAAAAATCAGTACTTCAATAAAACTTGTTTTCTGCTGCGTGGTTCCTTGACTAGGAGTCAATATAGAAAGCTTCCTATGCCACTTATTTAAGAATAGAATAACTTATCTTTTGTATATTTTGTGCTCTACCTTACCTTTTGAATGCATAAGCAGAAGATTGGTTTAACGAAGGAAAAGGTAAAGGTGATTGATTGATAGAAGACAAGAATGTAAGCAAATATCATCAATTCTAGATTATGAAATAAAACCTTTTTTCTAGTTGATGTAATGCGCTTAACTGCAAAAAAGAATCTTCTAATGGAATGAATTCCACACAAAAAAAGTCTAGTCGTACACAGCTGCATAATTCATCTCGATCTGAGCTCTTTTAAGCCAAAGTACCAAATATCAGTACCTACCTACGGATTTTGTGCGGCAGAAAACACACCAACCATACATGTAACAGGGTGAGATCCCCCACTCAAAGTTGTTAGTCCCCCATTCCCCCTTAAGCCAGAGAATTTTAGACCACTATTTTTTGTAAAAAAATTGAATATTTTGGCAATTTTTAGGTGTTTTTTTGGCCTGAAATTGTAGGCAGTTTACCCAACCCCCTAAAATGGCCGGGAACACCCACCCAAAATTTCGAGCCGTAACATGTATGCACAAAACGTACATGGGCCGATTATGCACACATTTGCATACAATATTAAACGCGGAGTAGGATATGATATAGAATATTTCTATACAAGAATGAACATATCTGTTAAAAATTGTACTGCATACCAGCCACCACGATCGTTGCCAAAATAGTTTTCTCCTCTAATGGAGCCCAGTGACTCAGTAAAGCCAGCATGCTGGGATATGTAACGCCCTACAAACAGTGTGCAAAAAACCTGCTACATACTCGTATATTGCACAGATTACATAAACATGTGAATAAATAATCACGCTATCATACCGCTTTATTAAAGCATATACATTTATCAGGTTTGGAGAACGCAGAAGCAAGGAAAATAATCCTTAAAAGCAAGAAAATAAGGTTTTTAATTATTAAAAAGTTAACTTAGATAACACATTATTGCATAATGTGTAAAATTAACCTCGATGAACGAACATGTGATAGCTCAAGAGCTTTGTGACTTAGTTAATCATTTTTACCAGGACAGCTAGCTCATCTTCTAGTTTTTCCCTGAAAATATTAAAAACACTTAAAAAGCCTCACAAGAAGCAAGTTGAACCTGAAGGGTAAAAATTTCGATTTTCGGGAATGACGTATACATGCGACAGCGAGTATAAATGCGCAGCATGACCAATCTGGGAGGGACAACCGGTCTGGAGGGTCAGTTATTTAGCTTTCTGGGCCAGAATGACCTGAAAAACTGGTATAAATACTAAAATAGCGTAAAACTAGTATGATCAACATTTTTTGGTCAATTTTAAACACTTTTAAAGGAAACTCTAGATTTTCATTCATTTCCGGTCTTCATTTTGCCTCATTTTTCCCAAAAAATTTCCATTTTTCCACTTTAGACAATCTACACCCTAAACCCCCTTCCCCACGTACATGTCTCGTGGCGGGTCTCCACACATCCATTCGCCTCTTGCATCTATGATGATCAGATGTCATTCAAAGACGTCTTATTATAATTCCAATGAGATATATAGCAACTAGCAAAGAAAAATGCTCGGATAGAACAAAAAGGACGAATATACTTGGAGTTGCGGATTATTAAAGACATAAAAGAAGGGGAAAAGATCATAGGAATCTGCTAGAAACAGATTTCTCTAAGCAACACAAAAATCGAAGTATATTCTGCGGCCTACAGAATGTAGTTCTAGCCATAAGTTGGCGCAAGGAATTTTAGAGGAGTTGCATCCCCAGAAGATGAACAACCCCCACAGATTACTGTAGGCCCCAGAATTATATTTTTAGTACCATTTTTGGTGATTCCACCCAACCAGAACCAGTGTTTTTTTACAAGGTCCGTTTATACATATACAAAGATGGTCCCCACAAGTCCTTGTACATTTTGTACAAGCAAATTTTTGTGTACTATAAAATAGTACAGTAGCGATTTTAGTGTGGTAAAACAGGCTTTTCGATCTTTGGTAGTATATTTTAGCTAATTTCTGGGTTTCTGACGCCAAAAATTAATAAAAATTGCCTCCGAACGGCGCGAAGCGCCAGAAAATTTGACATTATCCTATTCTAGATGCTAATTCTGCCATTTTAAAGATATATCCTTTTGGAATGCAATTTCTGCCATTATAAAGATATGTAGAACACACAATTACTCCGAAAATTTTTGTGAATTTTAGACCTTTTTTGCGGTTTTTGTCTTCCAAAAAATCTTTGTATATGTACAAAGACGGTTCCTAAAAGTCTTTGTACATTGGGAAAAATCTTTGCCGAGTACAAAAGAACACACTGACCAGAACAGAACCCCCAGAATTTTCTTGCTGCCCATGTACGGTTGTGGCCTCATTTTGAGAAACAAATAACACGATACTTTATTCTTAAAATATCAAACTAATCAATCTTATTAAAGAGAACGATAAATCAATCTGTTTACTAACCTTAACTGGATACAAATCCGAACGAACGCTGTTGCAAACGTATCGGAGTGCTGTAAGGCACTAAACATGCGCAAACAGATTAGCACCAAAGAATTTAGGACACACGCCGCAAGAAGAATGAGCGAGATAACCATGCAAATAAATGCAATAGTGCATAACGATAGAGCGGAAATTTTAATAGCTCATTTATGTAAAATATTGAAGCAGGAGAAAGTGTACCTACCTACATCATCTCATCACGTTTGCATAATATGTGTAACTGCAGAGCCATAATATACAGCATGGTGAGAATTTCATAATTCACCTATTGAGCCTCTTAAGTGAATATTGATTAAATATTGTCATGAAAATGTGATACTGATCTCAAGCTAAATCGACTACTTTACACAGGCCAAGGTTTCCTTCCAAGCTCTTCACCAAACGCCAGTGAAAAGTATTTTGAGTGCACGCCTTCTTTTTCATAGGCCGCAGAACATACTTCGATTTTTGTGTTGCATAGAGAAATTGACTTTTAGCAGATTCTTATGATTTTTTAAGCGCATAGGTGACTTTTCCTAGTCCCCTCCTTCTATGTCTTCAATAATCCGCAATTCCAAGTATATTCGTCCTTTTTGTTCTATCGGAGCGAAATTCAGCATCATATTTTTAAACATGATCACCCCTTACCTTATTAAAACAGATCAAATGTTTTCAGCGTAAACTTTACGCAACTACTGGGTGCAAATAACACCTACAGTCAAATTCGTAACCCTAGCACTACATAGAAAATTTTGGAAAAATTGAGCTTTTGCAACGCTTTAGAACTAAAATTAATTTTCAGTGTAAACTTGGCATAACTACAGGGTACTAGGAAAGCATGCAGTCAGATTCGTAATCCCGACCTTACGCAACATATTTAAAAAAATTTACATATTGCAATGCTCTGGAAGTAAAATAGATTTGCAGTGCAAACTGTACACATCATCAATAATTGAATAGTATAAACTTAACATAACTACAGAGTGTAGAGAAAACTGACAGTCAGATTCGTGATTCTCATTTTACATAGAACATTTCGAAAAAATTAAAGCTTTTGCAACGCTCTGGAAGTAAAGTTATTTCTCAGTGAAAACTTTATACGGCCACCGAGTGTTAAGAAGATTTAAGCCGGATTCGTAATTCTGATATTACTCTGATATTACGATCAATATTTATGAAAAAATTAACTCTTCACAATGGTCTGAAGACAAATAAGTATTAGATGTAAACCACTTTATACCACTGTTGAGTGTGAACAAATGCACCCAAGTGACGTATGACGTTTGATCTCTGGTACATTAGACTTGTGATCATGACCAGACTCAAAATCAGAGAAGTTGACAAGAAAAAACAAGACAGAAATACGTTGAAGATCCCCGATTTTTGACTTTACACCTCCCAGAAAAGCTTAATATTGATGTAGATAAAACAATTTGCTTTGACACGTACCCCTTAGAAAGTTATTTATTTTTATTCTATTCGACTTATCCCGACTTCTAAACGGAGAGAAAGCCGGACAAAAAAAGGGACAAAAACGTATTTTTCCACGATCCATCACATTGTAAACTTTAAAGATCTTAACCTAACTCCCCATTGATTGTAAAGAAATTCGGTTTGAGCCGATTTATAGCATTTAAATCGTAGTACGTTTGTGTGTAAAACACTTCTGTTCCACATCCGATTTGAGATATTGACCAATTAAAAAAAGGAGAAAAACGTGTTTTTTCGTTCAATGTTACACCCTAATTTCGAACTTAACACCTCCAGAAATAACTCAATATTGAATTTTTTAAACGCGGTTTGCTGCTACGAGTGGCCCTATAAATGTACTCTGCTTTTATTCTATTCAACTTGTCCCGACTTACAAGTGGAGAAGTTTGCGGAAAAATCTGAGGGACAAAACCCGTTTTTACGCTATCCACCATACATGATCTTGGGAGGTTTCACCCCCCCCGCAAAATCATTTTTCACCCCCCCCCGCAAAAAATTTTTCACCTCCCCCCAGAATTGGCAATTTTTCAAAAGTTTCCTTAACTTATCTGAAAATTGGTAGAAAAAGTGTCTTTTTAAGGGTTTTTGGCTATCTATTTGCTCAAAATCGCCAAATTTTCGGCACTTCTCGCCATATATTCATGCTTTAAGCGATATATTGGTCAATTTATTCGACTTTTTTCGAAATTTTTTTCATGATTTCATGCTTTAAAAGGATAGAGTATCGTCAGAAACGCCAAAAAACGATGTTCTTTAACGCATACCGACCATTTTGGGCCCAAAAAAGGCACTTTAGGTTTTCACCGCCCCCAGAATTCCCATACTGTGCATGTATGCTATTCACTAGAGTGTAAACTTTCAACCCCTGTATCTAACTTTGTATTTAGTGAAAAAAAGTTTACAGGTAAGCCAAAGGTAGCCCTGCGAATTTCAAAAAACAAAAGAATACAGATTAAGATAATTTGATTTTCTACAAGTCTATACCATCAAATTATATGAGGCATTTAAACTGAGTTGTGTACAATGTGGCTAAAAACACCCTCAAAAGTTCATATTTGTCATAACATTACGCAAATACTTTACACACTCATTACAACCTTAATATTCAGCTCAGTGTTTTTTCTTGCACGGGCCTCTTTGCACCGTGCAAAAAACCTCCCAAAATCCTTTTGCACGACCGAAAATTTTTTTGTACAGTGTATTTTATATACAAAAATTTTCCGTGCTTCGCGCGGTAGGATACTGTAGGTTAATCCGTTATATCTTAAACACTATGTTTACCCTGAGAAAAACGACAGATTTGCGATTTCTGTAACAAATTTTCAGCACATTTAATAGTTTCTGCAGGAATTTAATGCTCAAAAAATAAAATGACATATTTTTCTAGCGATTCATGTCATAAGTGGAAGTCGCACGAAGCGCGAAATTTTTTTTCTCATTTTCGAGCCAGAAAATCTTAAAAATGATCAAATGTAAAACTTTATTTGAAATGTTTATGCTGAAAATATCTATAGAAGTGAAGAAATCGCACGAAGCGCGAAACTTTATTGGGATTTTCCAAAAAGCACTTCAGATTTTTCACTTTCTAGCACTGAAAAATGTGTAAAAAAACAACACTGTAATGCTAAGATTAAAATAGGGCTTCAATCGTCATAATTATCGAAATCCTGTTTAAAAACATATGAAAGCTCTGAAAATGGCATGAGTAAAAAATGAAAAAATAGCATACCTATTAACATGACGCAGAAAACTTAATTAACAATTTGTAGGCACTGTAAACTAAAACAAAAACCTAATGATTCGTTTAACCTGGTCTAGAAATTAACAACATTAGGGAAAAGTGTCGAAAAAAGGCATGGGACATCAAGCACTAGTACCGAAAATCTTTGCATTTTTTCCAAAAGTGCTCATTTGAAACTGCACTTTCAAAATTGGGTGACCTTTGAAAAAAGTAAAACAAGCTAAAACAAGATCCACTTCTTGCTAATTTGGTAATGGAATATGCAAAGTAGAATAAGCCTGTCTGCATCAGAAATGAAAATAGGATGAAAAATTGAACTCAGTGGGCGTGCTAGAAAGACAATAAGATATTTTGGTGTTATCCGGCGCAAAGCGCCGAAACTTTTTGAAAATTTGATTTCAAAGTGACCTGGGCGTTCAAAAATCGACATATTTTACATTATTTTTGCCCAAATTTTTCTTTGCACCGTGCAAAGATCACCAAATTTTTCTTTGCACGGGCCCAAAAAAGTTTGCATTGTGCAAATAAAAAAAACACTGATATTAAGTGTAAAGAAAAACAAAATACACCCGCATCAAATTTTTTATTATCCTTCTTTTAAAAAAGCGCACTTTCCGATGTGTCCCGTTATAGCTGTAAGGGAGTGCACAGGTGTTAGGGGTATCCAAGTATATTTTAGGTTCGCGCTGCCGCTAACGCACTACGTATGATTAGATGACATGGTATGGACGATAGTAGGTATTTTTCCCTCTATTCAAAAAATTTGCTGGCACACATGAAGAATGTTGTAAAAACTACTCGACAAAACTTCGCCCAATAAATACTTTAATCTCCTGTGTCCTACATATATCCGTGACTAGATAATTTTATTTCTTTCAGCGCCAAATTCATTAGAATCTATACGCGCGTTATAAATAATATACGTCATCACCTGGAAAAAGCCCTGCACAATGCGCACAGCTACAAGCAACCCAAAACCGCCATGAACAGCCAATGGCGTTAACAGACTCGCTAAAGCGCTTAAAGCGACGCCGCAGCCGAATATACTTTTCCCACCAAATCGACATGCCAGCCACCCACCAGGAATCTGAGTCACAATGTAGCCATAGAAAAAAGCGCTTAACGCCAAGCCCACTCCCGTTGGTGTAACATGAGGGAGTGTGGCCGGAATCTACAAAAGAGAGCAACTATTACGCATTTGACTCGCTAGGTATGCATACATGTAAGAGAAGGGATGGGGGCTCCCCCTTCCAAAGTCGGACATTCCCCATCCTTCCCAAAGCCAGGCAATTTCTGACCCCCATTTTTCGGAAACAATCGAGTTTTTTGGCCGTTTTCAGGCGTTTTTTGGCTACAAATTGGAGGTCATTAATTCCCCCCTCTCCTGAAAATGGCCGGAGACGCCCCTCCAAATTTCAAGCCGTTACATGTATGTAGGTACGTACGTACTTGCAAACACAGATATCTTAAACTATTCAGGTGATCAGGCAATGTAAATAAGATGCAACCATTTTTTGCCACTCTAGATATGACAATCACACGTTCCCATAGAGTGAGAAGGGTATTATTACCCCTATCTTAAGATCCAAGACTCGAGTCACTGTCAGACAATTTAGTACTACATATCAAACATTTTCTGCATGATTTTTTGGGACGAAAGTAGCAAAGCTGGCAAAAAATTTTTGATGCTTCGCACCGACTAGTAAATTTCTAATTCGTTAACTCATAAAATGCTTAATAATTAAGTTAAAGAGATTGAAAAATCCGATTTTCTGATAAATTTCCATATTTCTTTCCGAATAAAAGTGACAAAACGAGTCAGGATTAGATCAAAACTACTAAAATGCAGTTTTCCACATTAAAACATTTCATATAGGATGTTTTAATAATTTTTTAAATTTGACCAGCAAAAAAGACTCGAAATCAAAATTTACTGGTCTCAAATTTCGGATTTTGTCCCCTGAACATTCGACCTTGGGAAACTATGATGACAATCACATGGGGTTAAATCCCAGAAATCCAGACCATTAAACTTTGTGTTCACGCTTTGTTTGCAAATTGAATGACGAAAATGATCAAAATAGCCTGTATAAAACACTTTTCACGTAGTAATACCTTATTTGTTTAGCGCTTTTAGTCACTGATGACTGTATTTTATCGCTATTTAACACAAAACTATAGTAATTATGACAAGAAATTTTGATTTTTTTTAACCATTTTGACACAATTTTTTTGAGACAATTTTTGCGCTTTTTTAATGAAAAGTTTTGACATTATCACTGCTTTTGCCCTTGAAAATAATGCAGAAAATGTTCCATCTCAAAATCGCCGTACAGTACCTGACAGTCTGAACTTTCAGGAAATATTACCCTCACCTTCATTATGTGCATGAAGAATGCTATTGTGTTATAAATGTTATGTCATATGTGCACAAAGGGCCATCTGCGGACAAAAACTTATTGTTGGAATTATGAAAGAGCGCCAAGCGATGCCCAACAGTACAATCTGAAGTGTTTTTCGAGTAGAACTCTGTCCGTCATTCATTCAGACACTTTTTGTCCATTACTTTAAATATATTTGATAGTCCAATTCATTCCATCATTCTTATTATCCTTTGTTTTCATGCAAACTTAATCACAAATATTCAAGAATAGTAAATACAACGAAATAAAGCATTTTCACGGGTTGTGACTAGAGCTGCACGCGGGTACCCGAACGGGTACCCGGGTACCGGTACTGAGTATACCCGAGTACCCGGGTAGAAAATAGTTTTACTACCCGGGTACCCGACGGGTACCCGGGTATACCAGTACCCGAATCCCCTAACATAAAATGGAAAATTAGCACTGAAGTTATGCAATATGTGCTAAGAATCGAATTAGAAACCTAGAAACGTATTGCTTCTAAAGTGCGATTGAATCACAATGTAAATGTGATTTGATATAATCAACCGTATATTGTTAAATCAGCGAGTCTGTTAATATTTCCTATTGTCACAGTATATCGCATATACGGTTTAGGCAAATTCCATTATTCAGGTCTTTAGTTGAATTATTTTATTTGCGCCGAATTCTTCTTATTCTCTATTGTTAACAAATTTAGACAACAATTTATCTACTAGCGACGCATTTTTCTAATGTATTTACTTCTGTAACCATTATATAAATTTAGACTGCAACTTTTATTCACATCGTGCGCGCAACCGTTTTAGTTAGACCTGATTCAAAGCCTATCGATGTTCCAAATGCAGTCAGCCATAGGCGTAGCCCCCAAATTTTTTAAGAAATATTGTTGATTTTTTTGTTGGACTAATGTGTGTCCAGAAAATTGAGTTCAAAAAGACAAAAACGTCAAAATTTTCCGGCGCTTCGCGCCAAGTCATTATTATTTATTGCTTGTAGATCCAGTGAATTTAAAAGCTTGAATCAGCTAAAATAATCCAGCACTTCATATCACTTTAGTAATTTAATGCACTATTTGTTCGTTGAATAAAACTGCGCATGCTTGTTGAGCTTAATAGTAACAGTGAGAAAATGTTTGCGTACCAATTTTTATATTCTCTGCTTTGTTTATCTTTGTTTACAAGGACGCATAATTCTATTTTAAATGAAAGGAAAGGCCAAATTTTCTTGTGTTTTTGCGCATTTTCTGTTTTCTGAACTATTTATAATAAGAAGGCCACAAATGGGCCTGAAAACGGTAAGAACAAAATTCTCATTTATACATCTTTCAATGACTTATTGGTTGCGACCACACCTGGGCGTGGGGGTTTGGGGGTGGGGGTATGCATCCCCCCCCAGAAACCAAAATACCCCCCCAGAAATCAAAATACCCCCCAGAATTCAATTTTTGAAAATTTTTTTAGTTTTTTTTCGCAATTTTTTGATGCCAATGGATAGTGCTTGATGAGAAACGTCGAAAAATGGTGTTTTTATCGCCATACCACCATTTTTAAGGCCATTTTTCGACCTTCAAAAAATCTTGCACCCCCAGAATTTTCTTGCTGCCCACGTATGGTTGCGAGTGCGACCCGTTGCTGCTCTCACTTAGCAAAGGTCGAAAGTTTTGTGCAGTGTAGGAGTTAATCAATTTCAAGTTTTTTGGAGCTTAATCCAGAACCGAGATTTTGCCGATTTGCGAAAATTTTAACGTTACTAATAAATTAGAGTGTTTTTTTTACAAAATTTTCCGGGATTCTGCCCCGGACCCCGTTGGGGGCGCTTGAGCGCGCCACCCCAGACCCCCAGCCGTACAATCTCGTTTTAAACGTGCAAAGAGATATTTAGAGATATTTAGGAGGACAGCAAAGGCAAAAGGATTAAGAATTCTTAAAAATTCCTGGCGCTTCGTGCCGCAATTAGTTTATCTTTTCTACGTCAAAATTTTCCTGCATACAGCACCGCCGATGATTGTCTTTCTTTTTGTAAAGCTCCAGCATTGCGTTTAAAAGCCTGGATCAGTCGAAATATCTTCATACTAAGTTTAGAATTCGTAGTTTTCCTGTTCTGCTCTGTCAGACTATTAGTATTCAGTATTCATATATCTATACAACATGTTAAGGGCGGTAAAAAATGACTGAATTTCTTGATGCTCTGCGCCACTTATGATTTACGAACTGTTTGTCAATAAAAAGGCCGTAAATTATACATGAAAACGGTAAAAATTTCGAAAATTTTTGGCGCTTTGCGCCGTTGGCTCCTCACAATCAGTGCGCCATAGAATACCGTTAAGAAAAAACTGTGGAAGAATGCGAAAAAGCGAGAGCGATTAGTGATTAAAATCGAAAGTGATGCTAAATTGCTAAAACCATGTTTGAACTTGGAATGAAAATAAAATCTTGAACTTAACCAACTTTATTAGTATTCTCTATAAGCAAGTGAAGTATCGTTTTTATCCTTTTTAAATTGGTATGTAATCATGCAATGTTAATTGTTAATCTTCAACCCCGACCCCGACCGGGGGTGAAGATCTGACCCTGTACGATCACTGCTGTCAACCGTAAATAAACGATGTTCACTGCATTCTCTTTTATCTAAGGTCCTACCCGGGTATACCCGGGTATACCCGGGTACCCGAGTACCCGAATTACCCGGGTACCCGGGTAATGAAATATCCGGGTACCCGGGTAGTAAAATTTGCAAAGTGTGCAGCTCTAGTTGTGACAGGGGGTAAGGAACGACAAAAATATCTAAAAATCAACATTAAGTCATCATTTTAGCGCCATAATTAGCCGTAAAAATTTATCATCTCCCCCTTCCCCTCCCAAGAAGTAAACTCGGTTTACCCCCTCCCAGAACTTTTGACTGTGTGCATCTATGGGTATATGTATGTATGCAGGAGGCGTACGCAGGATTTTTCATGGGAGGCGGTCCAAAACTGATAACCCTATATTCCAGGATATGTTCGTCAGCGCACAAAATAAAGTGCATTTTCTGACTTTTCCGAACATGCTCGCATTAAGCTCATAAAATTCAAACTTTTCGAAAAATTTTATTTTCTCTCAATTGCTATGAGAAATGACGTTTTTTCGGTCAGCTTGAGGCGAAATTATAGAAAATATGGCGCCAAGCGCCGAACATTTTGAGATTTTTCGATAAAAAGATGATAATTTTCATCATTTTCCATGCATTATCTTGCATTTTCAAAATTATTTTTGGGCTAAGGGGGTCGGCCGTCCCCCTGCGTACGCCCATTTTTGTAATTATAAGTCAAACATTGTCGATTTAGAAAAGATTTAATTCTCCGCACTTTTAATATGTTTGGTTTTCCATACCAGTGTAAAGCATCCAAAATCGCTGTTCCTCCCAGTGGAAACATCAGGTATTGTCACTGCACCAATTTAAAAGGATTTTAGATGATCTTTATGCACTAAATTCTGAATAGTTCATGTGATCAAATCATTAAGTTACCTCACTCCTCTGAAAATAACGAAATCTTCCGCTTATCATTAAATTATTATTAATAACTTATTAATTAATCAAATAAATTATTATTAATAAATCAATATTATTAATAAATTAATTATCCTCATTATTAATAAATCTTCATTACGATGGGATGAAAATAGAGAGGAAACTTAACACCTAAGAGGAATAAAAATTATCGAGCTAACTGCTGCAAGTCACGTACTTTAAGGCTAAGGAAAGGATAAAAAGAAACTATAAGTGCTCCAGGGAATAGTAATTGGTCTCCAATGTTGTCCACATGAAACAATAATAAAAATCAACTTACGAAGCTTGTTGTACCGTTAGAATAATTGATAGTTCTATTGTTCATTATATACAAAACCGCCACACTTAAGTTAACGCGCATTGCGTATATATTAAAGAACCCAAGAAACGCCATAAGAGCTACGTAATAGCGTCGAGGAAAGTTAGATAGAGAATTAAACAACCGATTGATGCCTGATATTCGAGTTTTATTCGACGGAGATGAGTTGATCGTATCTTGGCTTGTGCCATAATCAGGGTGAATACCAGTAGAATCGGATAGCATAGCAAAGTAATATAAGAAAAATGCTAGGACATTGGGTACCTAAAAAACCGAAAATTGGATACTATGATACATGCACATAGGAGGTGAGGGGGTATTATCCCCGTTAAAAGGTGAGCCATAAAAAATGCCCAGAATTGACCAATTTTTATATTTTTTAGGTGTAAAATCGATTTAGTGCAGTCAAAACCACGGTTTTTTTGTACTCGGCAAAGATTTTTCCTGATGTACAAAGACTTTTCGGGACCGTCTTTGTACATGTATAAAGATTTTTGGGAAGACAAATTGCAAAAAAGGTCTGAAATTCCCGAGAATTTTCGGCGCATCGCGCCTAAATGAGTAATTGTTTTATATCTTCTATATATCTTTATAATGGCAGAAATTGCATTTCAAAAGAAGAAATGTAAAATTTTTCTGCACTTCGCGCCGTTTTAAGACGATTCTCTTTGTGATTTTTGCCCTTAGAGACCCAAAAATTAGCTAAAATACACTACCAAAAGTCGAACAACTCTGTTTTTACCACACTAAAATCGCTACAGTACCATATTACAGTGCCCAAAATTTGTGTGTACAAAATGTACAAAGGCTTTTGGGACCATCTTTGTACACGTACAAACGCACCTTATAAGACAAGAAAACACTGATCAAAACGGAAAAAAATGCTTCTAAAATGCATACTACGGAAAGGCGTTTTATAGACTGAATGGCAGCTTCAGATATCTATTGATAAATGCTCAGTTTTGTACATGGGTTATAATAATCCTAAACATCAATATTTTATTGGAAATCAACTTTTACCTTCTGATTCTGTCTGTGTCCGCGATTTAGGTGTTCTAATGTCTCAAAATTTGAAATTTCAGCAGCACTATCATGAAGTGATTAAAAAAGCTTCTCAGCGATCCAGTCTGATACTGAAGTTATTCTTCTCTCGTGATCATAAAATTTTGTCTCGTGCTTTTGTTGTATATGTTCGTCCGCTTTTAGAGTACTGCTGTACCGTTTGGAGTCCTTATCGTATTCGAGATATTGATCGTATCGAGCGAGTTCAGCGCAAGTTTACCCGTTGTATTTTTGGTTTTAGCAGTGGTTTGTCATATAATGATCGTTTAAAAAGTCTGTCATTAGAACGTCTCGAAATACGCCGTATTCGTTTTGCTTTATCCTTTTATTATCAGATTATTAATGGAAAATCACACATTCTCTGTGACGAGTTTTTCGCATTTAATCGCAACTATACTCGCTCTGTCAATAACCTTAAACTGACTGTTCCAGTAGCTCGTTCAGATATTCTCAAGTATGATTTCAGTCATAGATATGTGAATCTGTGGAATTCACTTCCAGTTGATGTTGTAAATTCACCTAGCTTAGAAATTTTTAAACGCAAACTAAATGCTTTTGATTTTTCTGTTCATCTGAAGGGGCACGTGTAAGTTTTCACGTTCGTGACTGCGTGTCCCGTTGCTGACGTTTTAGTCATATATCGTTTTATCATATCTTTGTATCGTACGCTGTGTCTTTATTTTTACCATGTCTTGTACGTTTTGCAATAAAATCTTTGTTGTTGTTGTTGTTGTGACCATTTTCGTCGTTTGATTAGCAAAAAATTGCGAAAAAATTTTTTGAAAGGAAAAACGTTGGTACCTAACGGATGCGTTGGCATGCGTTAGGTACCAATGTTGGTATTTACAAAATTGGGTGTCAACGTTGGTAGTTAAGCAGTGTCCTTTGGCAACCCTGTCGCGTCTGCCAGCAGTGTTGCCAGGTCAAAATTTCAAAAACTGCCACAATTCTTGAGAAAACCTGCCATCCCCTTTACAAAGTATATGGAAGCGACCCAAAAAACTGCCATTGGCCCTTCAAAAAACTGCCACCCTTAAGCATAAAAGTGAAAAAAATTCCAAAAAAATCAAGAAACTGCGCACATAGATGGAAACCTTCAGTGTGTGCACACGTTTGGTACCTACAGTGTGCATGAGCTGTATTATAAATGAGCGTATGATAGTACTTGCGATACTGTTTTTTTTTGTAATATCAAAATACGTTCCCAAAGTTATGCACATACTTACTTTTAACATATATGTACATGCATAGGTACATACATGAGATAGGTTCTACAAATATTTGCATGCCTTTTGTCAGCTCGCTTAGTTTGATCAAGAAGAGCCTCCTAAGTCGTGACCTATAGTTGTCGTTCTCATTTCCACCTCCTTGTAACGCAATATAAGTATGTAGTCTGCCTGTCAGCGATATCAGCACCTGCAAAAACAGACCTGCATATATAAATAAGATTAATGTGGTCTTTTTAACCCCGGCTCGGTGCATGAAATCGCTCGACATTGGAACACCCTTATTACTCGCAGCGCCCGACTGCATCGTTACTCAACGGCTGGCAGTTGATTTTCATCGAACACTAAAGAAATCGATTGTTTTTTCACAGCGAAATACAGAATTCATGTCATGCCATAAAATATATAATTACTGTGCGCAATATTCAATACATAAAAAATTATTACTGTAAGGCCTGCAAAAATAGACCTAGTGAATATAAGATTGCTGTAGTCTTTTTTAACCCCGGCTTGGTGCATGAAATCGCTCGACAATAGAACACTCTTACTACTGCAGCGCCCGACTTCGTAGTTGCTTAACGGCCAGTGATTGATTTCGCCGAACAGTGAAGAAATTGAAACACCCGTCATCATGCACAACACTTTAACGTAATGTAAAAATTAATATTACTGTAAGACATATACATACATGCAGTTTATCTTTTAGCTACTGTTGCTCGGTTTATAGTGTTTTTATCACTGTAACATCTAATGCGTTTTAATTCAGTTAAAAATGTCGCAAAGTGAAATCAGCCTATTTGAATGTTTCAAAAAAACAGCGGCGCAAGTACTATCATACGCTCATTTGTAATACAGCCTATGCACATACTGTAAGGTACCAAACGTGTGCAGATACAAAATGTGGGTGTGCACTGTGCACCAGGCACAGGAATACCCTTTAAATACTTAGGTCGAGAATATGTTTGCTTAGGTCGAGAAGAGGCTAATTAACGAAACCCATAGCTTTTATAATATTGATCATAGACGGATGAAATTTTTCTCCGCGCTTTCTTTCAACATGTTCTAAGTACTGAGCAAAAAAATCCGCTCTTCTGAAGTTTATTTTTCAGTATTTGGAAAGGTCTGCCAGTTCATGGCCTACATACAGTAAATAAGTTGATATTCATAAAAGTGGTACAAGACTAGCCTGTCAAATTTTGAAAATTGAACATTAGTAAAAAATATCATACTCCACCTGTGCCACAATACTGAAACTACAGTCTATAGTCTGCTTCACATATCCTTACAACTTTCTCTTAGGAATTTTGGTTGTCATAAAGTGACAGCTTACAATAAAAATTCATCAATTCTATTTGACGCAATTTAAAAATTGTTGCTTTACATCAAGGGAAAGCTGTAAGATTTTATGTAGAAAAGACTATTAGACCGTCCAAACTTTACGGTCATCACGAGTTTTCGATAATCCGACTCACCGACTATGATTCTCCGACTTTCACAGTTATCCGACTACAGATATGTACATATGTACAAAATACCTACGCAAGCGTATGTCGGGGATGACAGCTGACGCAGCAGCTGATACTCAATTGCAGTACAAATAACAAGGAACAAACGTTCCTAAGCAGGAGAACCGTCTTGGCTTAGTTGGCAACAGATGCGCTGGGAATCAGCGCTGATGAAAAAGTCACAAAACGTTCTCAATTGTTTCGCAAAAGAGCATTTAGGACACTTTCATGATTATTAAATAATCAATGTATTATTTATTTAATGATATATTTACCTTCCACAATGCTCTGACGTAAAAGATAATACTGTAAACTTTACACCTAGATGGCCAACTCAATAGTTTGCATGAAAAACCACAAAAAATTTCTTTATATCTTCCGAAATAAAGTACTCGCCATCGTAGTCGAAATTACTACGGAAAATCTGCGGAGACGCGCATAGGCCGCAGAATGTACTTCGATTTTTGCGTTGTTTAGGGGAAGTCTAACTGTTTAGCACATTCCTATGGCTTCTGCGCATATAGGGAAATTTTATCTAGTCCCCTCCTTCTACATCCTTAACAATAAAGAAATTCAAATATATTTACCTTTTTTGTTCCATCGGAGCATTTTCTTTGCTGCTTAACCTCTTTTATTTATTATTTTAGGCCATATATTCACACGTGGGCAGCCCAAAATTCTGGGGGTGCAAGTAGCTTGAGAAATTTCTTTTTTCGTCTCGAAGCCTTTACACTAAAAGGATCACAGATCAAGAAATATTGCATTAAAAGTGAAAAAACTTTTTTTTGAGCTATTGCTGCCATGTTCATTATAAAACAAATATTACATTATATTCATTTTAAGTTCAGATTCGTAATATACAACTCAGGGGCAACATTTAAAAAATTGACCCTCCGCATACTGTTTGATACCCAATGCTCTCGGCGAAAAAGTGCTTCTCAGTGTAAGCTTAACAATTATGCTAATAACGCAATATTGGGTGTATAGAAACAAAATAAACTAGGATCTGTAATGCTAGGGTCACAGCCACACCTGGGCGTGGGGGGTTTGGGGGTATGCACCCCCAGAAACAAAAAATACCCCCCAGAATTCAATTTTTGAAAATTTTTTTCGTTTTTTCGCAATTTTTAGATGCCAATGGGCAGTGCTTGATGAGAAACGTCGAAAAATGGTGTTTTTATCGCCATACCACCATTTTTAAGGCCACTTTTTGACCTTCGAAAAATCTTGCACCCCCAGAATTTTCTTGCTGCCCACGTATGGTCACAGCACATTTTAAGCATAACTAGCATGTTCTGCCTACTTAGCGGATTAGCTGAAGAAATTTTGTTTTTCGTCTCGAACCTTGTACACTAAAACGATTACAGATCGAGAAATATTGCGTCTAGACAGAAAAAAAATTTAACGTTTTGAGATATTGTTTGTAACTCTCTACATTATAAAACCAATTGGACTGCACAGAAACCGAAATTGAGATAGATAAGCTTTAGGGCACGCCAAGAGTAAAAAAACTCATAGACTTAACACTTTTGCGCAAGAACCATTTAGTGTAAGGAAATTTTAATGTCGTATTCGTGATCTACAAGTCCGGGGCAACATTTTCAAAAATAAAATTGGCCCCCGCAAAATTTCGTTCTTCTTCTCGAACCCTTTACACTAAAACGATCACAGATCAAGATTTATTGCGTTAAGAGAAAAAATTGGTCTTTGAGATACTGTAACCACACGTGGGCCGCAAAGAAAAATTCTAAGGGGGTGCAAAAGATTTTTGAGAGGTCAAAAATGGCCTTAAAAATGGTGGTATGGCGATAAAAACACCATTTTTCGACGTTTCTCATCAAGCACTATCTATTAGCATCAAAAAATTGCGAAAAAAGCCGAAAAAAATTCAAAAAATTGAATTCTGGGGGGGTATTTTGATTTCTGGCGGGATGCGCTACCGGCCTAAACCACGCCCGGGTGTGATTCGTCATCCCTCTACATTATAAAACTAATTGGACTGTGTACAGAAACCAAAATTGAGTTAGATACTCTGAAAACACGCAAAGAGTAAAAAACCCGTCTACTTTACACTTTTGCGCAACAACAATTGAGTGTAAAGAAATTTAGTGTCATATTCGTAATCTACGACTCGAGGGCAACATTTTCAAAAATGAAATTGGCCCTCCGCCAATTCGTTTGATACTCAATGCACCCGGGCGGAAAAGAGATTTTCGGTGAAAGCCAGAAGCTTGAAACTTGTGCTAATAACGCATTATTGGGTGTATAGAATCGCAAAATAAACTAGGACCTGAAACACTAAGGTCAGGACACATTTTAAGCATAATTAGCATGTTCCGCCTACTTAGCCGGAGTAGCTGAAAAAAATTTCGTTTTTCGTCGCTCAAGCCCTTCACTAAAACGATCACCCAGATCAAGAAATATTGCCGTTGAAAGAAGAAAAAAATTCGGTCCTTGAGATATTTGTAACCCTCTACATTATAAAACCCAATTGGACTGCACAGAAACCAAAAATTGAGTTAGATAAGCTGAAAACACGCAAAGGTAAAAAACCTGTATACTCTACTGTTTTCTGCAACAACCATTGAGCGTAAAGAAATTTCCTATGGTCAGATTCGTAATCTACAGCTCGCGGGCAGCCTTTTTAAAAAAATTGGCCTTCCGCAAATTATTTGATTTTTCGGTTTACACTTTACACACTCATTGTTAAATCGGTATTGAGAGTGTTGTTGTTTGGATGTTGTTGTTGCCGTTGTTGCTGTGAGGGGGACACAAAATTCACTCGCCTGATAAGCTTATAGAGAAAAAGGTGGCCAAGTTTATTATAGGTAGCGCTATCGCGCTACCAGGATAGCATATCCTGCAACGACCAGGACGCCGCTTCTCTGAAAAGAAGGGAATATCAGGTATGACAGCTGACGCAAGAGCTGATACTCAATTGCTGCACAAATAAGATATAAGGAACAAACGTTACAAATAATAGAACCGATCTTGGCGCAGGTGACGGCTACGCTGTGAGTCAGCGCTAACAAAGGTTGGCTAATTCGACACCTGCTGACACCGGTTTAACCTTCAGCCAGCGTCCTCTAAATGCTTTAGGCATTTTAGCTGTTTCACATAGGCAACATAAGCTTGCCGTTTTTCTTCTAACGATTTTTAGCTGTTGTAAATCAACAAGTTTCTACAATGTTCTGAATTAATCCATATTTAGATACCTACCACGCAAGTGTCAATTTGCGGCCTGTCACAAATTCCTTAAAGAACACCGCAAGCTTAAACGATATTTATAATCTATTTTTTTAACCTGCGTGGATTCGCAGGCAAATTGAATGACTTTAAACCCTATTTTTAGAACTCGATGAGCGACCTCGTAGTCGTTAGCAGATTTGCATTTCGGGTTTTTTTCTGGTAAAAAATGGGAAAATTATGACCAAAAAGGCTGAAGATAGAAGATTTTCTTTAAAATGGCAAAATTCATCAAAACCTGTGTAATAGCGATGTTTTGGCGCTTTATTTTAGCACCCACCTGTTTTTGAGGTCATATTGGCCCAAGGAAACGCAATTTCTGACCCCAAGAATGGTTGAACCCCAGATCGGCTATGCTGAGCATTCAAGTTCGCTAAGCTATAGTCTGTTTCATTTTAACTTTGCGGTTTTCGTTTGAATTTTCTTGAAGAATCAGGCTACCAAAGTGGCGTAAAGTGTTGATGCAGTAATGCAGTTTATCAGTGGTATACGTCTCCAAATCACTCGATATACCGTAGAACATCATATTCATCGTATTAGTTTAAAACGCTTCTGTAGCCACTTTAAATTTTTACAAAAAACTCTTAGTTAATTCTACTAAGTAGACTATAACATTGGGTATATATGTAACTAAAAATATACCACAATGTGAAGGTTTTTTTTGCTAGAAAAAGAAAAAATGACAGATAAAGAGACCAGCGCTTCGCTCCTGAAGTGCTGTTTATTGATAATGCGTTTAAAAGGAACAAATCAAACCTCGATTTAAAGTATCATACCGCACACGCCCAGCTGCTAGAGCAAGCATGAATCAGATCTGCGGCACAAACAGGAATTGGTAGGTACCAATGTCAAGACTCGAGAAAAACCAAGCTAATTTCCATAATGTCATGCATAGTATCATTCAAAAGTATGCGCATACAGGTGCAAAAATCGATAACGACATTACACGAAAAAGTGCAAAGAGATAAAACGAAATAAGCGTACGGTAGGTTTAAAGAGAGTGGGGTTTTCTGAGTGCCAACCAAGCATTAAGACTAACGCTGATCTGGCCGGATAATGCCTAGGCAAAATGGTGTTCCGCCGTGAAACGAACGACGGTTTAAGTTGACGGCATAAATAGGTTCCTACCTATATTACACAAATGTACATCTTTGGATTACTGGGTCCTATAGTCTGTTTCATTTAACTTTCCGGTTTTCTTTTGAATTAAATATGCGTGAATCGGGTTACAAAAGTGGTTTTAACTTTTGATGCAGTAATGTGGTTTGGCAATAGCAAGCGTCTCACCATAACCTAATATACGCACAGTATAATATCACACCTATACAGTTACTTTAAATCACTTTTGTAGGCACTTTAAATTTTTCAAAAACCTCAAAGTTTAATGAAACGGACTATGCCTTTCGTTTAAAATTTACTCGTACATTGATAGTCTGTTTCACTTATGTTCGGGTATAAATTTTAAAATTTTTTTCGAAAGTAAGCCGACGGACTACGATAATTATATCAATTCAATGCTATAATCGCAATATGTCGGTTTATTGTCGGACATCATTTTTAAAATTTATGCCTAAACTTGTGTGAAACTGACTAAGAGAATACGTACCACTACTACCTACCTATATAGGTAGTATCAAAAATATGTGATCCCTTCAATATATCTCATTGCCAACCAGTTGATTATGAAGACAGACCACTTACTATGATCGGCTAAACTTTCAATGCTTTCGAATCATATTGCTGTAAAAAAGTTCAAAAATAAAAAGACTGTAGTTTTACTTTAAAAGAAATAAATATATCATACAAATAAAACAAAAATAATAGATTTATACATAGAAGATTATGTATGTAGATTTTATTAGATTGTATCAGGAATTATGTACATTTGTATCGGTTGAATACGCACGCTTCGATACCCTCCATGAGTCAGATCTCAAGCACAAATGAGCCTGGTACTGGATGTTTCAACTCCCGCGATAATTCAACGAAGGCTCCGAAGCTCAAAAATCCGGAAGACCTACAATCGAATTTTTTCATTTTTTTGCGATTTTTTATATAAATGAATAAAGATCAACAAGAAAGGTGATGTTTTTCTACTCATACCATCAATTTTTTGGTACTTTTTTACTTAAATTAATCGGACAATCAGACCCCATCCAGAATTTAAGCTATTGTGAGTCCTGTTTTCAATATCAGCAGTTTTCTTCCGAAAACACAGACATGGTTCCGATGAAAGAAACTAGCTTATAAAATATAATTAGTTTTCTGGCATCCGTTCCATTAGCTGCTATGCTGCAGTCAGCTTATCACATTTAAAGGATAAAAAGTAGAGGAAACTATATTGACGGTCAAATCATTATGCGATCAATGTGTTGCATGAGTTATGCTTTTTGTAGAGAATTTTTTCACTCCAACCTCCAGAGTCTAACACTGCAAGTTCCCATTTCATTGTTAGAAATGATATTTTGTAAAAAAATCAACCGCCTATGTATTCAATCGATTTGCGTTTTTCAGTTTCGCAATCGCAACAGTGCATGATGGTTTATCTAGCTATATCGTCGCTATGTGATTGAAAAAATACTCACGTGCATAGGTGGGCAGCACTGAAATTCTGGGGGGGGGGGTGAAAAAATTTTTAAAGGTCAAAAAATGGTCTTAAAAGTGGTCGTATGGCAAAAAAAACACCATTTTTCGACGTTTCTCATCAAGCTCTATCAATGGCATCAAAAAATTGCTAAAAAAGCAAAAAAAATTTTTCTGGGGGGTATTTTTGATTTCTGGGGGGGGGTATTTCGACTTCTCGGGGGTGCATACCCCCCAAACTCCCCACGCCGTGTGTGCTCACGTGTCAGATTGAGGAAATATAAATTATAAATTTTGCTGGTCTCATTTTTTTGAATTTCACAAATGCGATTCGTTTCTGGAATTTGATACGTTCTATTCGTTATTATACTTGAACGCTAGAAAAGTTAAAAAAACTGAAATATAATATAAATAAAACATGTGATGATCTTTAAATAATAACTTTAATTTGTTTTTATTGGCAGAAAAAATATTCAGTTTTAACGTTTCGCTTCAAAATTCCTCGAGATAACACGATTGTGTCAAAAGAGTTACGACTTAGTTATGATGCTTAGTCGTTTAATTAATTTTTTAACTATTCGAAGTTATTCTTTTCACCAAGGCGTTCCTTAAAGATCCTAATTATAGATTCGCCTAGCTAAAAACGACCTCGGTTCCGATCCGACTTTTGACTAAGCTAATAATTTTCTTGAAAAATTCTCGCAATTACATGTATATCATGCAATACGTTGCTTAAAAATGTTTTATAAAAAAAGTCATTCGATTACTTTGATTCAAGTGCATTTTTCCTGATGCACATCAATGTCCATTGTCGATATTCCACAAAAGCAAGCTTTATACACTAGCACGAATTTTTCCTTTAATCATTTCATTCGTCTTTACAATATAGGTAAGCTTGACATTTTTTCAGTCGTTTATGTCTTATTTAACGATAGCATCCCAGCATAATTGACACTGAATAATTCAGCGAGTACATAATCATAATACTACGAAGAATTGAGAATGCTTAAATATATAAATAGCTGCTTATGCTATTGGTAGATAGCATTAACTTGCATAAATAAAAAGCATATTGTATGATGGTTTCCTACCCTCAAAACGTTTCAAAATAAATGGGTAATTTCTTGTTCTATAAAAACAACCTGCCTCTATTGCTTTAGCTAAACTGGCATTAAAATATTCATGACTGCCTAAACCAACTGTTTTTATTGTATACTCAACTATGTTAGTGCACGTACTCAGTGAATTATTTTTTATTTAGCTTAGAAATAGACACATTCCTCCGAATCCCCAAAGGATGTTTAGGATTTAAGAAGTACATTGATACCATGGATGCTAAACCCGCCCTAGCGTCTCTATTGAACCCGTTCGTTCATGGTGTAAATCATTATTCCGTAGATTTTTTGAAGAAATACTAAGATTGCCGTGTAATAATGACTTTTAATTTTTGCAAATATTCGAATTCTCTACTGACCTTTTCAAATTATAAAAGTTCAGCAATGGCCGAGGATCGAGAACTTGTTTCGCACCAAATGATACTTAGAAGCATAAAGGATATGTCTACAGCGAGTTTAACAAAAATTGCATTTTTATAAAGAAAAGTGATACAAATGTGTATTTAATGGAATCATTATTAGCTCGATAGGAGTGGTTACCATACCTGGGCGTGGGGGGTTCGGGGGGATCGCATCCCCCGGAAATCAAAATCCCCCTCCAATGCCCGCAAAATTCAATTTTTTGGAATTTTTTGGTTTTTTTCGCAATTTTTTGATGCCAATGGATAGTGATCGATGAGAACGTTGAAACATTATTTTTTATTTTTAAAAAATATTTTTTCGCCATACCGCAATTTTAAAGGCTATTTTTTACCTTTGAAAAAAATCATGCGCCCCCCCAGAACTTTGGTGCC
>JAVLUZ010000838.1:0-168218 GCA_036768485.1 Mermis nigrescens | reverse complement strand
ATCTATTTCCAGAACTTAAAACAGATGCAGTATTTTACATAGGCAGTATGTACTGTCTTTCAGGCAGAAATACTTGCTATTTTACTGTCTTTGCCGTAGCAGAGAATTGATGGCCCTCAGAAATGAGAACATCTTTATTTGCTCTGACAGTCAATCTGCTCTGAAGTCACTTCTATCTCCAAAAGTGTCTTCAAAGTTAGTTCTCGAGTGTGTTCTTGCTTTGCAAGAACTCTCGCAGTATAACAATGTCAAATTATTATGGGTCCCAGGTCACTGCGGCATTGAGGGCAATGAATTTGCGGAGCATGCTGCAAAAATGGGATCCAGCACGTAAACATGTTGGCCCAGAACCGGTAGTTACTGTCTCCAGAGCTGTTGCTAAGGCTGACATCAACAGCTGGGTCAGGGAACAGCATGTTCAATATTAGGTGAGCATAAGACTTGTCGTCAGATCCTTTATGGAGAGGCCATGCAAGAAAATAGCCAGCTCCATGATCAGCTTAGGTCGTAAGCTGCTTAAGACAGTAATTGGTCTCTTAACTGGACACTGTCCCCTCAACAGACACCTATGTACTATTGAGGTTTCTGACAACCCCAAATGCGCTAAATGTCTGCTCTCACAGAAGAGGATTCTATCCACTTCCTTTGTCACTGCCTAGGTTTGATAAGTTGAGAGCTAGGTTCTTCCATGCTCCATGAACCCTCGGCAGTTTACAGAGCCTGTTGCTCAACTTTTGGGGTTTATTAAAGCCCCAAAACGTTTGTCGCGACTAGCTCTCAAAGTTTCCGTGGGGTACACAATGGGCTTCTTAGCCTGCGTGAAGGGCTTTTGCCCACCGTTTATCACTATCACTATCCGTTGTCCTTAACAGAAAGGTCAAATCGGTAAAGTAAATTTATCACAAATGCATGCCTTTTGCAACTTACTCGCAAATAAGCTCAACAGTGTGAATCCCTGAACAATTAGACTTATTTCAGCAATGATTTTAGACTATTTTTGATGCCATTTGAATTGAAAAAGCTCTCTGGCTGAGCTGACACCTCAGTCTAGCTAATCTTCAGATATGCTGGTCAAGATTGGTCATGCTGTATGCATCTATGCTTATTACCACCGACCATACAGAGGAACAGTCAAATTGAGTGGGGTGGGCTCAGTGGGTAAAGCAGCAAAAATCACATAGCATGCCAAAATTTTGATTCTAAGAGTCTACCGGATTCTTGAGGGGAGGGATGTCCCTCCAACCCCCAACCACCATGTTGCTACTCTACAGTTTACGTTCAATGTACACTAAACTACTTGCTCTTAGGAATTCGGCGTTTTCGTAGCAATATACTTAATAACAAATGAATGAAAATAGCGACAATAACGACAAGTGCAATAATTTGCTGTGGATATATATATATATATATATATATATATATATATATATATATATATATATATATATATATATATATATATATATATATATATATATATATATATATATATATGCGGGTCCCTATTTTTCTTGATTTTGCTTGTACATGTTAGTCGTATGATCAGCGTGTCACTGGATTTGATTGAGAACACAATTTGATCATTGGCGTATGTTGTTAATGGTTAGCAGTTGACTTTTAAGTAAAAAAGATTGATACTGATAACAGATTTTTGAGTTATGTTACATACTGCTGACGCATGGGTTATTCAAACTAAATTCTCCATCAAATTTTCTTGCTGGTGTATATCAACATGCACATTCTTAGTACGCATTTGTTTTAATCATAAACCATTTTTATCTCAAAACAATACAGTAAAATGATAACAGTTAAATAATTTGCCATGTTTCGCAACATTCTCCAAGCAAAAGTATATGCTGTGGACGATTTAATTAAATTAATTTCGTTCTTTGTAATATTTCTTTCTTTCATTTCTTTTCCTCATCTTCTTCAACATCTTCATACGTACTACTACCTTCTCGATGTTTAACTTCGATGTTGTGTTGCTACTTCTTTTCCTGTTGTTTACACTGACAGTGACAACATTCCTCATATTGATGAATACGATGAACATTGCTGGATGCTATCGAAATTCATAAAATTCTTTTCTCCACGTTGAAACCCAAATTTTCGGTAGATTACCAAAATCCATATTAAACGTTTTCTGGTAGTTATTGTGCCAACATTGAGAAGCGATATGATTAGTGCCTTCACAAATAAAAATATCTTCGTACGTAATTTGTTATGTTGCTTTTGTGCCAGCACATTTCGCTTTTAGGACCATATTTCCCACAAATTGGCACCAGTTGTCGGAAACGGTCCATGATAAAAGATATTCATTTTTAATTTTTAGATATGTTCTCATATCAATCTTTTACATCTTTGACAAATTTCAAATCATATATCTCTTATTTCTTGGCCTGTTTGGCCGCAGGGACACATGCAACATTTATTTATATTTTTTATATATCATTATTTATCCCTGATATGTGTGTATTTTCTTTATTTAATATCGTCACCACCCAATAATACTAGATTTTTTTATTTGAAGTATGATGACGTAATAACAAAAAATAACTCATTAGAATTAATCAAGATATAATACAATCTTATATTATGAAGCGTGCAATTCAATAGCCAATCGATACATCTTGTAAATATCTATTTCATCAGTGATGTTTCGAAAGCGTGCAAAAAACTTCCGTGATTTTATCACCTCTTTGCAATTTATAACACCATGCTTCGCGTGTTGTATAATCTACAAAGGTTTCTACCGAAAACTATACCTTTGATAGTGGGGCATGTTTCACTAGTCAGCCCAATTCGCTTATATCAGCAAATTGTTTATTAAAATAGTGACACAGCTGTAAGGAGACAACTATCGCTGCCTCGTATATTCCAGCTGCCTGTTGTTGCGAATTTAACAAGTTTGACATGGCGCGCGTCATTGAACAGCCATAGTGCGCTCGATCTTACCATACCCTCTATTTGCCTTTTCATTCAATATAATTTGATTTTATCTTCTCTAGTCATTGCCTATATCTCTTGCTTTTTTGTATCATCATTCAGACACAGCTGCTGATAATGTTCTTTCATTTCCTGCATATCATTCTCTTCATCTTTTAACTCGTACCCTATGTAAGGCTGCTCTCAACGTGTAGGAATACTGTAGCTAATATAATAATGTTGGGCGATAGGCAAACAATTAACAACACCAAAGCTGACTTTGCGATCGCGACGAATGCTCACAAGCAATGCTAACACGACATTAAATAATGACATGAATCAGAAACATGTCAAAGATCACGTGGTATTTTATTAAGCTTGGATTGGGCGGTGCGATGACGATTGTTCAGTTAATTCCAAGAAACGAAGCAGCAAGTGGTTAACCCACATATAAAAACTATTATAAGATGCTACATTTTATCATACGAAATAACAGCGTGTTGCTAACTTGAACTGAAGCTAAGTTGGCTAACTAAAAGATGATATTCATAATGCGACGCTTTCGCTGAATATGACTAAAAGTCAGCTATAAGCTAAATTATCTTCGTTACACTTTCCCACTCTTCAAAAAAGTCGGCGCCCGACGACCAATAGTTAAAAAAAATCCAATTACGGGTAGGCAGTAAAATATTATAGCGAGTCATTGAAAATTCAGAATAAGGAATGCCCTTATTAAAGTATTCGAGAAGGTTAAATGAAATAAAGTACATCGGCGACCCAAAAAGATGTCATAACGTTAGCTCCAACAAATTTGACTGACGAAATCAATCACGGTCCGTTTGCATGATCCGGATAGTTTAGATTGTTGAGCCAATCAAAATTGTTTCAAACGAATTGGTAATTGGGAAAACCCAAGTTAAAATAAATTGAATAGTACATATAAGTTAATCGAACGAGTAGATGCTGCCGTTGAATTGTCTGTTAATCTTGGTGCCGGAAATTATCCTATGATGTTGTGAGCAATGTTTGAGTCATTCCTTTTTTGTAGTCGCCTTCCCACTAATGGTCGGAAGAACATTAGCAGGGTGCCCTGCTGTTAACCATCACTTCAAACAGATAACGCAAACATTAAATTTACAAAATGTACCTTAACTAAATAAAAATGAATTATAATTTAGCAAATATAAATAACAATCACTGACACATTAAATTTTAAGAAAAATCGTACAGACAACAATAAGCACAGAAGGACAAATAGGATAGAATAGAAGTTATTTAAAATTTGAAGTAGAATAAAAGTTATATTTGTAGTTTTGAGGGGTACCCGGGAAGTGTATGAAAATTTAAGGAAAATATTGGATAATGTGAAAAATGGTATTTATGCTCCAGCATCCCCAATGTTAAGTAAATGAAGAAAAATTATTAGAAGTAAATTGAATTAAAATAATAATAATTAAAATAAAATTAATTAAGTTGAAATTAATTAAAGTGAAAAGAATAAGATTAATGGAAATGGTAAGTAATTGAAAAGACTGAAAGAATGTAGTGAGAAAAATTGAAACAAGTAAAAAAAACCAAAAGGAATAAGTAACAGAAAATGTTGGATGAAAAGTGATACCACTCATCTCATGATGCAGGATGCAAGCCATCCTCTAGTTTTAGATTAATCTCATTGGAAAATTATTGCAATCGACTAACGTGTAGCAATATGTCGACTCAAATTCATTCAAATAGTTGAATGTAAAAAAATAATTAAGACCGATTTGGAATTGTCCCAAGATTTTATCCGAAAATGCTGGATGCACTCCCAGAAAATGTAGTATTATCAGCAAAATGATAAACTAACCCAGATTCGTTAATAATTAAGGATACCATGGCGAGCTAAGATTGAATTTTTTTAATTTAATGATATTGTAATTTAGCATCATTAAATTAATAGAAAATTGGATTAAAATTGTAGAAATAAAGCTTCGATGAGTCCGAACGAACAAATATGTTATTTAATTATCGGATCAGAAATGTTTAGGTCATCCCTTTACATCGCAAAACTATATAAATTAATCGCTGATTGAGTTAAGCAAATTAATGACTATCGATCAGTCTTTGAAATGCATCAGTGATTAATAAATCCGTTTCTGTTTTAATCCGTGATAATAGTAAGACTGTCTAATGAATATGATAAGGTCGGTTGTACCCAAATAATCCTGAAAAGCTAACTAATGTGCGAGAGCAACTTTATAACGGTCTTTAGATAATATGACGAATCCGTCCGCTAAATTCTTCCGAAAATCGACCTATTTAAATAGGTTTCAATTACTAAGAATTTTGTCGAACCAGTAAATTATGTGACGAGATAAATAATGATAAATTAAATTAATAATTATTCCTTCGAACCGGAGTATTTCGGTCTTTCAATGATGCGCAACTAATAAGCAAATGAGCTATGTGTAGGTATGAATCTAGTGAAAAGAAACCTTCGAAGTAAAAATTAGGAAAATAGCCGTGTATCTACGTTGAATTCAAATTATGATTTCGCGAATTACTTCTACTAAAGATGACCACAATTAAATATTTAATAAATCGTTCCCTTCGATAAATCTAACCTGGCTCCCACAATAACATGAATATTATATCCACAACTTTTCCATTTGAGCTAGAAACCGAGTTTACCTTAGACATTTTTATACTAATTACCATAACCATGATTATACAGACCGACTGTGTGAAGTCTTCTCCGTGAGTAAATCCATAATCCATGTCTGTAGCATCGGCTTCGCTTTGGCTAGTAGGGCGAGTTCCCCTCGACCTAATAAAGCCCTTCGCATCCGATTGAGCTAGATCAGACAACTGTGAAGCCTGTAGTATGTGTAAGACATTAATCCTGAAATCCTGGCATTTCGGCATAACATCTGACAAAAATAAATTTAGTCGCGACTTCAACTTCAATAAATAAATTATACGCGCCATTTCAAATAATGCTGCAGCTTTAAAATATCGTATGGCCCATAAATTAAAATTTAGGCATCGGATTATACCGCTAAAAGCAAGGCTTGCCCAGAGAATGAGCAATGATCCTTGTGCCGAAAGCCGAAAACATGGGTAAAATTTTTCCGATCCTTTAGAATTTCCATAATCTAAAAATCTGGATGTCCCTTTCGTCCGTCATAAATTAAGGCGCGATTTTTCAAAGCATAAATTACCAAGGGCCATACGTACTCGACTACTGGGGGTAGGGACATCTTCATCAAAATGAGCAACCTCTGCATCATCGCAATTAAATGGATCAAAATCCAAATTTTTAATTTGCACATTCTTACAATTTTCGTAAATTTCATTACGACTTACATTTTGCAAATCAAAAGTACCTGCAGGGCATTCAGTCTCCCCAGAGCCTTCAAAAACAGAAGAAAAATAGCTATTGGCAGAACGCAAACTGGGCTGAATGACCCCAAAATCACGCCTTCTCGAAACACCCTGCTGAGGATGCACCGATCCTCCCGGTGGCCTCCGCACTGGCCATAACGCGTGGCACTCGAGTATTGCTGTGTTTGCTGACTATCGTTGTACCTCTGATGGCAGGTCATGCGGTGGTGCCCGAAAAGACCACAGTAATCACAGATTATAACCCCATCATGAGTTTGTTCAGAATTATACGTATAGTTGTTTCAAAATGTCGGCTGCGCATAACCTGAACTACCTCGTTGAGGCCGAAAATTCCCATTATCGCGATCATCCGCTGAATAATTTCTACTTACCCCCTATTATTAAATCTTTCATTTCGGAAATTTCTTGTCTGAAACGATCCCACATTATTTGAACGCAAAAAGTGGTCAAAACGGTCTCCTATTTACGGGTGGAAATTCATCTCTGATACTTGCCACGTTAATGTGCTGCGAAATATTATCAACAAAATTATTATCACTGTCTGATTGTAAACTACGCACAGATAAATTACTCTCAGCTGCTTGTTTTTCACGCAATTCCTGTTTTTGAGCTTCAATTACAGCATTTTCGAAAGAATTTGGTTCAGCATTTTGCACCCAACGTCTAATATTAGGTAATAAGCGAGTTACAAAATGATTTTTCATTATAACATCCGTGCTATCAGCTCCATTCCACGCAGGAAATGCACGTTTACCTAAATAGCGTATTGCAGATGCGAATTCCGCTACAGTTTCACCAACACGCTGTGAGCGTCCTACCAGCTCTTCATATTTAATATTAATTTGTCTATTATCAGGAAATCGGTTTAAAAATTCATTTGACCACGAATCCCAATCATTTAAAGGTGGATTTATTTGTTCTAATGAATTAAAAAATGATAAGGCTGACCCTTCTAAGTAAACAGAAAGCAATGCTATTTTTCTAGTTAGTTCCATTTGCCCCAGAAAAAACAGAAATTCGTGAAAAACGTTTTTCCCATTCAGACCAATTTATGTCATTTGGTTCACCTGAAAAATGATTAAGCGAAAAACTTATTTGTGAAATAGGACGTCCAGTGTATAATTCACGTGCCTGCGTAACTGTACTCCTCTAATAAATTTTGAATCGCATTTAATTGATCCGCCATCGCCGGATTTGTGTAGCTCGATCTATGCGTTCGACGAATAAACTGCTCTAAATTTAACGATTTCGCGCTCTTCAAATTGCGTTAAATTCTTCCGCAAGAGCAATTATCGCTAAATTAACTTTATTTTACGTGACGAATATCCGTCTTATCAAAGAAATACTCGTCGAAATTGCTAAATAATTAGAAGCCCAATAAACGAATTACCACGAAATAATCCGAATAACAAAATTCACGTCCAGTCAGCTAGCTATTCAAACTAGAAACGAATACGAATTTTTGTTAACCGGATTATGTATTTCCACAATATACGAAGCAATAAATTTTTTGTTGAAAACAAAATGCAGCGATGACCGCTCGTTTGAAAAAAATAAAAGTCGACTATCTCCGACATAAATCAGTGGCCAACAGGTAGGCCAAGCTCGTTCCAATCTACGCGCTCGCCAAATGTAAGACTGCTCTAACGTGTATTGGATTACGGTAGCTATATATATTGTTGGGCGATAGGCAAACAATTAACAACACCAAAGCTGACTTTACGATTCGCGATGAATGCTCACAAACTATGCTAACACGACATTAAATAATCACGACATGAATCAGAAACATGTCAAAGATCACATGGTATTTTGTTAAGCTTGGATTGGGCGGTGCGATGACGATTGTTCAGTTAATTCCATGAAACGAAGCAGCAAGTGGTTAATCCACATATAAAAACTATTATAAGATGCTACATTTTATCGTACGAAATAACAGCATGTTGCTAACTTGAACTGAAGCTAAGTTGGCTAACTAAAAGTTGATATTCGTAATACGACGGTTTTGCTGGATATGACTATGAATCAGTTATAAGCTAAATTATCCTTGTTACATGTAACACATGAGTAGTAAGGCGTGTCTCCCTAGGGAGCAATGCTATAACATAGCCTGTGTTATAGCATAGGCGTAGGGGCTCAGAATCTGCGCCTGGGCTTTTCTCAGGGCGCAAGAATTAGGCGTGCCCGGACCTGCCCGAGGGAGGGCGCGTCCAGCCCAGGGCCAGGGGCCCAGGGCCAGGGAGAGGATATTTCCATGGGTAACCCCGGGTGTTATTACCCAGGGGGTTATTACACCGGGGTTATTTTTGAAGAGACGTAAGTCAAGAACCAGCGGTCGGAGCGGGCTCAAATTTTAAGAGAATGTTAAGTATATGTTAGGTATACTATGTACAAAATTTTAGCGCGCAGCCTACAGTATACTCAGCATTAGTTTACACTTTTGCATAACTCAAGAACCAATGCTTGGATTTTGTTCAAATTTTCAAAGAATGTTGAAGTATATGTTAGGTATACTATGTACAAAATTTTAGCGCGCAGACCTACAGTATACCAGCATTAGTTTACACTTTTCTCATAACAAATCAAGAACCAATGGCTTGGATTTTGTTCAAATTTTCAGGAAATGATGTATATAGGTGAGGCATGCGCGCGCAAAGAATTTCGGCGCGCAGCCTACAGTATACCAATTAACTTTACACTTTCTCATATAGCACTATATTTCAAGAACTATAGGGCGGATTTAGCTCAAACTTCCAGGGTAAGATATATAAATTGTTGCTGCGCTATGTACAAAATTTTAGCGCGCAACCTACAGTATACCAATTTTTTACAATGCTCCCAGGAAAAATTGTGTGCACGCGCTCAGGCAGGGGCCCAGAGTCAGATAGGGGACACTACCGCTACTTTACACCGCTGTATGATCGTTCGTGATGCATAATATTCTTTTGCTTGCTCGCTGAAATGTTGCCACAGATTAGCTAGAATTAGGGCATTTTTGTAATCAAGTTATAGTGATTATTAGCAGTGTGCAAGTGAATCACCTTGGCAGCTTTAGGTCCTTCAAAAAACAAAACATTGCCATGATATATTTTTATTTGGTACTCTGGCACCAAAGCCTTTTGAATTTTCTCTACAGCTTCAAGCCCATATTTATCTTCATTAATGCTAAGATTAGCTTTGTGCATCAGTTCTAATGCTAGCTGCCTTTGTATGGTGTGCCGCATCTTATCTCCTTTTCTTATAGACTCCCATTTTGGGCTCTTTTCTAGCTTTGCTATTCCTGTTACAACAGCTCGAGGTAGGGATAAATTATCATTTGAGGTGATTTCAATATATCCACCTCCATTTTTACAAAACTCCCTCACATCAGGTTCAAGGCCAGTTCCGGTTTGTTGTTTTTTGTCAATAATAACTATTTTGAAAGCTATGTCCTCGCTCAAGCAAAACTCGTTCTTAGACTGGGCTACATTTTCTATAATGCTCAAAACCTTGTCAGCATTTATATACTCACGTTGAGTAAATGGAACTAATACAGGCGCATGAAGGCACGGCTGTCTAATTTCAATACCTACCAAAGAGTCAGGAGGACAGTCATGCAACATCTGCTTGATAGCTTCCTCAAAAATCTGCTCAAAGACCTCAAACAGATTAGGGCATTTCTTAAACCGCAGCAAAAATGCTCTTGCAGTTGTCTTAAACCTACGAACAAAAATCTCTGGGAACTCATGTACTTCAAAGTATTTATTCAGATCCATTTTTAATGTAAGAACTTTATGGAGTTATACTTGCCCATATTTATAGACATACAATCAAAATCTATAAATACTAATAATGGTCTACTGTTTAACTACTCTTTTTAGTACTATAAGGAGAAAATGGAAGAAATCAGGGAAATCCAAAAGCGTCTTTCTCTGGATGAGGAGAAGAAGCCATATGGCCGGTCCATCAAACCGGCCATAGAGCTATGTGGGAGAAACTTGGATCGGCCCATGTACTCCCTAATGATCCAGCTTTGCTATTTTTGTCAGAAAAATAGTTCTGAAAGGGACTTTTTCGAAACGAATTCTGGCAGGTGGTACTTGAATATCCAAATGTGCCCTAGGTGCAGCGAGTTTAATAGAGCCATGCAGGAAGCGGGCAAAAGAGTGCTGAAGCGCTATTCTGATCAGCAGGCTGAAGAGGAAAAGGCCAAAACAGCTTACTAAGTCTATAAATAAGGGTGCGCGTTAGGTATATTATATATGCAGCTTTTAAATAAACGAAAGCATGTCTTCACCCGGTGAACTAGCGTACCATCATTTTGTCCGAAAGCTTATTGAAAAAGCTAACAATCGCTACTTGAGCGTCAGAAATGTTCAAAGTATAGGCTCCTGTTTCTGGGGTTACATGAGCGATGCGTTTAAAGAGGAACAGCGCGAAATTGATAAACGCGAAGCGTTTTGGATTTTTGCATTGAGACTGAAAGCAGCCATTTTAAACAAAGATGTTGATTCTTTGTGTGGCTTGTATGCTGGCTTTTGATCAAAATGGAAAGAACATGTGGGAAAACATGTATGATAACTGTATTTTGCAACAAGTAGATCGTTTGTTGTAAATTTGCAGTAAAATGTGCGTTTTCTAAAAACGCAGGCTCCCGTTGCTCTTAACCTCCACGTGGTGGGAGCCAGAAACGATCCGTTTGATCGGCCAATAAGAGCATAAATATTAAAAAATAAAATAAATGTAAAAATGGATAAATTGTTGACAAAATTATATTACGACCCTGAAACTGGGTATACGGGGGCGAATCAACTTTTTGCTCGAGTGAAAAAGGTGCGCTCAGCTACAAAATTTGAAAAGGTAAAAGCATGGCTGGAAAAGCAACCCACGTATACACTACACAAACCTGCAAAGAAACATCATTCGCGTAACAAGGTAATAGTTAGCGGGGTTGATGAACAGTGGCAAGCAGATTTGGTTGATCTGCAATTGTTAGCCGACCACAATCATAATTTTAAGTACCTACTCAATTGTATTGATATTTTCTTAAAGTACGCAGGGTCAGTGCCACTTAAATCAAAAACTGGTAAAGAAATTATCGCATCTTTTCAGAAAATTTCCAAATCGTCGGGCCGTAAACCATATAAACTGCAAACGGATCAGGGAACTGAATTTCACAAACAAGGAATTTCAGCAATTTTTGAAATCTCAATTTGTTGACTTTTTCACGACCAAAAGCGAAATGAAAGCTAGTATTGTTGAGCGGTTTAATCGTACGCTTAAAGAACGCATGTGGCGATATTTCACTAAAAAGAATACATTTAAATATATTGACATTTTGCCCGATTTGCTTAAAAATTATAATAATTCTTTTCATAGGACCATTGGTACATCCCCCGCTAACGTTACCTATAGAAACGAAAGAGAAATTTTGAACAAAGCATTCAGGATTGATAAACCGAATATTGTTTTTAAATTTGATATTGGTGATAAAGTTTGTATAAGTAAAGTGAAACGCACATTCGAAAAAGGATTCTGGCCCAACTGGACCGAAGAATATTTCATTGTTGAGGAGAGGTTTGCTCGCACTCCACCCGTTTATACTCTCGAAGATCAAAAGGGGGAAAAATTAGAGGGTGTTTTCTATGAAACCGAGCTGCAGAAAATTAGTGCAAAATCAGATGATTTATTTGTGATTGAAAAAATTATAAAAGTTCGTAAAAAAGGCAAGAAAACTGATTATTTGGTGCGCTGGAGAGGCTACCCGCCTAAATTTGACTCGTGGGTTTCTGATATTGTAAAGCTATAAATAGTAAGTTAAACCTTAAGATCAAAAATGGAGTCTATTGGTCAGTGTTTTTTCAATCATATTCTACATCGTTTATCACAATACGCACATTTGTCTAATGATGCCATTGGTGATTATTTTTGGCTAAAAATGAGCAACCAGTATAGGCAAACATTGCTCAAATTTGATGATCATGCTATTTTGAGCTTCTCAAAGTTTATCAGAAAACGCCTGAAAAAGGGCGATCTTTGCCTGCTGTTTAACTTGTGGGAATTTTTAAGCCCTGAGGCTAGGTTTTACTTTGCGAACCTCCATACAAAAATCATTGATGACCACATGACTTCATCCATGTATCAGTATTGATCTAAAAATTTGTAAAGATAGGAATAATTTTTGTAAAGTTTGGAATATTTTTTGTAAAGTTTTGAGTATTTTTTTGTAAAGTTTGGAATATTTTTTGTAAAGTTTGGAATATTTTTTGTAAAGTTTGGAAATAATTTTACATGCTTAAGCATAGTACTTTTGTAAAGTTTGGAATATTTTTTGTAAAGTTTGGAATATTTTTTGTAAATTTTGGAAAATTTTTTGTAAAGTTTGGAATATTTTTTGTAAAGTTTGAAATATTATGTATCTGACCTGCATTTCTCAAGCATTGTTGAAACTATTTTATATGCTCTGTGCAACTCATGCTCCTGTTTTGCACCTGTAAGGATCAATTTTCCGCTTGTGAACAGCAAAAATGTTATATTTCTGAATTTGTATATTAAGCCAGGAAACAATTCCACTTCATACATGCATTTTCTTTTCACCAGCTCATAAAATTTGCAAAGATTAATGCGGAACCCTAAATTAGCAGAGCCTACGAACATAGGGGGTTTCACCTTTAAATCATCACTCCTAGCATTTAATGCATCTACAGCTGCTTTTATAGCACTTTCTCCAACTTTCACTGTTTTGGCTCCAACACATACAATTTTACCTGATTTGAAAATCAGTAATGTTGCCTGAGGTAGTCGAAATACAATTCCTGGAAATCTCAAATAATTGTATTGTGCAGTCTTTGGTAATTTCTGGTATATTTCTTCGAGGTTAAGCGTATGGGGCAGTGCTGTAGTCAGTAAAATATTTTGTATAGTCACCATTTTTCTATAAATACTTCCTGATAAACTTATATTTATACCTAAAACCATGATGTTCCAACATCCTTTCACCTGCCTTGTTTCAGGACCAACAAAGTCAGGCAAAACAACATTTGTCAAGCGATTAATTGTTATTGTGCAAACAACTTCCTGTATTATAATATCTTTCATTTGTTTTGTAGTCGCCTGCTTATTGTTTGCCAGGTATCTAATTTGATTCTGATATCTTCGAAGTTTATTTATATCCTTTTTATCGAAAGGAATATTACCATTCAGGAAGTTGTTTGTACAGTCACAGAGACAAAGGATTTGATCTTTGCTGGCAGTATTTATAATAGCGGTTCTTTGAGGTTTTTTTGCTTGACTTAGGAGATGAAATCAACCAATATTGCGTGTTAATCGTTCTTTACCCATTTTTTTTGTCACAATATCTCTACTAGTATTTATAGATTTCTGCATATAAACAGTAGGATGCCTGCTAAAAATATTTGTTTTAAGCCTCAGCTCATCTCTAGCATTTTGAGTTAGATCAATTAAAAGGTAACCATGTGGCTGAGAAGTAGCATCAGAATAAGCTTCTAGAAAATATTTAGCATTGGCAGGATAGAGCTGTCTGGAAAGCATTGTGCCTGTAACTGATCAGCAGGGTGTTTGAATAAAACTATATAATCAGAGTAGATGCGTGAAGTTCTTAGACCATCAAAGAAAACGTTTTGAACAATGTGTATAATGCTAATGTTCCAATGATGACAACTCCTTGTAAAAAGTTGCACAATCTGGGCATTACCCTTACTCTGTTTCATAAGATCATCGAAAATCAAAAGTTGAGGCACATGACTAAATTGTTTCAGGTAATTAAAATCAGGAAGCCCTTCTATGAATAAACATCATTCAATTTTTTATAAAGAGGCTGATTTTCTGCGAAGCACTCACCAAATCTTTTTGATTTTAGTATCAATCAGGCATGCTCTAGTCTCAATTAATCGCTTGACAAATGTTGTTTTGCCTGACTTTGTTGGTCCTGAAACAAGGCAGGTGAAAGGATGTTGGAACATCATGGTTTTAGGTATAAATATAAGTTTATCAGGAAGTATTTATAGAAAAATGGTGACTATACAAAATATTTTACTGACTACAGCACTGCCCCATACGCTTAACCTCAAAGAAATATACCAGAAATTACCAAAGACTGCACAATACAATTATTTGAGATTTCCAGGAATTGTATTTCGACTACCTCAGGCAACATTACTGATTTTCAAATCAGGTAAAATTGTATGTGTTGGAGCCAAAACAGTGAAAGATGGTGAAAGTGCTATAAAAGCAGCTGTAGATGCATTAAATGCTAGGAGTGATGATTTAAAGGTGAAACCCCATATGTTCGTAGGCTCTGCTTATTTAGGGTTCCGCATTAATCTTTGCGAATTTTATGAGCTGTTGAAAAGAAAATGCATGTATGAAGTGGAATTGTTTCCTGGCTTAATATACAAATTCAGAAATATAACATTTTTGCTGATCACAAGCGGAAAATTGATCCTTACAGGTGCAAAACAGGAGCATGAGTTGCACAGAGCATATAAAATAGTTTCGACAATGCTTGAGAAATGCAGGTTAGATACATAATATTTCAAACTTTACAAAAAATATTCCAAACTTTACAAAAAATTTTCCAAACTTTACAAAAAATATTCCAAACTTTACAAAAAATATTCCAAAATTTACAAAAAATATTCCAAACTTTACAAAAAATATTCTAAACTTTACAAAAGTACTATGCTTGAGCATGTCAAATTATTTCCACACTTTACAAAAATATTCCAAACTTTACAAAAAATATTCCAAACTTTACAAAAAATATTCCAAACTTTACAAAAAATATTCCAAACTTTACAAAAATTATTCCAATCTTTACAAATTTTTAGATCAATACTGATGACATGGATGAAGTTATGTGGTCATCAATGATTTTTGTATGGAGGTTCGCAAAGTAAAACCTAGCCTCAGGGCTTAAAAATTCCCACAAGTTAAACAGCAGGCAAAGATCGCCCTTTTTCAGGCGTTTTCTGATAAACTTTGAGAAGCTCAAAATAGCATGATCATCAAATTTGAGCAATGTTTGCCTATACTGGTTGCTCATTTTTGGCCAAAAAATAATCACCAATGGCATCATTAGACAAATGTGCGTATTATGATAAACAATGTAGAATATGATTGAAAAAACACTGACCAATAGACTCCATTTTTGATCTTAAGATTTAACTTACTATTTATAGCTTTTACAATATCAGAAACCCACGAGTCAAATTTAGGCGGGTAGCCTCTCCAGCGCACCAAATAATCAGTTTTCTTGCCTTTTTTTACGAACTTTTATAAATTTTTCAATCACAAATAAATCATCTGATTTTGCACTAATTTTCTGCAGTTCGGTTTCATAGAAAACACCCTGTAATTTTTCCCCCTTTTGATCTTCGAGAGTATAAACGGGTGGTGTGCGAGCAAACCTCTCCTTAACAAAGAAATATTCTTCGGTCCAGTTCTTTTTTTAAAAGCTGCATATATAATATACCTAACGCGCACCCTTATTTATAGACTTAGTGAGGCTGTTTTGGCCTTTTCCTCTTCAGCCTGCTGATCAGAATAGCGCTTCAGCACTCTTTTGCCCGCTTCCTGCATGGCTCTATTAAACTCGCTGCCTCTAGGGCACATTTGGATATTCAAGTACCACCTGCCAGAATTCGTTTCGAAAAAAGTCCCTTTCAGAACTATTTTTCTGTCAAAAATAGCAAGGCTGGATCATTAGGGAGTACATGGGCCGATCCAAGTTCCTCCCACATAGCTCTATGGCCGGTTTGATGGACCGGCCATATGGCTCTTCTCATCCAGAAAAATACGCTTTTGGATTTCCCTGATTTCTTCCATTTTCTCCTTATATTACTAAAAAGAGTAGTTAAACAGTAGACCATTATTAGTATTTATAGATTTTGATTGTATGTCTATAAATATGGGCAAGTATAACTCCATAAAGTTCTTACATTAAAAGATGGATCTGAATAAATACTTTGAAGTACATGAGTTCCCAGAGATTTTTGTTCGTGGGTTTAAGACAACTGCAAGAGCATTTTTGCTGCGGTTTAAGAAATGCCCTAATCTGTTTGAGGTCTTTGAGCAGATTTTTGAGGAAGCTATAAAGCAGATGTTGCATGACTGTCCTCCTGACTCTTTGGTAGGTATTGAAATTAGACAGCCGTGCCTTCATGCGCCTGTATTAGTTCCATTTACTCAACGTGAGTATATAAATGCTGACAAGGTTTTGAGCATTATAGAAAATGTAGCCCAGTCTAAGAACGAGTTTTGCTTGAGCGAGGACATAGCTTTCAAAATAGTTATTGTTGACAAAAAACAACAAACCGGAACTGGCCTTGAACCTGATGTGAGGGAGTTTTGTAAAAATGGAGGTGGATATATTGAAATCACCTCAAATGATAATTTATCCCTACCTCGAGCTGTTGTAACAGGAATAGCAAAGCTAGAAAAGAGCCCAAAATGGGAGTCTATAAGAAAAGGAGATAAGATGCGGCACACCATACAAAGGCAGCTAGCATTAGAACTGATGCACAAAGCTAATCTTAGCATTAATGAAGATAAATATGGGCTTGAAGCTGTAGAGAAAATTCAAAAGGCTTTGGTGCCAGAGTACCAAATAAAAATATATCATGGCAATGTTTTGTTTTTTGAAGGACCTAAAGCTGCCAAGGTGATTCACTTGCACACTGCTAATAATCACTATAACTTGATTACAAAAATGCCCTAATTCTAGCTAATCTGTGGCAACATTTCAGCGAGCAAGCAAGAAGAATATTATGCATCACGAACGATCATACAGCGGTGTAAAGTAGCGGTAGTGTCTCCTATCTGACTCTGGGCCCCTGCCTGAGCGCGTGCACACAATTTTTCCTGGGAGCATTGTAAAAAATTGGTATACTGTAGGTTGCGCGCTAGAATTTTGTACATAGCGCAGCAACAATTTATATATCTTACCCTGGAAGTTTGAGCTAAATCCGCCCTATAGTTCTTGAAATATAGTGCTATATGAGAAAGTGTAAAGTTAATTGGTATACTGTAGTCTGCGTGCTGAAATTCTTTGCGTAGGCATGCCTCCCCTATATACATCATTATCCTGAAAATTTGAACAAAATCCAAGCCATTGGTTCTTGATTTATGCAAAAGTGTAAACTAATGCTGAGTATACTGTAGGTTGCGCGCTAAAATTTTGTACATAGTATACCTAACATATACTTAACATTCTTTGAAAATTTTGAACAAAATCCAAGCATTGGTTCTTGAGTTATGCAAAAGTGTAAACTAATGCTGGTATACTGTAGGCTGCGCGCTAAAATTTTGTACATTGCATACCTTACATGTACTTAACATACTCTTAAAATTTGAGCCCGATCCGACCGCTGGTTCTTGACTTACGTCTCTTCAAAAATAACCCCCAGGGTAATAACCCCCTGGGTAATAACACCCGGGGTTACCCATGGAAATTTCCTCTCCCTGGCCCTGGGCCCCTGGCCCTGGGCTGGACGCGCCCCCTCCCCGGGCAGGTCCGGGCACGCCCAATTCTTGCGCCCTGAGAAAAGCCAGGGCGCAGATTCTGACGCCCCTCCGCCTATGCTATAACACAGGCTATGTTATAGCATTGCGTCCTAGGGAGACACGCCTTACTACTCACATGTTATAAAATCATGAAATCAAGCTTTTCTAATAAAATATAGATCAATACGTTTTCTTTTGCTCAATAAAACATGTGCTGCAGTAAAAAAGGGTACTGAGAAGCTTGCCACATAAGAATTTTTGGCCTTACAATAAACTACAAAAACAGGCAACTTGATCACGGATCTAGAGCTCGGTAAAAGTAGGGTTAATATTATCTTATTATTTTTATTTGCTCCTTTCAGATCTTACTGCTTTCTCTCACCCACTCTGTATTATTCATTATTTAACACCTCTCAATCTTACATTAAATGTCAAAATATCGTTAAGAAAAAAGATTAAGAAATTATCTACTTCTCTAAGATTGCATTTGCTCTCGAATTAAATTAGTTGTAAACTACCATGTTCACCAAACTGTTACAATTTCATCTAGGCTGATTTCTTTAGTCACTTTACAGGGACTGATTTTATTTTGCTTACTTATTAATGTTTATTGCCTCTTTTTATGCTGGTATGACAATTAGAGCGCATTGTAAATTGCGCTGAAAATTGAAGTTTGACGAATTTATAAACAAAAACTTAAAGTTCCATGTAAAATTATCTGTTGTGAGTCGAGTCGAAATACTTAAAATCGTAATTAGCGAATTCAAAAGCCATGTGTTTCCTGCTTTTGGCTTGTTTGCATTGAATCGTACGCACGTTGGTTTAAATTATTCAAAAGACAATGTATAATTGCTTTGCTGTTAGCTCTTCCTCAATGTTGACTAATTGGTTTCCGAAACCTTCCGTAATTTTCTTTTATTCCGTCCCCTACATGTGTTACAGTGCCAGATCGCGCATTTTAATAGCATTTTAATAGTCAATCGGAATCAGAAGTCCAATAAACCCCAAGAGCCAAATTTGGGACGTACATACCATGTACTCTGTGCTTCGGCTTGAAGACAAAAGTCCAAAATTATACAGTATGAATAGGATATGTTTCGGCTCAAGTATTTCAAAAACCAATCCGTTTACTATCATCAAAATCTACAGTGAGGTCATTTGGAATATTATCTAAAAATTTGTATAATCAAAATGAAATTTATCCGCTATGATTTGGGATATGAATAAAAATGCAACTTTAAAAAGCGTTTTTCTTACAGTTTTTAATTATTCTGCACTGAAGTGTAAAGTGGTTTACATCAGTCGATAGCGCATTCAAAGTTGGTTTTAGGTTTGCGTAAAATATTAGCCTTGCGGTAATTACAGAAGCAGCTGGAGCGGCTTTAACACTTAATAGTAATACATTGTTTCCGGGTTTCATAATCCTGATCGAGCCTTTTTTTATCAAAAACTCCGGAATTGTGGTTCGGAATACCATTTGAGTCGAAATATGAGGATTACTCGATTATACAGTGGAAACTTTTTCCTCGGACACACACACACACGCACACACACACACACACACACACACACACACACACACAGACAAATCGAAATTAATAGTATAGATTGTTTATTGCAATATTGGAATTCAAAGCACACATTTGAAGCAGGGCTGGTCCCCTAGGCATGGAAGGACTCAACACCACATATTAGTACACTGATGAATTATGACCTTTGTATTATACTGTTTTTCTAAGTACACTTACACGTTTTATGTGATGAGATATGGAAGGTACATTTTCTCCTACCTCTGCATTCTACTTATATTTAGTCTCAAAATTTGCATTAATTTGCAAGGTCATCTCCTTGGTTGTTCTTGCGTCATGTCCTCAATTCTTTAGTGCTAGCTAGCCTGTTTGGGTATGCTTAGTGCCTTGCAGCACATCTATAATTGCACCAGTGGTCGTTTAAACTTGCGTTCAGTCGTTAAGTTTAGTAAACAAAATGATTTGTCAGTTTCTTCAATTTAGATTGATCAGTTCTTCTAAGAATAAAGTGTTATTAATTTATCAAACTGAGGCTACAACCATACGGGCAGCAAGAAAATTCTAGGGGTCTGATTGGCTTAAATCATCAAAAATATTACTGCAAATATAATTCTAGGACCTGCAGTAATCTGTGGGCGCCAAATTAAGCCACAACTATCTTCTGAAGGCCGCAGAATATATGCTTATATTTTTCTATTTTCTGCTGCTTGGAGAATGTCTGATTTGTAGTGTGTTCTTTTGATTTTTTGTGCACACTGCTATCTTTTTCCGAATTTCCTTCTTCTATATCTTTAACCCTTCGTTTACCATCATGATTTTGCAGTTGAAATGCACCGTCATGACATAAACTCCTAGTGCTTATTAAGCTATGCCCTCCTAACTTTCTCTGACAGCTATCACTTTCATTTAGTGCAATTGTTTATACTCTTTCTGAATATGTATGTTATTTTCTGTGAAAATTATTTTTGAAAGAGTATGATTAAAAAACGATCACAATGCATAAGAATAGGCACCTGTTGGACATTATGCAAAAAACAATAAAAGTAGATTTCTGTGTGTGTTAAACACATACAGGGGATGCATTTAAAGAGCTGGAAAGGAATACACCACTAAATTTTCTTATTAGAACCTTATTTTCCCATCTTAAGTTTTTGTGATATCACTGTAAAAAGGCCAAAAAAATGCCCATTTCTTACTACTCTATAACTCCTCTTCGAGCTAAACCGTTAAAAATGATGTAACTGAAGCTCAAAACGAGGCTAACAAAGTTTATACGTGAACACATGGATAAGGTAGAACAGGAAAAATTGCCACGAAAGTGATTCATTATGCCTCCGGCATAGGATATGGTAATGGAAGGTTTAATAATCTGAAATTCCAAGTATGTTTGTTCTTCTGTTCAATCAAAACATATTTTTTTAACTAATTGTTCGAATACACACGCATAATCAAATGCTTTTACATCAGAAGCATCCTAGAAAAATCAAAGAATGCTCGCATTGCCCTGTGATTAAAAATGATTATTTCTGCATGTATGTACATAGAGGTATACTATTTGCATCACTTTTCAAAATTTGTCTTCAAAAACTAGCAAGTTAATTACATTTTCATGATTAACCTTGTATATTTTTTGCCAGTGTAACTAGGTCAGAAGTAGTGTTGTAAAACATAAGGATTTTTTGCAAGACAAAAGATAAAGATAAAGTTGTAATTTTAAAATCTAGAAGATAAAGATAAAGATAAAAAATTAAGAAAGATAAAGATTAAGATAATTTGGAAGATAAAGGAACCAAAAAAGATAAAGATAAAGATAAAGATAAAGTGTAGATATATAAATATGGTCGCCTGAACCCAGGAGAATTTTGTTTGTGAAGTGCAATAGGCTTGAGAGTGGGTGATGTAAAGCAGCCAACTGAATGCCCTAATTTTTACACCTGAGATCGAAGAGGTGATAGGCATTAAGCACACATAAATGTAGGTATGGGGATTTACCCGTGGTATATGACTGACCCATGTACTACTGCTACTGGCAGACAGCAAGTCACTTTTTTCTTTTCACAAGCCTGTACAAAACGCTTTTTCACAAGCGCCTGTACAAAGCATAGTCGCAACAGTTATTTATTTTTCAAACTCCTCTATGTTTCCTAGGCTTGGACTTCCCCGATTAACGTGGCTCTAGTTGTAGTACTCCCGCATAGATCGGTATCACTCCCGCTTACTTAGCTTGATATACGGGCATTAGTTTGGGCCGCATGCTATCAGGTTTAAACAATCGTTTTCTTTTCTTTCCTCGTATTACAGTAGACCTTGAATGCGTCTGAATGTATCTCGCGTCCAAACATGCTAACTTATGTACATACTTTATCTTTTTTGCAAGATAAATTCCTATCAAAAAGATAAAGGTAAAGATAGCCTGTGATTTTTATCAAAAGATTAATATATATTGCTAAAAAGATAAAGATAAAAATATCTACAATAGCAGATAAAAAAATTTAATTTATGAATTGCATTTTATGCTCTAAAAATTACTAAAAACCATGCCTGGTGAACGGATTTCACCATGTTAGAAGGAGTTAAATTAGATCCAGTACAAGGAAATCTTTAAATGAAAGAAAGGTCATGTCAAAATCGTTGAAAAAATTTTTCATTCATTTTCTACTAATTAAAAAACAAAACGATGCGTGCATATGGTTAGATCATTGCAAAAGATATCCTGAGTGTCTGTAGTTCTGGATGCGAATAAATTCAGAAAATTACCAATACACAAATTCATTAATCGCTTTTTTATTTTTTTGTCGCTTTTCAATCAATCTTAGAAAGTTGCCAAAAGGTCTGGATATTATTTTTCAGGGAAATTCCGACTAGTAAGAGTAATTTTGAACGAACCTAGACAATGTGATACGACAAAAAAGCGCAATTTTAAGGTGGTATCGAAACTTTATATCTCTTTGTGTCGAAGTGAGAAATATAAGGGTCCCTTCAGTCAACCACAGTCTCTAACAGCAATTTTAACTATGAACATCATAAAAAATTATTGATCGGGTAGAATAACTATGATTTTTAGATGATTTTGCCTTGAATTCGCGCATCTTTTGGTAAACAAGACATTGCAACACAGCGCTGTCGGGGTCATTTTTAATGTACGTTGGTGGCAAGTAATAAGTGAAAATAGCTTAACGTGACCAAGCAACAAACACCAATAAAATATTGAATTCAAGTGAATAATATTCGTAAGACGATAATATAAAAGCAACTGAGCGAACTATCAGCATAGATGATGATTATAAAAAATTAGGAATTTCTTGTGATTAAGTGGAAGATTCAAGAGAAAGAATAAACTACGAAAATATGCAATGACACACATGACAGAAATTAGTCAAGAATTCGAATGATTAATTTAAGCTTTCAGCATTCCAAATTCTTTGTAGAATTCAAAGTATAAAGCGAAGAATTTATACATAGTAATAAGTTGAATACGTAAAATTAGTAAAACAAAAAACAGATGTAACATCCGTTACATTTTCCCCATTTGGTGAAAAGTAAAACCAATGCTTGATTTTTATAACTCTAAATAATGCTAGAAATAGATTTGCAAAAATTTTAGTTAAGTTCTAGCTGCGAGTAGTTAGAATGTTAATAAGTATTTTAGTTAATAATTTTAGAGTGAAACTTTAGAATCATCAACTAGGCTGGTGGCGCGCAAAAAATATCATGCTGAAAAAATGATCAAGACAAACGCTGTAAACAATGTACTATAATACTGCAAAAAAATGCCTAAATTATAAGTCAAGCTAGTAGCAGCTAGTGGACAGTTGTTGATTTAATGGTTGACATCTCAGTTGCTTTTTGAATGGCCTCACAATCCGCATCTCCATGTTATTCATCTCCCATTTCGGCAAAGCGAGTTCTTCCCACAATTTCTCCCACCATTTGCAATAGAACAAATCGTGAAAATTGTACCAGATCGTCTATTATCGCCGCTTGAGCCGCCAGCGTTAAACTGCTGTAGCATCATGTGTATCAGTCCGTCAAAACGCTTTTCGACGTCCTTTGCCTGAATATCTTGGACCGGTATTTAGTTTGACTTGGCGACATAACCGAGTGGATAACTTGGCGTAAATTGTGGTGGCTGGAACAATGCGGGTTGGAATGGTGCAGGCTGGAAGGATGCGGACCAGAATGATGCGGGCTGGAATGGCGCAGTCTGAAACTTCGTATCAGGTTGGTGCGCAATGTCAGCATAAGACAGTGGGGAATGAGTGCAGCCATGGACAACAATACTTCAGACGACTTGCGCGTAAAGCTAGTTGATTCGTTTTCACTGAGGTTAACAGCTTGAAGTTTAGCAATGGTGAAGGACTCTCTTTTCTGAGAAAAATGATTTTCCCAATAATACGGTTTAACATCCCTGTTTTCAGAAAATCACTTGCAAAATTAATTAAATCAGCATCGTATCGAGCCAAAATTGCATAAGCGACCAGACAAGCACTCGCCCTGAGCTCATTGGCATAAAACTTATCATCATATTTAAGCGTGTCACTAACTGATACCGTATCTTGCGTTAAAAAGTTAACTTGCTATGGCTATAAGATCAGTTGTCCATAACTCCAGTTACATGCGAGAATTAAAGAGAAGCAATCAAAAAATTCTGAACAGTAGTTAAAGTTTTAAATAAATCAAGAGAAACGGATTTATTTTCGAAAAGTATTTGGTGTTTTGCAGTGCATCAGTAAAGCTTGAAGCCAACGAGTAAAAACGTTAGGATCAAGTAGTAAAGAGCTAAGATGTGCATAAGACCGTCCGAATGAGCAAGACTAATGATGTCACAATGAAGGCCCGTGCTGCTTTCTGGCCTCTAAAGGCTTACCCTCTTTCGCTTTTTCCTCTACAGACCGCTCCACAACTGGTGGCTGTAATTCCACTTTGGATAACACTGGAGCAGACTCGGTTGCCTCCTCCATTGGTAGGGTAGCATGTCAGCTCAAATGGTCTATTGAAAAAATATTCCGAACAGTAAACAGCTAGTAGACCTGGGTTCACTGGATCGATCACGCATCACTTTGCAAGCAATTTCGTTGCCTACATCGCCATGTATGCCAATAAACGCGCGAAATTGATTGGACCACGGTTTTAAGTTAAGCACCATTCATCATTGAGCATGCTTTATGCTTTGGTCCTGACGTATGTTGATTTTCGCTTCCGATTTTCCTCGCTCTTTTTGCTTCAAATAGAAGCAGAATCCTTGCCGGAATGAGACATCTTAATTGTTTAGCGCATGATCAGTCCTTCAGTATACATAGGTAATAGCTAAATAATTAAAGTACATATGTTTTTAAATGAAAAGCTATCATCAGACACTATTCTTGCGAGTTCTCAAGTTATATGGACACGGTTTAGAGAGAGTGCTTCTTTATGCTGTTTAATTAGTCTGCTGCTTTGATTAGAGTTAGGCAGGTCCTTAGTTTGCAAGATATTTTTGGTAGAAGCAACTTTTTTTGATCGTTCACGTGAATAAACTTCGAATCTAAGCAATTTTGCCGTCTAATCAGAACATTTGGATAACGTTTTACGCAAAAAATAGTGGAAGGGCCATCCCAGAGATGAGCTAGCTTCGCAGTTTGACCAGGTCGCAAAGCTAAACTGTCTTCCATAAACCAGATCCCCTACGTTAATTTAAATATTGTTAACTTTATGTCATACTGTTGCTTTTGTGATTTGTGAATTAGGCGCAGTTGAAATATTTTGCTGGGCAATTATACAAGATTCATGCATAAATCGTTAAACTGAGAGAATTATCTAAGTCTATAGTATTTACTTATGTTCATATTTAGCACGTATCAGTAGGAAAATTTGGTCTACGGACATATAAAAAGTTAAATTGACTGTACTTAGTTGATTCTTGTTTAGCTGATTTATAAGCAAAAGTAACATATGGTAAAAATAAATCCCAGTCATTATGCTGTGCTTTAATACACATAGCTAATATATATGATAATGTTTTATTAAAACGCTCAAATAAGCCATGTGTTTGAGGGTGATATTAGGAGTTGTGTTGATTTTACGAATATCACAAATTTTACACATTTCAGTGATAAGTGAATAAATAAAATTGATACCTTGATCAGAAAGAAGGATTTTTGGTGCTCAGATGTCTTAAAACGACTTCATTCAATAAGGCATGCGCGAGTCTGTTCAGCAGTTACTTATTAGGAATCGCAGCAGTCATACGAGCATTTCGTTAAGTAATCCAGTAAGAACCATATTATATTTATTCCCATGTTTAGTCAAGGGTAATGGAGCTAGGATATCAGTTGCAACACGGTCAACAAAGGTCCCCTGACTGGTATATTAACAAAAGCGGGAAGTCTAGTAAAAGCATGAGTGCGACTTTCTACTTAAACGTTTAGTACATTGTGCACAGTGATTCTTAATATCATTAAAAAGTTCAGACCAGTAGAATCGTTCTCTTATACGAGTATAAGTGCGTTGAAATCCTAAATGAAAGCCAGCAATAATATCAACATCATATAAAGCATGTAAAACTCCCGCTTGCATTACTTTGGGTATCACAATCAACTCAAAAGGATGTTGTGCATGTGCTGGTCCGTAAAAAAGTAGAATGTTAATGTAATAAGAAAACTGATTGTGTAATAAAATAATTAAATAGAGCTAATTAGCTGTCTTCAGGTAAAGCCCGGTTTGTTAAAAAGTTAATGAATGCTCTGCAGAAAGGATCTTCAGCTGTTTTAGTGAGACAGTATTCAAAGATACAGTTTTACTACCATAAGCAAGATGGACAAAAAGCTCGTTGAAAATGCATCTGCATTTGCATGATTTTCCCTGCTCAATGTCTTGTTCCAATTTCGTATTCTGATAGAAGAGCAAGCCTCGAAGTGTGCAATGCACGTTGGAGATGGATTAGGCTTTTTCGGTATATATTCTAAAGCAGCATGATCAGTAAAAACTGAGCCTAAAATCGCACCAATGCCTTTACTTGATTAAGACATCAGTCTGTAAAATGAATGGCTTATTGAAATTGCCAGGATATCGTAGCGCAGGGGCCGAAGTTAAAAGCTTATCTGAGTGATTGGAAAGATATCTGACATTTATCTGGCCGTTGGAATTAGGTATTTTCCCTCTGTAAGTAAGTTGTATAATGGCTCAGCAATTGGTGAAAAGTTTTTCACAGAGAACGTCTATAGTCACCAGCTAGTCCTAAGAAACTTTTCGATTTTTTTCCACCACTTTTAGGAACCTTGAAAAGTCTTCAAGTGCTTTCACTTTCTTAGGGTTAGGGTCGTATCCCCTCACCAGAAATAACAAGACCCAAATAAGCAATATGCAGTTGGGTAAACTTACACTTTTTCTAAACGCAATTTCAAGCCAGCAGTAATTAGTTTTGTCAGCTTTCCCAGTTTTGAGTCGCGTCAATATGTTTGTCAAAAGTTCGACTGAAAATCAAAACATCATCTAAGTAAACTAAGCCAAAATATCCTATTGTAAGCCATGCAGTTAAAGATCCATTAGTCTTTGAAAAGTAGCAGGTGCATTACATAGTCCAAATGTTAAAAACATTAAATTTGTAGAGACCGTCAAAAGTTATAAAGCCGGTTTTTCTTTGTCTTTTTCAGCTAGCGGTATCTGCCAATATCCCAAGCCTGGTCAAGAGTAGTGAAATAAGTACAATTATTTGAGGTTTCAAGAATATCATCAATCCTCGGTGAGACCAATATTGTCTTGTAAGATTATTAATTTTTCGATAATCAAGACAAACTCTATATCCTCCTGTTGTCTTAGCAAGCAAGCACAATGGAGCTGGCCCAGGGGCTCCAGGGTGGTCTCTCCCAACATTTTTATCAAGCATTTTATCGATCTCTGATTCAATAACTTCACGCTGTTTATGTGGAAGTCTGTAAGGTTGCTGTTTAATAGGTGAATAGTGCCAGTATAAATTGTATGCTCACTTAAATTTGTACGACCTGGATCTTTATCATCTTTAACAAAAAGACCAAGAAGAATTTGTTTAAAAGTGACAATAAACTATTTTTCTCAGATTTATTAAATTCGGATTTTTGGCTATGCAGTCCAATTTAGTTAAATTATAGCTTTCACGAAATATAATATTATTAACCATATTAGAAGATCCATAGAACATTCCTAACTTGGCCTAGTTTTGTATTAGTGTAAAGTGTTAAAGAAGTGTGCTTACATTGACTGCACTTATTGGAATAAAGCCATCGCATTTAGGTCACAAGTTAAGTACTTAGATAAGATACGAGCAATTTTTCATTAAAAGACTCAAAAATCAGATTATCATATGGTGTCCCGACTTTAAGACTCAAAAAACATAAGCTATTAAGTGGGATTATAGTAGTAGATTGCAAAGTAGCAACTCCTCTTTGCGCGTGTGGTAATAAAAGTTGAGGGTTAATTGAATCTGATAGCTACCTAATTGCAAAGTTCTATTTTCCATGAAAGTTCCAATACTGTTGAAACAACAAAGAAAATCCGTACCTATAAGAAATTAGGTTGGACAACTTTGAACTAAATGCGCAAGTATTAACACATTAGGAATAGCACAATCATTATTTCAGAAATAATAAACTCACACAAACTGAACCTAAAATATGTTCATCCTGATCATTTGCGAGTGAAAGCAAAGCGAGTTGCTTGCAAAATTCCTCAGATATGAGGGTTACTTCCGAACCTGCATTAACTAAAGCAGTGGTGTGAATAGAACAATCTGGATGCATTGAATCACTTAACAAAATTCTAATTTTCAGAGCACACTGTAAACGACCATTTCAAAAGAATAACAGGGAGACTTGAAGTAGTGATTTAATTTTGTACATGTTCAACATTAGCGCTTTGCATTTGAGAGTTAATAAGTGGTTGAAAAGCTTTAATTAATAAATTAGAAAAATTATTAGCTAGTTGCATGTTTGTTAAACCTTACTGATTTTCAGTCACTTCAATAGGCATGTTATTTATCTTTTCCACCACTTTTCGACTTTAATGCCTTCAATAATTTCATACTCCATCGAGAAATACTTAACTTTGCAACAACAGCGGTAAATAGGTGTCATATAGTAGTAAAAGATAAGAATATCATTGCAAATTATAACAGCCATGAGAAAAACATTAAGAAATAGCTGCCAGATAAGACTTTACTTGCTGCACCAAAGAATATTCCGCGTGCCATTGACTATGATATTCTCTAAAGGTTTGCTAATACTAGTAGATATTTCCATGTAAAGTGAACCCCGCATTTTCAGAAAATCGTTTAGCAAGCTTAGCTCTATGATAAGCTTGAAGTATTCCTAATCAGGCTGAACTTGAGCCTTAACCAAGGCCGTGCGCATTTTATGAAATTCCGACGTTAGCTTAGCGACTGAAATTGTTCACATTCATGTATATTGTGAAAAGTGGAGCTGCGTTAAAAGTATATAGAGACCAATTAGCATGCCACACAACTTCTAAAGGAATACGAGTTACATTAGTTAAACCTGATCATGTCCTCCAATCAGGCCCTGACTGAAAAAATCCTGACGTAATTTTAGTGCAGTCACGCATGGGGGAGAAGAAGCAGGAATGTCCTTACTTCCTGGTAAAAAACAAAGTGCTATGGTATCATTACGCAACATTGGTCAAAATTCATATCAGCTGCATTGACCTTATAATCCCAAAATTAGTTCACTTGTTAAAGGTAAACAGTCCCAACTGATAAGTGTTTGGCCAAAAATGCTGCATGTCATGGCAATTTAGTAAAGCTCGTGCACCTGAAGTAGCATCAAGTTGAAGTAATTGCCATATTATTTGTAGGTAACCATCAACAGATCGGCAAAGTTCAAGCAAAACATATAGAAAATTTTACATTTCGAGTTTTTGAATTTTTGTGTGTATATGATCTGTAATTTAGCATTGACTATATCCAAGTCAAGAGTGAAAAGCTCCATAGAATTTTGTTGAAACACTATATGTTCTGAAAATTGTAATAAAATTACTTCAGCACTTTCATATGTTTCTTTTAACTTACAACAATTACTTACATGAAGTAGTGTAAAAGCTCCTTGTACAGTTTCTAGAGCAGTAACAAAGTTATCATTGCGCTGAGCCTCATACGTCCTATTTTGGTAAATTAACATACGTTTCAAACATTCGTATCATGCCAAAAAAAAGTGACAAGTTCAGTCATACAAAAACCATGACTAGCTTTACATCCGCCAGTATCACCTGAATCACTGAACACTGCATTACCATCGTAAGATGACACGGTACCTAGTTCAAGAAAGACATTAGTTTCTGATTAGCGATAAGTTTGCAGCACCAGGCAAAAGCAACAGACAATGTGTGATTAGTTGACCATAAATTATAGCGCAATTCTTTAAGTGGTTGATGGAGATAGCTCTTTGTTTTACATGCAACTTTACAATCTAAAAGCGAAGCAGCTTGTTGAGTCAAAGAGTCAAAGGTGATAGATACCTCTTAGAACCAAAATAACCTTAAAATGTGCAAATTGTGTGTGTACGTTTATAGCACTTCACTGCCAATTCTTCAATAGGCTTACTTTGCGGAAACCAAATATTAACTTTAATTTTATGCGTAGATGATACAAGATCATCTGGTAAAAAGCAACAATCTTCCGTAGGTATAGCTAAAGCATGACATTTCTATGTGTGCCGCATGCATAAAAAGTATCTATATTCGGATTAGTTAATGAGTTTACAGGCAAAATGAATAATAAGCACAAAGTAGTGTAAACAAAAATCGATAATAATCTATCGGCATAAAATAATAAAGCGGAATCCCCAAATATGTACATGCGCGTTTTCTGTGGTGCCTTATCGTAATATATTTTAACTCAATCGGCGGCTTGTGAGAGGGGAGGGGCGTCCCGCTTAGAATTTCCTAAAAACGGGGTCCTGTAATATATGAGTCCAAGTTCATGCTTATTTTCATTTTCTTCATTAATTGGCTACCACCTTCCCTCTCCTCTCCTTCCAGATCATTGTTGAGTGAAATTTTAGCCTGGGTCAATTTTATATCATCACCAGAAGAGCCGAACAAAACTAAGTTCGTTCTCATGGAAAGATAATTTCGAGCTGAGCAATTTTCAAATGGCTCTGGATCAACACACTTAAAAGGGTCCAAATCAGTGTTAAAAAATGAATTGTCAGTGTTACCCTGCTCATTTTTGGTCCTCTCATCTTCCGCTTGGTAGATCGTCGCCACGTTTGCTTGCTGTCTATTGACACGGGGCCACTGTGTAGACAGTTGTGAATCGTTTTGCCTGCTAAGACTACTTTGTCCATATGTCGACCGTCCATTATTATTATTAAAATGATGAGACGAAAATAAGTGTATTCGATTATTAGAATGAAAAGGTTGAGTGAAACAATAGTCCTGCGGCTGCTGAAACCTAGGTGAATAGCTTACTGATTGCGATAGACGAATCTTATGTCTACAAATATCTTCAAAATAGCCCATTTAGCCACAGAAATTACAATCTAAAAGTTGATTCGTGTTTCCACGACCATAATTAGATGTAATTTGCGCGCTATTCGGGTATGCGGAAGCACGAAAATTTCTAAACTGAAAATTCTGGTTGAATGTGTTTGAAAATGGTTTTTTGTTATATTGTTTAGATGAAAATCTGAAATTCGAAGTAGGATTATGACATTTTTCAAAAAACAAAATTGCTGCAATGAGGTTGCAAATTATTTACAACGTTAGAGCTAGAAGTGAGAGAGCTAGGTGAATTTGTTTCTTCCTCATATGTTTGATTAACTTCCTCTTTATAAGCTTCAGTAACGGCATCTTCAAGAGTTTTAGGTGAAGCATTTTGGACCCATAGTCTTAACTTTGGCGAAAGTATAGAGATAAAATGACTTTTAACAAAATTATTTCCTTCCATGACCCGTCCAGCCCGGTTGCGCGCGCTTAGCTAGACGCCTAATATCAGAAGCATACTGTCAAATTGATTCATTACTTAATTGATGACGAGCAACGAGTTGATCACGTGTAATGTCAATGTGCTGATTATCTGAAAAACGATTACGGAAATTATAACCCGGTCATCCCATGAGTCAATTTCAGGTTGTGTATGAGCTAGTTCTCAGTAAAAAGTGAATGCAGCGCTTTTTAAATAAATCGAAAGTAGAGCGATTTTTCTCTCAAGTTGAGAAGCTCCGGCTACGATTGCTAGATCATTAAATGATTTTGCCATTCACCCCAATTGGTATCACCATCACCAGTAAAAAAAGATAAAGGCGGAGATGAAACAAATGCTACAGGTCTCTGATCACACATATCTTGAATTTTAGTATGTGTTTCACGTAAAAGGTCAACTACAGCTTCATTCATATCACCAATATTATTAGCAATATTAAGATTACGATTATCAGACTGAATAGTATCTACAGTGTCGTCAAAACTTAAATTACTATTATTGTTATCGTTATCCTCAGAGTTAATGATACTATTCTTTTTATCGTTATCATCAGGGTCAATAGTATTATTTTGATTCAACTTAGGTTTATTAGCAACTAATAAAATATGTCCCAAACGCAATTTATATCTACACACCGAAGTATCTTTTCCTTCCTCTTCGGCTGATATTATTCGCCCAAATTGTTCACTCAGCGACAAACGTTTTGCTGTGTTAGAAAAATAGTTCTAATTTCGTTTCGTCGAATTTATCAACATAGGCTGACTAAATCAAATGATTATGCTTGATTCAGTCGGATGAATTTTCATTAGTCGAACACTGTTACGAAAATTCGAATCGTCGAACAAAATTATATATCGAAATAGCACATAGACATCAATCTTTCGAATTAAATTATTTAATGTCGATTAATGTAGCAACGTTCAACGTCGATTATAAGCCGCAATAATTTCGCAGTAAAGTAGAAAAATTGCGAGTTCGGCCGCCGTAAATGCAGAGAAATAGTTTATCAAAAAGTCTATCTGGGAAAATGGTTAAAAAAAGACAGTGTACACACCGTTTTTGGCCTAAAAAGGGACTTCTTAAAATTTTTTTGCCTGACCTCCCACCTCCTAACCCGGAATTCCCATGCTCTATATGCATGGTGCTGACGTCACAGTGTTGTTTTCCGAGTCGCTCGACTGTGTTTCATTCGGCAAGTTACCCCTTTATGATTCAATAATTCAAATTATGCTGATAAAAATTAGGATACTAGGAAAAAAAGGTTTCGATGGAAGCAAAAAGACAAATATACTTGAAAGTGCGTGTAGACTAGAAAAAAGTTTCATATTTGAACAAAAAATCATACGAATATGTTGAATCCAAGCTTTACCTACGCGGCATAAAAATCGATGTAAAAGTTATTGTCTGCTTCGAAATAAAAAATATCATAATTTTCTCAAAGTTTGTTAGAAATTGACCAGAAATTGCAGCTTAAATAACTTTTAACGTCAATTATGCAAATAATACCGGCTTTTGCAATCATGTTGATCCTAAAATCTAATTTTTGACCCCCATTCCTCTCCTTCTCAATATCTGTCCTCCCAGACCGGCCTTTATGTGCATACTCATATTTTAGAACTTTCAAAGTAAAGTGAACTACTTATTATAACTCAATGTGCATTGAAAAAACCATCAGCTTAATACATTAAAAAAACCCTATACATCACTAGGCCTGCTATCTAGTGTTGTAAAAGATATCTTTATCTTGACGATTTCTTTATTTTATCTATACCTTTATCTTTATCTTTTGGAAAAATCACAGGACATCTTTATTTTTATCTTTATCTTTTGATAGGAATTTATCTTACTAAGAAAGATAAAGTATGTACATAAGTTAGCACGTAATCCAAAATGCAGGTTTGACTTGAAATAGGTACATTTAGACGCATTCAAGTTTTACTGTAATACAAGAAAAGAAAAGTAAACGATTATTCAAACCCTACGGCGTGCGGCCCAAACTAATGCCTATATATTGACCTAAGTAAGCAGGAGCGATTTTGATCTAAGCGGGAATACTAGCACCTACGTCAATCCAAGTCCAAATTTAGGGAAAAATGGAATATTTAAAAAATCAATATTGCGACTATACTTTGTACAGGCGCACAGAGCAGGGTTTTTGATGCTTGTGAAAAGAAAGAAGTGACTTTCTGTCAGCCAGTAGTAGTAGTAGTACGTGGGTCAGTCAGATACCGCGGGTAAACCCCAAACCTACATTTACGTGTGCTTAATGCCTATCACCTCTTTGACCTCAGGTGTACAAGTTAGGGCATTCAGTTGGCTGTTTTGCATCACCCAATCTCGTTTATTGCACTTCACATAGGTCATCATTCTTCTAGGTCCGAGCGACCATATTTACACTTTTATCTTTATCTTTATCTTCTTAGTTCCTTTATCTTGCAAATTATCTGTATCTTTATCTTTCTTAATTTGTTATCTTTATCTTTATTTTCTAGATTTTAAAAGTTCAACTTTATCTTTTTCTTTTATCCTGCGAAAAATCCTTATCTTTTACAACAAAACAATGCTATCCTAATAGTCCCATCCCGCAGTCATCTCCGACTGGATTTCACCTAACTTTTCCTTAAAATTTTCATGTGTCTGTAATGTATAGAAAAAAACGTAGCTGAAACGCTAAAAGCGGCATATTCGACACGTATACATCGTTTTTGAGCCCGAAGAGGGCGCCTAAAAACATTTTTGGTGTATTCACTATTAGAGTTTCCAGGCTGAGCAAGACTCTCGCAAATGCCGTCGGCTTCATTTTCAATTTTTTCAGGATATCGTCGAAAAGTGCTGACTTTATAGCCATGTTTATCTTCGATAGCCTTCATTTTATCGATGATTCGAGCCATACATAACACATTCTGTCGACTTCTTGGAGAAAGGTGTTGGGTGTATTTTTTGGGGAAAATCCACGGTTAGAAATGCCAAAAGTGGTGGTGCACGTGCTGCTGACTCTCGCAAAATGCTGCCAAATTCCAACGATTTCGAGTATTAAAAAGTTGTGGGAAACGAGCGACTAGGTTTTGAAGCCATTTTTCTTTCAAAGATGTCTTCCTGGTGTAATGAAAACTAATCTCTTATAACAGACTGAATAACAAAATATCTTATGAATAATATCACACAATGATATAACATTATAACAACAGAGAGCTGGCTTATCACTTAGTAACACTAGCACCGCTATAAAACAGTATTGTTATTTAAGCATTAAGCGATGAAACTATCTGCTGTTGAAAACTAGAGAAGCTATTTTGAGCGGCAGCTGCAGATCAAAAATTGGCGTTAAGTTAGCGTCCCTTTATTCTAAAATAAGACTCACTCACCTCGGTTCCTTGAAAATATGTACCATTCACGTGAGAAATGACCGTCAGTTCAAGAATAGATAACACTCATTTTATGCCGTTCTTAACTGCAGTCCACGTGAACACACCATGTTTTAGCTTAGTCACTAAATGAATAACACAAAAAAATGGTAGCTTACTAAATGACCGTAGGAATTTACAGCTGGCGTCAACTAGCTCACCGGGAAATGACCGTAGCATCATGCATTGAAAAAAGTAAAAATGCCCTTGCTCGGTCCCCCAACTCACATTCCGCCCATAATGCTCTATATTCTACTATTCGCCGTTATATCACCATTATCCGTCCTTTATTTTGCACATTTGCATCTCTACAACTTTTAATAAAATATCTTCTGGTCGGCTTGCTGTAGCAGACAACCTCATTCAGCAGCTTACTTACAGCTTTCTACGTCACCACATCTCAATTCCCTACACTGGCGATTCGTGACGCACACTCATTCCTCTGACGACTATATTTTGTTCAATTTATTGCGATTTTTTTAATTTTTTTAGATATTCATACATGAATGATGACAGATAGAAAAATCGAGAAGCAGTGCCTTTGACGGGGAATTATGCAGCTATCGTTGTTTTTAACCTCAAAAGCAGTGTAACATTATTTGGGGTTGATTCCTCCGAAGTTCTTGATAGTTATGAGTTTTTATATTTTCATATTTCCTTTTTTAATGTTGCTTATGCAGCACCGAGAACAACGTATCCGATTGACTTTAGCTTTAAACCTCATTGTAATTGTCTTAATGATCATGAGTACATAAATGTCACAGCAAATCCTTCATGTAATAAGTTTACTTGATGGAACAACAACTAACAACATTATGTTGGTACAATATTTCACCAGAGAAACTATGTATGTATGCTATGCAGTGACGACTCAGCTGGAAGTACAAAGTTTACTCGTTAGAAGTTTATGCTTGACTTTTAAACGCCTGAAGCTTAAAGGGCCTATGAGTTTTTAGGATAAAAACGGTATAAACTGAAATATTCGACAGAGCATGATCCAGAGCAATGACTAACTCATAATTTTTAGATTTATGCAAAATATGCTTTCAACGAAAAATTTCAGCAAAAAGATTTTTTGAGACCTTTGTTTTAGTTCAGACCTATGCGCGAGGTAGTCAATTTCGCAGGGTTCAGGAGAATCAGAGGGGCGTGGCACCCATTGTCAACTAAGAAGTTTGAAAATGGCTTGCATGTGGAAAAGCGAGGAAGGCACACGTATTTTCAAAGTCTTTGGAGCAAAAGTGCAAACAAAACCTTGCCAAATAGAAAGAAAAAGTACTCTCCGTCCAAAGCCTTTATTACGGATTTGAATTTTATTTAAAACCGATTTATCTCTAGATCTTTGCAGGTTCAAATCTGCTCATAATTTCAAGCAGACATTTTTCCGAGAGGTGAGTCCGAGGTACTCTCAAGAATGAAAAAAGAAGAATTTTTGAGAAAAATGTGGCATCCTGACGTCTAAAAGCGGGTAAAAATTGAAAACTTTCTTCAAAAATATTTGAAATTTGTGGATTAGAAGAGTTTTTACACTACTTTAGAATTGGTACTGGTTTTTGAAATTTTGGCCCATTAAACCTCATTATTTTGCCTTCTCGCAAATCGTCAGACTTCCCTACATCGGCCAATTCTTATGCTTCTTTATTTTACTCGTATTATCCCGGCCTTATCCAAATTTTTGATTCCAGGAAATCGTAAAAAACAATCGGTTTTACACTTTTTTGCTTTTACTGAGCGCAAATGTGTCACATTTTCGGCTGTTTACGTCATAATATTTTTTACTACATCTTTTTAATTTACTCAAATCTTTCAGGCGTTTTGTATTTCAAAAAGGACGAGCCCTGTTAAAAACAGTAAAAAGTATTTTCGACGCGTTGCTATCATTTTAAAACCCAAAATAGCACTTTATGAAAGTTTTTTGGACGGGCGTTAGGAATTTTAGATGCTGAACATTTAGTGTTTAAAAGTCTGCTATTCATATGCTATCTATGAAATAAATTTTTCATTGATTTAAAATGTTGTACTCGCCATTAAAATATATTACATGAGAAAAGTGAACTTTGAATTCTTTAAATTTCCGCACATATAACTTTTCACAGCACTCCCAGTCTTCGATTAATCACTGGCAACAGTTTTGATTGTATGGGCAATTATTTGGTAAATCTGAAAGAGACAGCGCTTCATTTTATTGAGTAAGCGACAGCAGGCGATTATTCGGAAATAAACTTGCGTGTTTCCTTTTAATTAAAATCGAAATATTGGTCGTAACGTGAAGGCGCAAAAATATAGTACAACAGATTACTGAGTAAATGAATGTTAGATAGTGGTATACAAAAACTACCAGCGTGTAGCTATCATTGTACATCTACATGGGTACCCTTAACATATGAGCCCCCTACAGCTAAAACGGGACACATCTGGAGAGTACGTTTTTTTTAAAATATACATTAAAAAAAACCTTATTGGGGTTTTTTATTTTTGTTTACACTCAATACCGAATTTGTAGTGAGCGTGTAAAGTTATGACGTAACATTATAACATTTAGAATTTAGAAATCTCTGACGGTTTTTGCGCCCATTTTATATAAGTCAGTATATAAACAGCGCACAGAATTAAATGACATTAAATGTATTTTTAATTTTTTAGACATCAGCTTTAGTTCTCGAGTGGGATGTAAAGAGTGTAAAAATCTGCGGGTGTAAAGGCAGATTTTTGTCGCGTTTTTCACTCTGTCAACAACTAACTCCAGACATAAGTCAAAAAATTTTTCTGATAGAAATGTGCTACAATTCAAGACCTACTCTCTACTTAGCTGCAAATTATTTTACATTTCATGCTTGATTAGATCCAGGGGCTTAAAATTCACAATGTAGTGGATAGTATAAAAATCAGGTTTTGTCTCACATTTCTCCGTCAGCTTCTCCGCTTATAAGTCGGGACAAGTTGAATAGTATAAAAATAAAGTGCGTTTTATGGCCTATGCGTTGCGTTAAATTGTGTTTAAAAACTCAATATTGACTCACTCCTGGAGGTGAAAAGCGCGAAATCAGGAGTGTAACAGGGTGAAAAAAGTTTTCTCCCTTTTTCGATATGTATGTCTCAAACAGGATGCGGAACTGAAGTTTTTCACAGGCTAACGTACTACAGCTCAAATGCTACAAAGAAGTTTAAACCAAATTCCTCTACACTCAATAGGGAATTAGATTCACATTCTTAAAGTTTACACTCTTCCATTGCACGAAAAAACACGTTATTTAAACTTTTCTAATTTAGCTACTCCGCCAATTTTAAATCAAGACGCGCAAAGTATACTAATAAAAGTGCATCTTGAAGGTTACACATCACACTTGAACGCGTTTCTTTATACTCAATACTGACTAAGATGTGAAGGTGTAAAATTGAAACTGGTGTAAAAACACATTTTTCTAGTTTTTTGTCAGCCAACTTCTCTGGTTATGAATCGGGGTATGCAAATCACTCTAAGAATAAAATACTTGTCGGCGGTTACAAGCCACTTTGGTCGTAGTTCTCTACACTCAATACTGAGTTGTTTCTGGAGGTGTAAAGTATTAGCTGCGTGCTAAAAAGACGTTATTTAAATTATTATGTATGCTAATATTCCCGTATATAATTTGGTTTGTCCGCACTTACGTAAAAATGGAAGAACGTCTGAAGGCTTACATGTAGCCGTAAGACGCATTTCTTTACACTTAGTTTTGACCACTTTGCGCTTAAGGGTCAACTATTCTACTGGACAAATTAGTTCGTACTCAATAGAGGTGTGAAGTAGTTTACACTTAAGGTTGACTTTGCTTCCAGAGTGTTGTGGAGGGTCAATCTTTTGTAAAATACATTCAGAACATCAGAATTACGAATCAAATTTTAAACGTTTTTTACATTCAGCAGTTGTGTAAAGTTTACATAGAAAATCAACTTTAGCTACAGACCATTGCCGAAGGTAGAGCTTTTTAAAACGTTATCTAAAGCATAAGAATTTCGCCGTGCTATCAGGAATACGAACTTCACTGTAATTCTCTTCACACCCTCAAATTGTGTAAAGTTTAAGATTTAACTTAATGTCTGTAAGGTTGTACATTGTAAGAGCTAACTTTTATTACAAACTGTTCTCCAACAGATGAGGATATATGAATATAACTTACTTTTTTGTGACTTAATGGCTGTGTAAACTTTAAACTAAAAATAGTTTTAATTTGAAGACGTTGTATGACATAACTTTTACTAAGGACTGTACTTGTGTTATTCGAGTATTACTTCCGGCTAGTTACCTGTGAATTCATTTATCCATGCAGTCGAATCATGCTAATTCAAAGTAGGTACCAGCAAAGAAAAACCCCTGATGGAACAAAAAAGAAAAATATACCTTCGAATAACGGATCATTAAAGACATAAAAGGAAAGGACTAGGAAAAAAGTCATCTATGAGCCCAAGAATTATCAAAATCTGCTAAGAATCCGATTTCTGTACGCAACACAAAAATCGGAGTTTATTCTGCTGTATGTAATCAATATTCATGTAAGGCTCAATTAAAAAATACATTCGTACCATGCTGTATATTATAGCTCTACAGTTATAAGTATTAAACTAGGATGATGGAATAATATAGGTTCATTTTCTCCTGCTCCGGCATTATACGATGATCTATTAAAATTTCCCGTCTATCATTTTGCACTATTGCATTTATTTGCGTGGATTTCTCGCTATTCTTCTTGCGCCATTTCCTAAATACTCTGGTGCAAACTTGTTTGCACACGTTTAGTGCCTTTCCGCACTTCTATCCTATCACACATGGGCATTCTCCACAGGAGTTGAAACCCCCAGATTACTGTACCTCACATATCTTTTTTTAGAAATGTTTTAATAATTTTTGGTGATTTTTGGCGGTTTCACCCCCTCCCCAGAATTTTCTTGCTGCTTATGTTGTACGCACACGAATGCGTGGAAGGGGGTTTAGGTGGGGGTATGCAGCCTAAGAAGGCCAAATACCCCAGAGACAAGGCCAAATACCCCCAGAGACCGAAACTGCCCCAACCCATAAATCAACTCTTGCAAATTGTTTCCTGCTTTTTTCACAATTAATTAAGAAAAAAATTGATAGTGCTCAATGAGAAATGTTGAAAAATTGTGTTCTTTCGCCATAACACCATTTTTAAGACCATATTTGGACTTTTGGACTTGCAACCCCTCCAGAATTATGGAGCTACCCACATATGGTTGTATGCCATTGCAAGTGCGGCTCGAACTTACATTTAGCTAAGGTTAGTAAGTAAACAAAATGCTTTGTCGTTTTCTTTGATTTGGATTGATCAGTTCTTTCGAAGAATAAAATGTTGTGTTATTTATTTCCCAAAGTGGGGCCACAAATAACTACTTTCTTCTGTGGGACGTAAAATGTTCTTTGACTTTTGTGTTCCTTCAGAGAAATCTCTGATTCTGATAAAGTTTGCGTGTATAGGTGACTTTTCCGTAGTTCCCTCCTTTAATATCTATAATAATTTATTTTTCCAAGTATACTTGTGCTTTTTGTTCCTTGGGAGCATTTTTCTTTGCTAGATACTACATAGATAATTCTAAATCATATTTTATCCTGCAAAATTCTTTTATCTAAATTGCAGTTAGAGACATAATACGTATATTAATAAAAATATTCTCTAAGGCTTTCATTCCAATAATCTCACAGAATATATTTAAGAGGTGCTAACTGACGAACTCAAACAGCTGTGATTTTCGAGGTTGGATTGGAATTGCGCAAGTCTTATGGACCCGGCGTAGATAGACAGGAACTGAGAGGGTTAGGGGCAGTCAGGCACGGGGGGGAGATCTGGTAGGAGATAGAGACCCCCAGAAGAGAAGAAAGAAAAATTTTTTGTTTAAAATTAAGCAAATAAAGGCCATAATTAGATGAGGATTGAAATTTTTTTTTAAAAAGTGCCTTAAACTGACCAGAACTGTGCAATAACATTGTTTTAATATTATTTTAGCGAAAAGCTCATTTCTTGACCCCCTGACAGGCTGACCCTCCCTCAGATCAGCCATGCTGTGAACCTATGGTTAGGCGTTCGGGCCGGACAGAATGTAGAAAAATTAAAATTTTCGAGGAAAATGACGCGGAACGAGCCAAAAAAATGATGAAATATGAACATTTCGTTCAAAAGTGCTCGAATTTGAACAGTGGTTTCTTGTCATCTTTTGATAAACAGTATTATTTCTGAAGAGAGAAAATTTAAAATTTTCTAAAGTTTTCCGAATTTTTCTATGGAAATCTCGCATGATTAATGCGAAAATGGATGCAAAACCCCAGAGTTATTCGAAAAACTATTGTAAAAACAAAAAATATTCTTGCGGCGTAAAAGTGAGTTTTTTAGAGCGCCAAAAAAGTCAGTAAATGACATTGAAGAGTAGTTTTTCGGCGCGAAGCGCTTAAAAATTTGAAAAATCACAATGAAAATGGCTAAAATCATCAAAAATTACACATCTATTCTTCATTTCGCTTATATATTTTTTGACGATAGGGGCGGCCGCCCTCATCCCGCCCCCTTTTAATCCGCCCTTGGCCTCACATAAAGATATTGAGTACCTACTTGATTAATTAAATTCATAATGCAAGGGACCTGCTAAGCACTTAATCACAACTGCAAAACAATAATATAATTTAGCATCTAAGTTCAAAGAAGTAAAACGTATTATTAACACTTTATGATATGACGGCCGCCCCGAAAATGGGACTGATATTTTTCTTTACAAAATGCAAAGTTGTGGTTGTTGTTTTGCTCTTGTGACTTCAAAACTGCAACCATTAGTGCATTGTCCCTTTTTCTAAATGCAAATTATTTTAACCTTTCAGAGTCCGCTCTATGATGCAGATGTGCTACAGCAATGCAATCATAATATGTTTCAAATCTGTAAAATGTAAGACTGTATGAAAAAAACCAGAGCAAAAGCTCTCCTCTCTATCATGTTGTTCATTTGTTCCCATTTGGGAACGTTGGCTTCTTGAAGAACATTTTTGCCAAATTTCATGTTCTGTTATGTTTTGCAAAACATATAAGATTAAAGCGATCTGCTACAAACATTGATAACACAAGTAATCTAAACTGTCAAATTGTCAAATAGAGAGCCTACAAGGGTCTGATTTTGAGAATTTGAAACCTTATGGGAACCATAAACCTCAGAAAACCAAGAAACTTTCAGTAGACACCGTAACTTTATATTTGTTTTTTTAGATTTGCTTGCTTTCTAGATGACATTGAATAATGTCTAGCTAAGATGAGTAAAAAAGTATTATTAAGCTATAATCTGTATTTACATTTTTTCTGGATTTTTCAAAATTTATTGGTTTTCTCATTTCTATGCTGTTGAACTAATGGCCGTAATCTCAGAGCTATTTACACTGCATCGACGTATGTCAGTATACTAAAAATTAGAAACCATGAATCAAGATTTGGGAAATAACAGAAAGTCAGGGTGTAATATAGTCAATTTGGCAATTTCATACAATTTTCAATAAGTGAAATTCTACAAAGAATAAAAGTAAGTCATAATATCATACGTTTACTCATTCGGACATTTACCTATCCGCAGTTGTTATCGATAGTCCAATAAACTTACACTCAAAGTTTAGTTATGTTGCTAGCATGCTTCTGAGCTATTAAAAAATGTTAGAAATCAGTAGTTATATAAAGTTTGATAAAGTACAGTGCAAGTTCTACAGATCAGAAACACATGATATTGTGCATGAATTCAAGAAAATTTGTCTATAAGCCTCTGAAGATTCATGGCTCTTGAGTTATAGTAAAAAAAATAAAGCAATGTAAGGTAGAGCAGGTAATTTCTGCAAAAACACCTGAATTTATTTACATAAATACTTGAATTTTTGCCTAAAAACCGCTAGATTTCAAGAGCTACATTGTTGTGTAATCATAACACTTAAAATCAAGTAAAGAATCCTAGAAATCTGCATTTAATATTTTGAATATGTGCATCGGAGTGATACCAGAATGCTTGTGGAGCTCTAGAAAATTGAAAGAATGCATGAGAGGTCACTAAAGAGCATAGCCGAGGTTATACATACATGCTGCCCCATAGATTTAGTTCTCTTTCCAAGAAATAAATATTTTTGCACTCCTAGGAGCCAACGTTCCCAAACGGGAACATCAATATAAATTTAATCATAACTATTGACGAACAACTAAATAAAAATGAATAATATACTAAAATGATCAGAAAACCTGTACAATTTTGACTGTATGACACTTGGCTTAAACATTTTATATGTCGACTGACAATATGCAAATTTCTAAACATGACAAACTTTCGCAATTTTTGTGCAACTTAAAACAGTATAGCATAGCACATACTCATAATTAAGTTTTGAAATTGCTCTCACAGGATAAGCAAACATCTTATTCCCTACCCAAAACAAGTCTTATTCAAATTAGATTAGTAGTTGTTTTGCAACAAAATTTTGAAAATATGTTCCCAATTGGGAACGTTGGCCACTAAAAGGTCAAAATTAATTGATTGCTAACAAGGATAAATGCGCATGCACGGGACTGTGCCTAAGCAATGCTTTCGCCTAATTGTTATGACATATTTTTTCGCTTATAAAGTATTTTGCAATAAAACTAAAAATCAAGATTTATACGTTATTTTATTTTTGACCATGCTGATTCCAATGGAAGAAATAAGATCTCAGAGGCCAATAATAAATGGGAAATGGTAGCTGCATCAGGATGATTACTAGCAATAAACATACCAAAATGCTACGACTTGCCCGCAAGAACTCCACTACTCGCTCCATATTTAGGTGCTCATTACTTTTTTCGATCCAAAAATAACAATGTGAGGCCTTTTAGCATAATCTATCAGGCCTCTCTAAATTACCTGACTTTATATAAATTGGACATTTAGGCCCGCATGCACAAAGGCCGATTAGCGTTAATCGGAGATTAAACTACAACTTTAATCTCTGATTAAATTTATCGTTATGCACAAAGGCCGATTAGTGGTAATCGGCGATTCGATTTATCGCAGATTTTAATCCTACCCCTCCCCAGGTTTAAACACCGATAAGTGCGAGTTTCTTTCGTTTTGTGAGCCAGTTGGTTTCTGTTTTTTTGATTATGGACGTTCTTGACTTTCTTGACGATTTGGACGAAAATTATGACGAAAATTTGGAAAACGTGATTCCATTGAGGGTATTTTTAAAACGAGCAAATCCGCTAGAAAGTTACGCTGATGATAAATTTTGGTCACAATACAAGTTGAACAAAAAAAAAGCGCTAGGGAATTAATCTATTTACTTGAAAGCTTTGCTGTGATCTTTCACGTTAGGATTCGCTTTGAGAACTTCTTCAATAGCACCCCATGCCTTGCTTTTAGCAGTCGCCGTTTTTGAATCCGTTTTTTTATTTTCGATAATTTCAGCTTTCTCGGAAGCGCATTCAAAGAGAAATTCGATTTTTTCATTGTCAAAATTTTACATTTTTCCGCGAAGTTTATTACTGATGTCAATTTTTCGCAGTTCTAGTTAATGCGATCAAATATGACAAAAAATTTCAAAACTATAGCTTCCACCCAACCTGTTTTTACTTTTGTGCTTTTATCAATCCTGTCCAGGCATGCCAAGAAAATAACCGATTAAAACAGAAAAATAGGTACTCGTTTTTCTACCTACTGGACTTGTCCAGTACCCGAAATTCCAATCAAAATTGTTGTTAATTGGCGTTTAATCGACGATTAAAAATTCAATCTGCGATTAGTCAATCGGCCTTTAATCGGCGTTTGTGCATACGGATTTAAATCGGTTGTTAATATCCGATTAATTAATCTACGATTAGCCTTAATCGCTGATTAAATTTATTGACCTTTGTGCATACGGGGCTTAACCTATGCCAAGCAGGTTTACCTTGATTTTCAGATTTGCTGATCCACATAGTACAAAATGGCATTATTTCATGAATTTAGTCAATATTCGGTCGATAATGATTTATATTTCTTAAAATGTTTATTAAAGGATCAAACAAAGCTTGTCACCAACTGTTTTATGAAAGCCCTGTAATTCTATTTTATAAGATTAAATGTAAGTATACATGAAATTTAAATTTTTATCTTATTTTAGAAGAAATCACTGCATAGCGCATGAAAACTTAAATCAATAGAGAATGTTCTGTTGTTTATGAAGACTTTTGAGTGCTCTAAAATATTTGAATTTTTCGTCTGATTTTGAGCCTTAATTAGGCTTATTGCATTTTGCCCGTTAACGACCCTGTAGAATCCTAAAAAAACCCTAAGCGCATGTGATGACACTACGCGAGTCAAAAAAATTTAAGAAATAGGTATTTATTATCAATTTTGCGTTTATCCTGATCACCAGATACTTTAGCTGAGTTCTGAACCACACCCGGGCGGGGGAGGCGGGTTAAGGTGTGGGGGTATGTACTTCCCCATTCCCCGAAAAATGAAGAAACCAAAATACCCCCTCAGAAACCGAAATATCCCCGCATAATACGATTTTCAAAAACACGATTACGAATTTCTTAGCATTTGCTTCTTTTCTGACAAAGAAGACGAAATAGGAATTAAGTAACAAAGAAGTAAAGCTCCGATTGAACAAATAGGACACATATGGAAGAGCGGATTTTTGAAGACATAAAAGGAGGTAACTAGGAAAAAGTCACCGACTATATGCGTAAAAAATGACAAAAATCTATTAAAAACAGATTTTCTCTGGGCAACACAAAAATTGAAGTATATTATGCGGTCTAAAAACGGTATTTGTGGAAGAATACCTATAAAGCTAGAAAATTATGTGGTCTAATTGGTCGAAATCGTCAGAAACCGCAAAAAAATGTTACTAAAGATAGAATTCTTGGGTCTACAGCAATTTGCAGAAGAAGGGTTTAACTTCTGGGGGGGACATGAGTAGTAAGGCTGGCCCTTTCAGAGTCTCCGTGCTGAAGCATATACAGTGCTAAAGCATAGAGACTCTGTTTGGACTGACTCTGCTACTAGCGCGCATCCTGATCCGCCCACGCATTCTCGCTTATTTGTCACAGCAAGCAAGCAACTCGCGTCGCACTTGGTTTTTTATGCAACGTATGACTTGGCGAAGCGCGAATTTTTTATGAGACATCGCGTGACACCTGTCTAGACAAGTTTTTATGCAACACGTGACTTGGCGAGGTGCCAATTTTCGAGGCTATATAAAGGGAGGGGTATTAAAAATTTTGTATTCATACCAAATTTGTTGCGTTGACCGGTCGGTTCTTTGAAAGTGCTCTCTGAATTTTCGAAAGTGCGAAATACAAAGGAACTTCTATTGATCAGCCTATACTTTCTACACACTTTTGAAAAAGGATAATTTAGTCTTACTCAAAAAGTTGCATTGAGCAGTCGGTTCTTACATTTCTCTCTCAAATTTAATAAAAATTGTACTTGAAAGAAATTTGAAAATGGCGCAATTTGATGATCTCAAAACTGTTAATGAGTGGAACGAGGACAATGGGTTGAAAGATGTGGTGCTCCCTAGCACCTCACAAGAATTAGAAATGGTCGATGAGTGGTTCGCCCCAGACTATTTCTATGAACTGGGGGAGCCAGAGGCTCAGAGGATAAAGCGATTGAATACTGAAGGTCGCTCTTATCCATTAACTTTCCAGAATTTGGACGACTTGAACCTGGAACGAGATTTACCAGAGATCTTTAATGATGCAATCTCGAAGATTGTTGGCGATTCAACGGACATGGTGGGTATTCAACTTACCCACCCGAATCTCAAGAAGCCGGCCATAATACCGTTTAGGATGGGTGTAGAGATCAAAGGCGAGCAGATCATGCACACGATTGAGCGGATTTTACAATCAAATGAGGCGATTCAGCTTGAGCAGCCAGATACTCGAATACGGATAGTGCGAGTGAGTCCGCCTACTGGCTCTGGTCAACATAAACGAAGATTTATCAATTTGGAAATGGAAATGAAGTCGAAGAAGTGCTTCGTGCGGATTAAAAATGATGACAACATACGATTACAGCGTGCACTTGTTGTGGCCAAGGCGCGATTAGAGAACATGATCAATCCTAATGATAAGACCTTAGAATGGCGATATAAAAACATGTGCAAAAAAGACACGCCAAAAAGGAAAGCACAGGGGAAAGCAGCACTAGAATTAATGACTAAGGCGGGTCTTCAAGATCACACAGGCTCCTTTGGCATACCTGAATGGTAGGCTTTCCAACAAGCCTTGCCTGAATACCAGATCAAGGTGTCCAGTGCAGATTTCTGCAATGCCATAGTTTTTGAAGGACCTTCGGCTGAAATGGTCCGTCATTTGTACCACCACGACGATCATTTTGACGTAATAGGCAGTATGCCAGGCTTCATGAATCGAAGCTATTTTTGCGAAGCCTGCAACAAGGGATACAATGATAAAAACGAGCACCGCTGCTCCAGAGTTTGCCCCTGCTGTCATGGACCTACTTGTCCAAACATGGCGCTAATGGAATGCAACGACTGTGGCCGACTCTTCAGAGGCCAGCAATGCTTTGACAGACATAAAAAAGTTGGCAAAAATGGAACATCAATTTGCCAGCAAATGAAACGGTGTGAAAAATGTGGTAAACACATAAATAGACGTGACAGAATTAAGAAGCACAAATGCGACCATTATAAGTGCAAGATCTGCAAAGTGGATGTGCCTAAAGACGATCATAAATGTTACATGCAGCCGCTGAAAATTGAAAAGGATGAAAAGAAAAACACAAAGTACGTGTTTTTCGATTTTGAAATGCGCCAAGAGAAGATCTGTGGCAATACTAAAGCTGGAGTTCGATTAGAGCATGAGCCAAACTTGTGCATCGCTCATGTAGTGTGCATGAAATGCAAGGATGGATCACTCGGACTTTGCGAACATTGCGGCGAGAATCGCCGATTATCTTCAGGAAAGAACTGCGAAATTGAATTTTGCAATTTCCTGTTTGGCCTAGAAAATACAACAGCCATTGCACACAATGCAAAAGGCTTTGACGGCCACTTCATCTTGAAATATCTGTTCAAACAGGCCGTAGTGCCCACAATAGTCACCCGTGGGCTGGAAATTATGAGTTTAACAGCAGGCTCAGTGAAAGTAATTGACTCTTACAATTTCCTACCAATGGCTCTATCAGCATTACCAAAAACTTTGGATGAGCCATAACTCAAAAAGGCCATTTTCCGCATCTATTCAACACGGCTAAAATGAAAATTATGAGGGTGAGTGGCCAGATGCATGGTACTACTCCCCGGCTACAATGAACCCTAAGAACCGAGAGGAATTTTACAAATGGTACAAAGAACAAAAAAGGCAAAATGTTCAATTTTAGATCTGAACTATTGGCCTACTGCGAGTCGGATGTTGACATACTCCGACGGTGCTGCCTAAAATTCCAGAAATTATCCATGGCGGAAACGGGCATTGACCCTTTTGAAACATCATTAACAATCGCCAGTGCTTGCAATAAAGTTTTTAGATCAACTTATTTGCAAGCAAATACAATCGGCATAGTGCCACATGGTGGCTACAGGAGAGCCGAAAACAATTGATTACGGCGATCAAATGGCTAAAGTGGCTGAGCGAAGCACAAAAAATTAATATCAGACATGCGCGAAACATGGGCGAACAAAAAATTGGCAACTACCGAGTTGATGGCGTACATGACAAGAACATGTACAAACATAATGGCTGTTGCTGGCACGGTTGTCCGAAGTGCATGAAAAAGCGGACTAAACTTACAGCCGACCAAATCACAACGGCGGAAGAGGCATACCAAAACACACAAGGCGGCGAAAAGCACAGAGGCTCAAGGCTACATGGTAACGGAAATGGGAATGCGAGCTGAACAGAGAACTAAGATCAAATTTTGAAAATGAGAAAATTTTTCAGCTCAATTAAGATCGTAGACCCGATGGATCCCAGGGAAGCATTTTATGGTGGAAGAACACAAATGCTATAAAATTGCTCGAAAAGATCAAAAGGGATCAAAGCGGAGCTCCCATGGAAAAGATCAATTACACTGACATATGCAGTCTTTACCCAACCGTTAACAAATATGGCGTTTACCCTATCGGACATCCTCAGATTTGACGGAAAACTTTTCAGAAATCACGGCTGAAAAACGGCCCTATGATGGACTGATCAAGGCCAGAATTTTACCACCTAAAGGCCTATACCACCTTGTATTGCCATACCGAGATTCGGGGAAAAAATTATATTTCCCCTTATGCCGAACATGTTCGAAACGCATCAACAAGAACGATGTGAGCACAATGATGAAGATCGTGCTCTAGTAGGTGCTTGGGTAAGTATCGAGATCTACAAAGCCCTTGAACTCGGCTACAAATTTTAGAAATTTATGAATTATGGCATTACGAAGAATTCGAAAAATACGATCCCATTGCCAACCCAGATGGCGGTCTATTTACGGAATACATCAATAAATTCATGAAATTGAAGCAGGAATCGGATGGATGGCCTACTTTGGGTAAAATCAGATGACGACAAAACAAAATATATAGCGGAATACAAACAACATGAGGGAATAGAACTTGATGCAGCCAAAATCTCAAAAAATTCAGGAATGTGTGCGCACTCTCCAAGCTAATTTAATTCTTTTGTAGGGAAAATTTGGTCAAAGGAACAACATGACCAAAGTTACATTCTTTACAGATCCGGCCTCATACTTTGAATTAGTTTTTGGACCCAACAAACGTTATTTACGCGATAAACGCCATTAATGAGAACATGATAGCAGTGGCACATGCAAAAGAGGATGATTTCGCTGAAGTTATGGGAAATACAAACTCAGTCATAGCCGCCTATACAACAGCTCAGGCTCGCTTAAGACTTTATGAACATTTAGAAAAATTAGGCGATCGAGTACTTTACTTCGACACAGACAGCTGCGGATTTTTAAATCGACGCTTGAATAAAGATGCGTATGAAGTGCCTATTGGATCTTACTTGGGCAACATGACTTACGAACTGAAGGACTATGGCCCTGAAGCAGCATAGAAACATTTGTGAGCGGAGGGCCTAAAAATTATGCATACAAAGTCTACTCGGTCGGGAAAAACAAATTTTACTATAATATAAAAGTGAGAGGATTCACTTTGAACTCGGCTGTGGCGTCAAAAATCAATTTTCACTCATTAGTGAAAATGGTGAACGCTTTTGTGCAAGAACAAAACGTTCTTGAGAAAGTGGTCTATTTCCCACATATAAAACGACTACCCGATCATACGATAGTGACAGAAGATGCAAAAATTGTACAAAGTTGTATATAATAAACGTGTTGTACAGCGTAATTATTTTACTTTACCTTATGGATATTAAACTTGTTGTACAGCGCGATTTTATCTAAAGCAGAAAAAATTAATAAAATGCATGCCAAAAACAAAAAAATGGTGCCGTCGCATGCTCAGCTCCACGTGCTGGCACTGGGCACTGCATTTGCAGTGGCCAGGAAGCATGCAAGGTAAGTTATATAAGGTCTCTTCATTTTCAATTAAAACGAAAAATGATTAATGATGTTTCTATAGAGAAAAATTATTTGCAACCCATTTAAAGGCAACGAAGTTTTGGGCTGTGTAGTACTCATAATAGTTTTATCAATTCTAGTCTTTGTGTAAGCTTTTAAAAGCATCTCGAAAAAGCTATATAAGGATTACGTAGCTTAATCTGTGGGAAATAGACAAATTTTTTCAAGAAGTTTTGTTTTTGCACAAAAGCGTTCACCATCCGACTCGCAGTAGTGTTCAACATCCGACTGCAGTAGGGCCAAAAGTTCAGATCTAAAATTGAACATTTTGCCTTTTTTGCTCTTTGTACCATTTGTAAAATTCCTCTCGGTTCTTAGGGTTCATTGTAGCCGGGGAGTAGTACCATGCATCTGGCCACTCACCCTCATAATTTTCATTTTTCGCCGTGTTGAAAAGATGCGGAAAATGGCCTTTTTGAGTTCTGGCTCATCAAAAGTTTTTGGTAATGCTGATAGAGCCATTGGTAGGAAATTGTAAGAGTCAATCACTTTCACTGAGCCTGCTGTTAAGCTCATAATTTCCAGCCCACGGGTGACTATTGTGGGCACTACGGCCTGTTTGAACAGATATTTCAAGATGAAGTGGCCGTCAAAGCCTTTTGCATTGTGTGCAATGGCTGTTGTATTTTCTAGGCCAAACAGGAAATTGCAAAATTCAATTTCGCAGTTCTTTCCTGAAGATAATCGGCGATTCTCGCCGCAATGTTCGCAAAGTCCGAGTGATCCATCCTTGCATTTCATGCACACTACATGAGCGATGCACAAGTTTGGCTCATGCTCTAATCGAACTCCAGCTTTAGTATTGCCACAGATCTTCTCTTGGCGCATTTCAAAATCGAAAAACACGTACTTTGTGTTTTTCTTTTCATCCTTTTCAATTTTCAGCGGCTGCATGTAACATTTATGATCGTCTTTAGGCACATCCACTTTGCAGATCTTGCACTTATAATGGTCGCATTTGTGCTTCTTAATTCTGTCACGTCTATTTATGTGTTTACCACATTTTTCACACCGTTTCATTTGCTGGCAAATTGATGTTCCATTTTTGCCAACTTTTTTATGTCTGTCAAAGCATTGCTGGCCTCTGAAGAGTCGGCCACAGTCGTTGCATTCCATTAGCGCCATGTTTGGACAAGTAGGTCCATGACAGCAGGGGCAAACTCTGGAGCAGCGGTGCTCGTTTTTATCATTGTATCCCTTGTTGCAGGCTTCGCAAAAATAGCTTCGATTCATGAAGCCTGGCATACTGCCTATTACGTCAAAATGATCGTCGTGGTGGTACAAATGACGGACCATTTCAGCCGAAGGTCCTTCAAAAACTATGGCATTGCAGAAATCTGCACTGGACACCTTGATCTGGTATTCAGGCAAGGCTTGTTGGAAAGCCTACCATTCAGGTATGCCAAAGGAGCCTGTGTGATCTTGAAGACCCGCCTTAGTCATTAATTCTAGTGCTGCTTTCCCCTGTGCTTTCCTTTTTGGCGTGTCTTTTTTGCACATGTTTTTATATCGCCATTCTAAGGTCTTATCATTAGGATTGATCATGTTCTCTAATCGCGCCTTGGCCACAACAAGTGCACGCTGTAATCGTATGTTGTCATCATTTTTAATCCGCACGAAGCACTTCTTCGACTTCATTTCCATTTCCAAATTGATAAATCTTCGTTTATGTTGACCAGAGCCAGTAGGCGGACTCACTCGCACTATCCGTATTCGAGTATCTGGCTGCTCAAGCTGAATCGCCTCATTTGATTGTAAAATCCGCTCAATCGTGTGCATGATCTGCTCGCCTTTGATCTCTACACCCATCCTAAACGGTATTATGGCCGGCTTCTTGAGATTCGGGTGGGTAAGTTGAATACCCACCATGTCCGTTGAATCGCCAACAATCTTCGAGATTGCATCATTAAAGATCTCTGGTAAATCTCGTTCCAGGTTCAAGTCGTCCAAATTCTGGAAAGTTAATGGATAAGAGCGACCTTCAGTATTCAATCGCTTTATCCTCTGAGCCTCTGGCTCCCCCAGTTCATAGAAATAGTCTGGGGCGAACCACTCATCGACCATTTCTAATTCTTGTGAGGTGCTAGGGAGCACCACATCTTTCAACCCATTGTCCTCGTTCCACTCATTAACAGTTTTGAGATCATCAAATTGCGCCATTTTCAAATTTCTTTCAAGTACAATTTTTATTAAATTTGAGAGAGAAATGTAAGAACCGACTGCTCAATGCAACTTTTTGAGTAAGACTAAATTATCCTTTTTCAAAAGTGTGTAGAAAGTATAGGCTGATCAATAGAAGTTCCTTTGTATTTCGCACTTTCGAAAATTCAGAGAGCACTTTCAAAGAACCGACCGGTCAACGCAACAAATTTGGTATGAATACAAAATTTTTAATACCCCTCCCTTTATATAGCCTCGAAAATTGGCACCTCGCCAAGTCACGTGTTGCATAAAAACTTGTCTAGACAGGTGTCACGCGATGTCTCATAAAAAATTCGCGCTTCGCCAAGTCATACGTTGCATAAAAAACCAAGTGCGACGCGAGTTGCTTGCTTGCTGTGACAAATAAGCGAGAATGCGTGGGCGGATCAGGATGCGCGCTAGTAGCAGAGTCAGTCCAAACAGAGTCTCTATGCTTTAGCACTGTATATGCTTCAGCACGGAGACTCTGAAAGGGCCAGCCTTACTACTCATGTCCCCCCCAGAAGTTAAACCCTTCTTCTGCAAATTGCTGTAGACCCAAGAATTCTATCTTTAGTAACATTTTTTTGCGGTTTCTGACGATTTCGACCAATTAGACCACATAATTTTCTAGCTTTATAGGTATTCTTCCACAAATACCGTTTTTAGACCGCATAATATACTTCAATTTTTGTGTTGCCCAGAGAAAATCTGTTTTTAATAGATTTTTGTCATTTTTTACGCATATAGTCGGTGACTTTTTCCTAGTTACCTCCTTTTATGTCTTCAAAAATCCGCTCTTCCATATGTGTCCTATTTGTTCAATCGGAGCTTTACTTCTTTGTTACTTAATTCCTATTTCGTCTTCTTTGTCAGAAAAGAAGCAAATGCTAAGAAATTCGTAATCGTGTTTTTGAAAATCGTATTATGCGGGGATATTTCGGTTTCTGAGGGGGTATTTTGGTTTCTTCATTTTTCGGGGAATGGGGAAGTACATACCCCCACACCTTAACCCGCCTCCCCCGCCCGGGTGTGGTTCAGAACTCAGCTAAAGTATCTGGTGATCAGGATAAACGCAAAATTGATAATAAATACCTATTTCTTAAATTTTTTTGACTCGCGTAGTGTCATCACATGCGCTTAGGGTTTTTTTAGGATTCTACAGGGTCGTTAACGGGCAAAATGCAATAAGCCTAATTAAGGCTCAAAATCAGACGAAAAATTCAAATATTTTAGAGCACTCAAAAGTCTTCATAAACAACAGAACATTCTCTATTGATTTAAGTTTTCATGCGCTATGCAGTGATTTCTTCTAAAATAAGATAAAAATTTAAATTTCATGTATACTTACATTTAATCTTATAAAATAGAATTACAGGGCTTTCATAAAACAGTTGGTGACAAGCTTTGTTTGATCCTTTAATAAACATTTTAAGAAATATAAATCATTATCGACCGAATATTGACTAAATTCATGAAATAATGCCATTTTGTACTATGTGGATCAGCAAATCTGAAAATCAAGGTAAACCTGCTTGGCATAGGTTAAGCCCCGTATGCACAAAGGTCAATAAATTTAATCAGCGATTAAGGCTAATCGTAGATTAATTAATCGGATATTAACAACCGATTTAAATCCGTATGCACAAACGCCGATTAAAGGCCGATTGACTAATCGCAGATTGAATTTTTAATCGTCGATTAAACGCCAATTAACAACAATTTTGATTGGAATTTCGGGTACTGGACAAGTCCAGTAGGTAGAAAAACGAGTACCTATTTTTCTGTTTTAATCGGTTATTTTCTTGGCATGCCTGGACAGGATTGATAAAAGCACAAAAGTAAAAACAGGTTGGGTGGAAGCTATAGTTTTGAAATTTTTTGTCATATTTGATCGCATTAACTAGAACTGCGAAAAATTGACATCAGTAATAAACTTCGCGGAAAAATGTAAAATTTTGACAATGAAAAAATCGAATTTCTCTTTGAATGCGCTTCCGAGAAAGCTGAAATTATCGAAAATAAAAAAACGGATTCAAAAACGGCGACTGCTAAAAGCAAGGCATGGGGTGCTATTGAAGAAGTTCTCAAAGCGAATCCTAACGTGAAAGATCACAGCAAAGCTTTCAAGTAAATAGATTAATTCCCTAGCGCTTTTTTTTTGTTCAACTTGTATTGTGACCAAAATTTATCATCAGCGTAACTTTCTAGCGGATTTGCTCGTTTTAAAAATACCCTCAATGGAATCACGTTTTCCAAATTTTCGTCATAATTTTCGTCCAAATCGTCAAGAAAGTCAAGAACGTCCATAATCAAAAAAACAGAAACCAACTGGCTCACAAAACGAAAGAAACTCGCACTTATCGGTGTTTAAACCTGGGGAGGGGTAGGATTAAAATCTGCGATAAATCGAATCGCCGATTACCACTAATCGGCCTTTGTGCATAACGATAAATTTAATCAGAGATTAAAGTTGTAGTTTAATCTCCGATTAACGCTAATCGGCCTTTGTGCATGCGGGCCTAAATGTCCAATTTATATAAAGTCAGGTAATTTAGAGAGGCCTGATAGATTATGCTAAAAGGCCTCACATTGTTATTTTTGGATCGAAAAAAGTAATGAGCACCTAAATATGGAGCGAGTAGTGGAGTTCTTGCGGGCAAGTCGTAGCATTTTGGTATGTTTATTGCTAGTAATCATCCTGATGCAGCTACCATTTCCCATTTATTATTGGCCTCTGAGATCTTATTTCTTCCATTGGAATCAGCATGGTCAAAAATAAAATAACGTATAAATCTTGATTTTTAGTTTTATTGCAAAATACTTTATAAGCGAAAAAATATGTCATAACAATTAGGCGAAAGCATTGCTTAGGCACAGTCCCGTGCATGCGCATTTATCCTTGTTAGCAATCAATTAATTTTGACCTTTTAGTGGCCAACGTTCCCAATTGGGAACATATTTTCAAAATTTTGTTGCAAAACAACTACTAATCTAATTTGAATAAGACTTGTTTTGGGTAGGGAATAAGATGTTTGCTTATCCTGTGAGAGCAATTTCAAAACTTAATTATGAGTATGTGCTATGCTATACTGTTTTAAGTTGCACAAAAATTGCGAAAGTTTGTCATGTTTAGAAATTTGCATATTGTCAGTCGACATATAAAATGTTTAAGCCAAGTGTCATACAGTCAAAATTGTACAGGTTTTCTGATCATTTTAGTATATTATTCATTTTTATTTAGTTGTTCGTCAAAAGTTATGATTAAATTTATATTGATGTTCCCGTTTGGGAACGTTGGCTCCTAGGAGTGCAAAAATATTTATTTCTTGGAAAGAGAACTAAATCTATGGGGCAGCATGTATGTATAACCTCGGCTATGCTCTTTAGTGACCTCTCATGCATTCTTTCAATTTTCTAGAGCTCCACAAGCATTCTGGTATCACTCCGATGCACATATTCAAAATATTAAATGCAGATTTCTAGGATTCTTTACTTGATTTTAAGTGTTATGATTACACAACAATGTAGCTCTTGAAATCTAGCGGTTTTTAGGCAAAAATTCAAGTATTTATGTAAATAAATTCAGGTGTTTTTGCAGAAATTACCTGCTCTACCTTACATTGCTTTATTTTTTTTACTATAACTCAAGAGCCATGAATCTTCAGAGGCTTATAGACAAATTTTCTTGAATTCATGCACAATATCATGTGTTTCTGATCTGTAGAACTTGCACTGTACTTTATCAAACTTTATATAACTACTGATTTCTAACATTTTTTAATAGCTCAGAAGCATGCTAGCAACATAACTAAACTTTGAGTGTAAGTTTATTGGACTATCGATAACAACTGCGGATAGGTAAATGTCCGAATGAGTAAACGTATGATATTATGACTTACTTTTATTCTTTGTAGAATTTCACTTATTGAAAATTGTATGAAATTGCCAAATTGACTATATTACACCCTGACTTTCTGTTATTTCCCAAATCTTGATTCATGGTTTCTAATTTTTAGTATACTGACATACGTCGATGCAGTGTAAATAGCTCTGAGATTACGGCCATTAGTTCAACAGCATAGAAATGAGAAAACCAATAAATTTTGAAAAATCCAGAAAAAATGTAAATACAGATTATAGCTTAATAATACTTTTTTACTCATCTTAGCTAGACATTATTCAATGTCATCTAGAAAGCAAGCAAATCTAAAAAAACAAATATAAAGTTACGGTGTCTACTGAAAGTTTCTTGGTTTTCTGAGGTTTATGGTTCCCATAAGGTTTCAAATTCTCAAAATCAGACCCTTGTAGGCTCTCTATTTGACAATTTGACAGTTTAGATTACTTGTGTTATCAATGTTTGTAGCAGATCGCTTTAATCTTATATGTTTTGCAAAACATAACAGAACATGAAATTTGGCAAAAATGTTCTTCAAGAAGCCAACGTTCCCAAATGGGAACAAATGAACAACATGATAGAGAGGAGAGCTTTTGCTCTGGTTTTTTTCATACAGTCTTACATTTTACAGATTTGAAACATATTATGATTGCATTGCTGTAGCACATCTGCATCATAGAGCGGACTCTGAAAGGTTAAAATAATTTGCATTTAGAAAAAGGGACAATGCACTAATGGTTGCAGTTTTGAAGTCACAAGAGCAAAACAACAACCACAACTTTGCATTTTGTAAAGAAAAATATCAGTCCCATTTTCGGGGCGGCCGTCATATCATAAAGTGTTAATAATACGTTTTACTTCTTTGAACTTAGATGCTAAATTATATTATTGTTTTGCAGTTGTGATTAAGTGCTTAGCAGGTCCCTTGCATTATGAATTTAATTAATCAAGTAGGTACTCAATATCTTTATGTGAGGCCAAGGGCGGATTAAAAGGGGGCGGGATGAGGGCGGCCGCCCCTATCGTCAAAAAATATATAAGCGAAATGAAGAATAGATGTGTAATTTTTGATGATTTTAGCCATTTTCATTGTGATTTTTCAAATTTTTAAGCGCTTCGCGCCGAAAAACTACTCTTCAATGTCATTTACTGACTTTTTTGGCGCTCTAAAAAACTCACTTTTACGCCGCAAGAATATTTTTTGTTTTTACAATAGTTTTTCGAATAACTCTGGGGTTTTGCATCCATTTTCGCATTAATCATGCGAGATTTCCATAGAAAAATTCGGAAAACTTTAGAAAATTTTAAATTTTCTCTCTTCAGAAATAATACTGTTTATCAAAAGATGACAAGAAACCACTGTTCAAATTCGAGCACTTTTGAACGAAATGTTCATATTTCATCATTTTTTTGGCTCGTTCCGCGTCATTTTCCTCGAAAATTTTAATTTTTCTACATTCTGTCCGGCCCGAACGCCTAACCATAGGTTCACAGCATGGCTGATCTGAGGGAGGGTCAGCCTGTCAGGGGGTCAAGAAATGAGCTTTTCGCTAAAATAATATTAAAACAATGTTATTGCACAGTTCTGGTCAGTTTAAGGCACTTTTTAAAAAAAAATTTCAATCCTCATCTAATTATGGCCTTTATTTGCTTAATTTTAAACAAAAAATTTTTCTTTCTTCTCTTCTGGGGGTCTCTATCTCCTACCAGATCTCCCCCCGTGCCTGACTGCCCCTAACCCTCTCAGTTCCTGTCTATCTACGCCGGGTCCATAAGACTTGCGCAATTCCAATCCAACCTCGAAAATCACAGCTGTTTGAGTTCGTCAGTTAGCACCTCTTAAATATATTCTGTGAGATTATTGGAATGAAAGCCTTAGGGAATATTTTTATTAATATACGTATTATGTCTCTAACTGCAATTTAGATAAAAGAATTTTGCAGGATAAAATATGATTTAGAATTATCTATGTAGTATCTAGCAAATAAAAATGCTCCCAAGGAACAAAAAGCACAAGTATACTTGGAAAAATAAATTATTATAGATATTAAAGGAGGGAACTACGGAAAAGTCACCTATACACGCAAACTTTATCAGAATCAGAGATTTCTCTGAAGGAACACAAAAGTCAAAGAACATTTTACGTCCCACAGAAGAAAGTAGTTATTTGTGGCCCCACTTTGGGAAATAAATAACACAACATTTTATTCTTCGAAAGAACTGATCAATCCAAATCAAAGAAAACGACAAAGCATTTTGTTTACTTACTAACCTTAGCTAAATGTAAGTTCGAGCCGCACTTGCAATGGCATACAACCATATGTGGGTAGCTCCATAATTCTGGAGGGGTTGCAAGTCCAAAAGTCCAAATATGGTCTTAAAAATGGTGTTATGGCGAAAGAACACAATTTTTCAACATTTCTCATTGAGCACTATCAATTTTTTTCTTAATTAATTGTGAAAAAAGCAGGAAACAATTTGCAAGAGTTGATTTATGGGTTGGGGCAGTTTCGGTCTCTGGGGGTATTTGGCCTTGTCTCTGGGGGTATTTGGCCTTCTTAGGCTGCATACCCCCACCTAAACCCCCTTCCACGCATTCGTGTGCGTACAACATAAGCAGCAAGAAAATTCTGGGGAGGGGGTGAAACCGCCAAAAATCACCAAAAATTATTAAAACATTTCTAAAAAAAGATATGTGAGGTACAGTAATCTGGGGGTTTCAACTCCTGTGGAGAATGCCCATGTGTGATAGGATAGAAGTGCGGAAAGGCACTAAACGTGTGCAAACAAGTTTGCACCAGAGTATTTAGGAAATGGCGCAAGAAGAATAGCGAGAAATCCACGCAAATAAATGCAATAGTGCAAAATGATAGACGGGAAATTTTAATAGATCATCGTATAATGCCGGAGCAGGAGAAAATGAACCTATATTATTCCATCATCCTAGTTTAATACTTATAACTGTAGAGCTATAATATACAGCATGGTACGAATGTATTTTTTAATTGAGCCTTACATGAATATTGATTACATACAGCAGAATAAACTCCGATTTTTGTGTTGCGTACAGAAATCGGATTCTTAGCAGATTTTGATAATTCTTGGGCTCATAGATGACTTTTTTCCTAGTCCTTTCCTTTTATGTCTTTAATGATCCGTTATTCGAAGGTATATTTTTCTTTTTTGTTCCATCAGGGGTTTTTCTTTGCTGGTACCTACTTTGAATTAGCATGATTCGACTGCATGGATAAATGAATTCACAGGTAACTAGCCGGAAGTAATACTCGAATAACACAAGTACAGTCCTTAGTAAAAGTTATGTCATACAACGTCTTCAAATTAAAACTATTTTTAGTTTAAAGTTTACACAGCCATTAAGTCACAAAAAAGTAAGTTATATTCATATATCCTCATCTGTTGGAGAACAGTTTGTAATAAAAGTTAGCTCTTACAATGTACAACCTTACAGACATTAAGTTAAATCTTAAACTTTACACAATTTGAGGGTGTGAAGAGAATTACAGTGAAGTTCGTATTCCTGATAGCACGGCGAAATTCTTATGCTTTAGATAACGTTTTAAAAAGCTCTACCTTCGGCAATGGTCTGTAGCTAAAGTTGATTTTCTATGTAAACTTTACACAACTGCTGAATGTAAAAAACGTTTAAAATTTGATTCGTAATTCTGATGTTCTGAATGTATTTTACAAAAGATTGACCCTCCACAACACTCTGGAAGCAAAGTCAACCTTAAGTGTAAACTACTTCACACCTCTATTGAGTACGAACTAATTTGTCCAGTAGAATAGTTGACCCTTAAGCGCAAAGTGGTCAAAACTAAGTGTAAAGAAATGCGTCTTACGGCTACATGTAAGCCTTCAGACGTTCTTCCATTTTTACGTAAGTGCGGACAAACCAAATTATATACGGGAATATTAGCATACATAATAATTTAAATAACGTCTTTTTAGCACGCAGCTAATACTTTACACCTCCAGAAACAACTCAGTATTGAGTGTAGAGAACTACGACCAAAGTGGCTTGTAACCGCCGACAAGTATTTTATTCTTAGAGTGATTTGCATACCCCGATTCATAACCAGAGAAGTTGGCTGACAAAAAACTAGAAAAATGTGTTTTTACACCAGTTTCAATTTTACACCTTCACATCTTAGTCAGTATTGAGTATAAAGAAACGCGTTCAAGTGTGATGTGTAACCTTCAAGATGCACTTTTATTAGTATACTTTGCGCGTCTTGATTTAAAATTGGCGGAGTAGCTAAATTAGAAAAGTTTAAATAACGTGTTTTTTCGTGCAATGGAAGAGTGTAAACTTTAAGAATGTGAATCTAATTCCCTATTGAGTGTAGAGGAATTTGGTTTAAACTTCTTTGTAGCATTTGAGCTGTAGTACGTTAGCCTGTGAAAAACTTCAGTTCCGCATCCTGTTTGAGACATACATATCGAAAAAGGGAGAAAACTTTTTTCACCCTGTTACACTCCTGATTTCGCGCTTTTCACCTCCAGGAGTGAGTCAATATTGAGTTTTTAAACACAATTTAACGCAACGCATAGGCCATAAAACGCACTTTATTTTTATACTATTCAACTTGTCCCGACTTATAAGCGGAGAAGCTGACGGAGAAATGTGAGACAAAACCTGATTTTTATACTATCCACTACATTGTGAATTTTAAGCCCCTGGATCTAATCAAGCATGAAATGTAAAATAATTTGCAGCTAAGTAGAGAGTAGGTCTTGAATTGTAGCACATTTCTATCAGAAAAATTTTTTGACTTATGTCTGGAGTTAGTTGTTGACAGAGTGAAAAACGCGACAAAAATCTGCCTTTACACCCGCAGATTTTTACACTCTTTACATCCCACTCGAGAACTAAAGCTGATGTCTAAAAAATTAAAAATACATTTAATGTCATTTAATTCTGTGCGCTGTTTATATACTGACTTATATAAAATGGGCGCAAAAACCGTCAGAGATTTCTAAATTCTAAATGTTATAATGTTACGTCATAACTTTACACGCTCACTACAAATTCGGTATTGAGTGTAAACAAAAATAAAAAACCCCAATAAGGTTTTTTTTAATGTATATTTTAAAAAAAACGTACTCTCCAGATGTGTCCCGTTTTAGCTGTAGGGGGCTCATATGTTAAGGGTACCCATGTAGATGTACAATGATAGCTACACGCTGGTAGTTTTTGTATACCACTATCTAACATTCATTTACTCAGTAATCTGTTGTACTATATTTTTGCGCCTTCACGTTACGACCAATATTTCGATTTTAATTAAAAGGAAACACGCAAGTTTATTTCCGAATAATCGCCTGCTGTCGCTTACTCAATAAAATGAAGCGCTGTCTCTTTCAGATTTACCAAATAATTGCCCATACAATCAAAACTGTTGCCAGTGATTAATCGAAGACTGGGAGTGCTGTGAAAAGTTATATGTGCGGAAATTTAAAGAATTCAAAGTTCACTTTTCTCATGTAATATATTTTAATGGCGAGTACAACATTTTAAATCAATGAAAAATTTATTTCATAGATAGCATATGAATAGCAGACTTTTAAACACTAAATGTTCAGCATCTAAAATTCCTAACGCCCGTCCAAAAAACTTTCATAAAGTGCTATTTTGGGTTTTAAAATGATAGCAACGCGTCGAAAATACTTTTTACTGTTTTTAACAGGGCTCGTCCTTTTTGAAATACAAAACGCCTGAAAGATTTGAGTAAATTAAAAAGATGTAGTAAAAAATATTATGACGTAAACAGCCGAAAATGTGACACATTTGCGCTCAGTAAAAGCAAAAAAGTGTAAAACCGATTGTTTTTTACGATTTCCTGGAATCAAAAATTTGGATAAGGCCGGGATAATACGAGTAAAATAAAGAAGCATAAGAATTGGCCGATGTAGGGAAGTCTGACGATTTGCGAGAAGGCAAAATAATGAGGTTTAATGGGCCAAAATTTCAAAAACCAGTACCAATTCTAAAGTAGTGTAAAAACTCTTCTAATCCACAAATTTCAAATATTTTTGAAGAAAGTTTTCAATTTTTACCCGCTTTTAGACGTCAGGATGCCACATTTTTCTCAAAAATTCTTCTTTTTTCATTCTTGAGAGTACCTCGGACTCACCTCTCGGAAAAATGTCTGCTTGAAATTATGAGCAGATTTGAACCTGCAAAGATCTAGAGATAAATCGGTTTTAAATAAAATTCAAATCCGTAATAAAGGCTTTGGACGGAGAGTACTTTTTCTTTCTATTTGGCAAGGTTTTGTTTGCACTTTTGCTCCAAAGACTTTGAAAATACGTGTGCCTTCCTCGCTTTTCCACATGCAAGCCATTTTCAAACTTCTTAGTTGACAATGGGTGCCACGCCCCTCTGATTCTCCTGAACCCTGCGAAATTGACTACCTCGCGCATAGGTCTGAACTAAAACAAAGGTCTCAAAAAATCTTTTTGCTGAAATTTTTCGTTGAAAGCATATTTTGCATAAATCTAAAAATTATGAGTTAGTCATTGCTCTGGATCATGCTCTGTCGAATATTTCAGTTTATACCGTTTTTATCCTAAAAACTCATAGGCCCTTTAAGCTTCAGGCGTTTAAAAGTCAAGCATAAACTTCTAACGAGTAAACTTTGTACTTCCAGCTGAGTCGTCACTGCATAGCATACATACATAGTTTCTCTGGTGAAATATTGTACCAACATAATGTTGTTAGTTGTTGTTCCATCAAGTAAACTTATTACATGAAGGATTTGCTGTGACATTTATGTACTCATGATCATTAAGACAATTACAATGAGGTTTAAAGCTAAAGTCAATCGGATACGTTGTTCTCGGTGCTGCATAAGCAACATTAAAAAAGGAAATATGAAAATATAAAAACTCATAACTATCAAGAACTTCGGAGGAATCAACCCCAAATAATGTTACACTGCTTTTGAGGTTAAAAACAACGATAGCTGCATAATTCCCCGTCAAAGGCACTGCTTCTCGATTTTTCTATCTGTCATCATTCATGTATGAATATCTAAAAAAATTAGAAAAATCGCAATAAATTGAACAAAATATAGTCGTCAGAGGAATGAGTGTGCGTCACGAATCGCCAGTGTAGGGAATTGAGATGTGGTGACGTAGAAAGCTGTAAGTAAGCTGCTGAATGAGGTTGTCTGCTACAGCAAGCCGACCAGAAGATATTTTATTAAAAGTTGTAGAGATGCAAATGTGCAAAATAAAGGACGGATAATGGTGATATAACGGCGAATAGTAGAATATAGAGCATTATGGGCGGAATGTGAGTTGGGGGACCGAGCAAGGGCATTTTTACTTTTTTCAATGCATGATGCTACGGTCATTTCCCGGTGAGCTAGTTGACGCCAGCTGTAAATTCCTACGGTCATTTAGTAAGCTACCATTTTTTTGTGTTATTCATTTAGTGACTAAGCTAAAACATGGTGTGTTCACGTGGACTGGAGTTAAGAACGGCATAAAATGAGTGTTATCTATTCTTGAACCGACGGTCATTTCTCACGTGAATGGTACATATTATTCAAGGAACCGAGGTGAGTGAGTCTTATTTTAGAATAAAGGGACGCTAACTTAACGCCAATTTTTGATCTGCAGCTGCCGCTCAAAATAGCTTCTCTAGTTTTCAACAGCAGATAGTTTCATCGCTTAATGCTTAAATAACAATACTGTTTTATAGCGGTGCTAGTGTTACTAAGTGATAAGCCAGCTCTCTGTTGTTATAATGTTATATCATTGTGTGATATTATTCATAAGATATTTTGTTATTCAGTCTGTTATAAGAGATTAGTTTTCATTACACCAGGAAGACATCTTTGAAAGAAAAATGGCTTCAAAACCTAGTCGCTCGTTTCCCACAACTTTTTAATACTCGAAATCGTTGGAATTTGGCAGCATTTTGCGAGAGTCAGCAGCACGTGCACCACCACTTTTGGCATTTCTAACCGTGGATTTTCCCCAAAAAATACACCCAACACCTTTCTCCAAGAAGTCGACAGAATGTGTTATGTATGGCTCGAATCATCGATAAAATGAAGGCTATCGAAGATAAACATGGCTATAAAGTCAGCACTTTTCGACGATATCCTGAAAAAATTGAAAATGAAGCCGACGGCATTTGCGAGAGTCTTGCTCAGCCTGGAAACTCTAATAGTGAATACACCAAAAATGTTTTTAGGCGCCCTCTTCGGGCTCAAAAACGATGTATACGTGTCGAATATGCCGCTTTTAGCGTTTCAGCTACGTTTTTTTCTATACATTACAGACACATGAAAATTTTAAGGAAAAGTTAGGTGAAATCCAGTCGGAGATGACTGCGGGATGGGACTATTAGGATAGCATTGTTTTGTTGTAAAAGATAAGGATTTTTCGCAGGATAAAAGAAAAAGATAAAGTTGAACTTTTAAAATCTAGAAAATAAAGATAAAGATAACAAATTAAGAAAGATAAAGATACAGATAATTTGCAAGATAAAGGAACTAAGAAGATAAAGATAAAGATAAAAGTGTAAATATGGTCGCTCGGACCTAGAAGAATGATGTACCTATGTGAAGTGCAATAAACGAGATTGGGTGATGCAAAACAGCCAACTGAATGCCCTAACTTGTACACCTGAGGTCAAAGAGGTGATAGGCATTAAGCACACGTAAATGTAGGTTTGGGGTTTACCCGCGGTATCTGACTGACCCACGTACTACTACTACTACTGGCTGACAGAAAGTCACTTCTTTCTTTTCACAAGCATCAAAACCCTGCTCTGTGCGCCTGTACAAAGTATAGTCGCAATATTGATTTTTTAAATATTCCATTTTTCCCTAAATTTGGACTTGGATTGACGTAGGTGCTAGTATTCCCGCTTAGATCAAAATCGCTCCTGCTTACTTAGGTCAATATATAGGCATTAGTTTGGGCCGCACGCCGTAGGGTTTGAATAATCGTTTACTTTTTCTTTTCTTGTATTACAGTAAAACTTGAATGCGTCTAAATGTACCTATTTCAAGTCAAACCTGCATTTTGGATTACGTGCTAACTTATGTACATACTTTATCTTTCTTAGTAAGATAAATTCCTATCAAAAGATAAAGATAAAAATAAAGATGTCCTGTGATTTTTCCAAAAGATAAAGATAAAGGTAAAGATAAAATAAAGAAATCGTCAAGATAAAGATATCTTTTACAACACTAGATAGCAGGCCTAGTGATGTATAGGGTTTTTTTAATGTATTAAGCTGATGGTTTTTTCAATGCACATTGAGTTATAATAAGTAGTTCACTTTACTTTGAAAGTTCTAAAATATGAGTATGCACATAAAGGCCGGTCTGGGAGGACAGATATTGAGAAGGAGAGGAATGGGGGTCAAAAATTAGATTTTAGGATCAACATGATTGCAAAAGCCGGTATACTTGCATAATTGACGTTAAAAGTTATTTAAGCTGCAATTTCTGGTCAATTTCTAACAAACTTTGAGAAAATTTGATATTTTTTATTTCGAAGCAGACAATAACTTTTTACATCGATTTTTATGCCGCGTAGGTAAAGCTGGATTCAACATATTCTTATGATTTTTTGTTCAAATATGAAACTTTTTTCTAGTCTACACGCACTTTCAAGTATATTTGTCTTTTTGCTTCCATCGAAACCTTTTTTTCCTAGTATCCTAATTTTTATCAGCATAATTTGAATTATTGAATCATAAAGGGGTAACTTGCCGAATGAAACACAGTCGAGCGACTCGGAAAACAACACTGTGACGTCAGCACCATGCATATAGAGCATGGGAATTCCGGGTTAGGAGGTGGGAGGTCAGGCAAAAAATTTTAAGAAGTCCCTTTATAGGCCAAAAACGGTGTGTACACGTCAAAAACACTCTTTTTGACGTTTCAGACAATGCTCATTCTTTTTACAACAAAAAACGTGAAGAAAGCTGGGAAATTTCGAAAAATTGAGTAAATTGAACAAAATATGGTCAAAAAATGTGTGAGGTGCGCGAAGCGCCGAAAATTTGAAATTTTCGATTCAAAAATTGACTGAAAACGATTAGACAGGTACAGTTTTGACATTCCAACTTTTACAAAACATTGATAATTCAGGAGTTAGAGTCGCAGCCATTTTGCAGTGGAGTCAGTAGCCAGCCTGGAGGGAGGTTTTCACCTTTTCTTTAAACCCCCACACGAAAAATACGTCTGGTCAACACCAACATTGCAAATGAGACAATTCTCACCTACTCCGTAATCCTGATTTGATGGAAAACAATTTTACAAAAAATTACTTCATAATAGCACTTCAGTTGTGCCTTGCTATAGAATGTAAGGCAATTATAGAATTGCATTAGAAAGGAAGAGCTTTGCTTAATTACTTTCTACAAATTAGCGTACTTCTTTGTGTCAGTTACCAATGACTTGCCTAAAAACGATAGACATTAAGATTTGACGTCAAAATTATTAAAAATCTTAAATGCTATTGCAAATAATATATTTTTGTAGTACCTAAAACGGGAGTATGGCTTTTCTTGAGGAACTCAGCTAAATTTTTAGCCTTAAAATGCTTATTTGCTGGCTTTGTTTTTCTACCGTAACCTGAGTATTTTTCATCTAAGTACATATTCAAATTTCTGGCTTCCGAAATTTCGTATGTTTTCGACGAGCGATTTTTATCACTATGTATTTGTCACTATATTCATTAATGTAATCAATTTGACAACAAATAGTAATTTTTCAGCAATAGTTCCACATAAACGAAAACAATTTATCGTAGGTTTGTAATGTCAATGACGTACAAGTATAAAAACAGCGCGAACTTTTAAAATCGACTAACAAAAATTATTAGCGGTCTTTTGTGTAATTTATGACCAAAAATCAAATTTTATTAATACGTAATGAGTAATGTTCTAGTTCGATTGTTTGTCCGATAAACAATAAATGTTTTTTGCCCTTTTGTATATGGATACCAATTTTCTCAAAACCTTAGCAAAGCGCACAAATATTAAATTTTGTTTTCTTTAGCAGAAAGCCCTGTTTTTTTAGTGAACTGGTCTTTCGAAATCAATCAACAATAATTATTAGCGATTTTTCAAAATCAACAAAGGATAATCAATATCGATCTTCGCGAAATTAATGACTAAAAACACGCATTATTGACATATAATGAGTAATGTTTCAATCCGTTGTTTGTGCAATAAACATTGAATGTTTTTTGACCTTTTAAATTAATACTGATTGGCTTATATACCTCATCGTAACACGCAAATATTGAATTTTGTTTGTTTGCCAGAAAGTCCTGCCTTTTTTTAGTGGAACTGGTCTCTGTTTTTGCGCTCTTTATATAAGCAACCTAAAGTAAGCTAATAAGATTCGAACGTTAGAAGAAAATAATATCGTCAACAATATGTCATTTTGCATCCATGCTATTTTAAATTTATTTCCACTGTGGATCGCAGTTGAATAGCTTTTACTGTACTTAGCTTCTGGCTATCCAAAAATGTTATCTTTTACTGAGAAGCAGCCATTTTTATGGTATTTCTGTAGTCCCCAATCATTTATGGAAAGATAATTTAGTTTCTGCATTTAACAAATAGCTGTTAGTTTTTAAATTTAGTCAATTTACTAGTGAGAAGTAAAATCTTAAAGTGTTTTCTTGTTATTGTAACAGACCAAGCTTATCATTTAATGTTTTATTCTTCCAAAAACGAAAACATTCTCTGACAAAAAACTCGAAGAAAGCATACCTTTCGATTAGAAAAATCAGAGGAATTCTGAAGTTTACGAATTTTAATGCGGCACAAAATAATGAAAAGCAATATGACAGTATTAGCAGGAATGTTTGACCCACTGCCTGCTTTTATGTCTCTCATGATGCGATGCCGGAGCATAAAACAGGGTGTAACATTGAACAAAAACATGTTTTCCCTATTTTTGATTGATCGATACCTTAAATCAGATGTAAAATTGAAATTTATTATACACAAGCGTACTGCAATTTAAATGCTACGAATAGGTTCAAACTGAATATTTTTACACTCAGAGGGAAGTTAGATTCAGATTTTTAAAGTTTACAATGTGCAAAATCGTGGAAACGAACGTTTTTATACCTTTTCTTCGGATATCTCTCCGCAAGAAGTCAGGATAGGTCAAATGGAATAAAAATAAAGAATTTCTTTGGGCTACGCGTCACAGCAAATTGTGTTTATTTACATCAATACTCAGCTAGAGGTGAATCGGGGGTGTTAAACATGTTTATGTTTTCTTTTCTCTGCCAACTTCTCCGGTTATAAGTCTGGACATGATCAGATGTCTAAAAATGTGCCAGGAATGACACGTCAGACGTCAGCTGGGCGCATTTGTGTGCACTCAACAGTGATGTAAAATGGTTTACATCTAATATTTCTTTGTCGTCAGACCATTATGAAGATTTAATTATTTCATCGATATTGATTGTAATATCAAAATTATATTAGAATTACGAATCCGACTAGAATCTTCTTCACACTCGGTGGCTGTATAAAGTTTACACCAAAATTTACTTACCTCAAGAGTGCTGCAAAAGTTTATTTTTTATATAACCAGTTTTCAACGTTTCTCATCGAGCATTATCCAATGGCGTCAAAAAATCACGAAAAACGCAAAAAAAAATTCTCAAAAATTGAATTCTGGGGGTGTCACGCACCTGATAATTTATGCTCGATTTATTCTAATGAGTTTGGCGCACTTTATAAATTCAATAAGTTTGAGGGCAATCTTGCGTTTGTATACGTTGATAGGATAACATTAATGAATTAAGAATTCATAATTTTATTTGGGATTTGAATGAAACATCCAAATTATTCAATAATTCGACACGCGGGTAAGCTAGGCGGAATTGAAGGCGCAACTGGCGGTTTAGATCGCGCTAGCTAGGGTTAGCTAAAGCGTCAGTGATTATGATCTTCTAATGCATGCAAAATGGCTGACATCGGGACTTAAGGCTGGCACAGGGCAATGACCAGACGCAAGACGAAAGTAGGAAGAGCCAAAGGTTTCAGTCGCACCGCTTTTATAGGAAAATCGGCGGGCGCACATAATGTTGTTTTGATGACTCATTTTTGGATATCTTTTGCTCACCTGTTCTCAACTTTGCATCTATAATAATACATGCGCGTTTTTCGTCAACTTACATCTTATGCTTTTGACCTCGAGTAACCTTTTCAATAAATTACTCATATGACCCAAAAATAGTAAACAGTGTCAGCTGTTTTAGTAAATTTTGCGGCAGTCTCGTGTTTTCTGAAATTCTAAGTGTGAGAAGCTTGATTAATCTTAAGTTTCCATTCTTGTCCGACGTCTGTCCGTTCTGTCTGGTTCTTAAAACCGGTTTTAACTGGTTAAGACCATGCTATTGCATAGAAGCGGTTTGTTAGCCTTCGATTTTGCCTCTTCGCATATTTACATGGGAAAAAATATAAGACGTTATAATATGCGTTTTCAAAAACTTAATGATTTATATTGCAATATTAGATTTTGCGAATACTATAATTTAAGTAAGAATAAACTCAATGTTTGTAATATTATTAAAAGATCGTATCACAATAAGACATAATGCTTACGTAAACTATTTGTACATATTAGATGCTTAAAATCGCGTCGATTGAGACCTCAAGCCCACGTGTGGTGGTGGGGGGGGGGGTGAAAACCTAAAGTGCCTTTTTTGGGCTCAAAAATGGCCGAACGCGTTAAAAAACATCGTTTTTTGGCGTTTCTGACGATACTCTGTCCTTATAGATCATAAAATCATGAAAAAATTTCGAAAAAAGTCGAATAAAGTGACCAATATATCGCTTAAAACATGAATATATGGCGCGAAGCGTCGAAAATATGGCGATTTTGAGCAAATAGATAGCCAAAAACCCTTGAAAAGACACTTTTTCTACCAATTTTCAGGTAAGTTTAGGAAACTTTTAAAAAATCGCCAATTCTGGGGAGGGGTGAAAAATTTTTTGCGGGGGGCGAAAAATGATTCTGGCGGGGGGTGAATACCCCCTCCCCCCGAACCCCCCAAGATCATGTATGGTCACAACTACCATCTGTAGGTCGAAAACATATTCCGATTTTTGTATTGCTTTACAGACATCTAATTTTTAGCAGATTCATATGATTTTTTGAGCGCGTAGGAAACTTTTTCCTTAGTCCCCTCCTTTTATATCTTTGATAATCCGCCATTGCGAGTATATTCGTCCTTTTTGTTACATCGGAGTATTTTTCTTTGCTATCAAATTATTTGAGGCAATGCTACTTTTTCATTATGACAGCGTTAATTTTAATTTAGCATTATTTGGAAAGAAGCAGAAATCATGAAATACATATTTGTTCTACTAATCTTGTGGCTGTACGCAACAGCTCTACTGTTAGCCGAAAGCTGTGGACCGCTATCTGTTGGCACTTGTCAGCCACATAGCTGCAAATCAGAGCGTAAACACATTTATCTATAGCATATGGCATCTGTAGCAATGTCCCGTTCTGAAACCAGCAGCCTTTGCCATAAAAGGACTTTTAGGCGCATCTTCTGCCATAATTGAAGTAATACGGGAGATGATACTTTGTTAATGGCTATTAATGTTAGAATTTTACTGGTAATATATCTCCAAGCATGCATGTAGCTGTTAGGGAAATGGAGGGGTCCGAACCCATCCCTTAAAATTCGGGAAAATCGGAAAAATATGATTTCTCAAATGAGCTATTTTTGCCTTTTGGGATTAGTCGCCTTCAAAATTGGTGTAGTTCTGTCTCCAAACCAGGACAGCCAGCCACGTGCTTGAATATCGCCTTTTTTGACTTTTAAGAATCATTGGAATATCAAAATAGGTTTTTCTGGTTGATAGTCAGGCGCTCTCTGCACCGAGCTGTCCTGCTCCGGCTGGTAGTTCAAGAAATATATGATAAAATTCATAACACTAGATTGCCGATTTTTTAAAGCACTTAACTCAGTCGTTGGCGTATTAAAATGCTGTTCCGTGTGAGTCATTAGGCTGATCACTGTTATAAGTTCTCTAGTTATCTGAAATAGAGGAAGGGGGCTAAGACAAGCCAGAGAGCTTTTACGAGTCCAGATAACCTTATAAAGTGGTATAAGTGCTGATAGCGCGAAAACTACGCTAATTAATGATCGCTTTCGATTTCAAGCACTGATTCTAACAAAGTGTTTATTTTCATTTAAGTTTAGCCTTAATTTTGCCTTATTTTGCTCAAAAAAACTTCATTTTCAGTTAGTATTTAGAGAACAATGTTTTTTCCACTCACCATTGCCAACCCACCATAAGACGAGGACTCAGAGACTAGTAAAAATGCTTAAAAGCGGAAAAACAATGTTAGTTTACAGTTTATGATCATTTTTAGTGCAGTTTTTCATAAAATAATGATTTTTTTACCAATTTCTGGTCATCATTTCGCCATACATTTCTTAGGAAATTTTTTATTTTTCCATTTTATTATGCAGTATTCTCAACCACGTAATTTGCATCTATAACCAATTAGAATAGTATAGGACTACATACCACCATATTTATCTGTACTGTTTTCAGGTTAATGACGTTACACCCTATACATATACACATGTTATGCGACTAGTACACGCTTTATATGCAACTAGGAAGGAATACTACTGGGATCTACCCCTCATGTGACGCACGCCACCATTTAGACTTAGCTTATATGCTGACGCAGTTGGGAATGCACGTAACTAAGCCTCAAGCCTAAAATTTAGAATAATAGTGGAAAAGAAAAGTACTGCAGTAGAGGGATCAACGCAAACAATTTTTATGAGCCAAGGACATGTTATGTTTGTGCAGGTTATTCTGTCTATTCATTCATTCTCATATTTTTGCAGCTGTACTGATATTTGTTGTAGAAACCTTGCAGCACGATTTATTGTTAATTAAGAATCATTAGTTGTAATTTATTAAAAATTTAATTCAATAAATTTAATTTAAGCTTTTAATTTATTTATTTGAAATTAAATTTGTTTAACCATAAATTCTTGTTTGCAGCATTTTGCAAGCTGTTTCTAGACTTAAATGTGTATCGCCATAAAAGTTTTTGAGTGTCAATGCAAATGTTCGCAATTGATTTTCCGCAGAGCAAGTAAGTAATAATTGTAGGCTAGATCATTATGAATTTTGTTTGCTGATATTTTGCTTAACTTCTGATAAATTTGTTTGATGCAATACAGTACAACTTTAAAAGTTGAATCATGCATGCATGGAAGTGGAATTAAAGAAGTCTTGCTAGAAACTTTAGAAATAATGAGTAAAACCGGAAAAATTTTACGGAAACATGACAAGATATTATACAAGATTTGATAAAAACTGAGAATTTCTAGCTAAATGGCCTTAAATCAGTCAAAAGCTGTGGTCTGCTTAATTCAAACAATTTCAGTATTTATACCAATTTTCAGGTTTCTATGCTCAAGAAAGCTCTTTAGCTGGGTCCACCAAACCAACCAAGCATTTTTGTATCTTTATTAGTTTTACTACTATAGTCTATTTCACTTAATTTTGGTCCTAAATTTTAAAAAGTATATCCAACAATAAGCTGACATATTGCAAACTATAGCATTGAGCTGATTTATAATTACCGTAACCTCTCGGCTAACTGTCACTGAAAATTCTTGAAAATTATGCGCGAAGGTATATGGAACAAATTAATAATTTCTGAATACTGAAGTGAGCAAATGAGAATTCAGCTCTCCTGTTCTCTAAGCGTGCTTTTATTTCAGCAAAATCTAATGTACACAATCATTCACAGACATAGTGTTGTGTAAAAATTACTACTTGTCATAAGCAAAATGTAGATGGGCAACAAATTGAGAAATGTTTGTTTTTAAAAGAACAAAAATAGGACAACAAAATAACAAAGTTTAATTGACATAAATTTGCTATCAAGTTACCGACTTTCACTTTTGTAAAAAGATTTTTTTGATAAGTTACGACAAAAAAGTTAGGAACTCGCTTAAAAGTACATAACCTTATTTTTACCCCTTTTGTTCTCTTTAATTAAGAGTAATACGACATACATCACTTTAAAAAGCATTTGTTTCAAGTTCTTAAATAAAGGGCTTAGAATTTCTATAGTCCATTTCATTAAGCTTTGAGCGTTTTGAAAAAATGTAAAGTGCTCACGAAAGTGGTTTAAACTAAGAGTATAGTTGTGATATTCTACATTACATCGAATTATGGTGAGGCGCTTGCTATTGCCAAAGCGCATTACAGCACCTAAAGCTTACACCACTTTTGTAGCCTGATTCATGCGGATTAAATTCAAAAGAAGATCTCAAAGTCAAATAAAAATGACTATAGTACTTATTATCTTTACAAAAAGTGTAATCTAAAAATAAATAGCGAAAAACACCATTTTTCAAAGTTTCTCATATAACACTATCCATTGGCATCAAAAAATTGCGGAAAAACCGAAAAAGAATAAAATCAGATTCTGTGGGGGTATTTTGATTTCAGGGAAGGTATTCAGGATTGAGCCACTTCTTATTCAATTTTAAAAAACACATTTTTTGAGTGAATCAAAATCAAAAATTAAATTAAAGCAAATTCTTATTATTCTTTTGGTGGACTTGCCTTTCTGCACACCATTTATTTCATTGTATAGTTTGCTTTTTGAACGTCTACACTTTAGAATATGTTTAATGCAGTTATATTACGCATAAAACAAACGGCACCTTTTTGGGAAATTAAACTTCAATTTTCAAGAGATCAAAAATCCTCATATACTTCAGACGCAACATTCATAAATTGCAGGCTGTGTGAACGTTTTATTTGCTTGCTACTTGAATTGAAATAATTAATTGATCGATATGAAACTTTGCGTAATTAGATAAGTTGGATATTTCAGCTACAAAAGTCAAATAATGAGTCTAAGAAATAAATTTGTCTGTTTGTCAGCTGATTGGCATGGCTACGACTATGACGCCTTACTCTTCATTAACATTTGTTTAGTTGCACGTAATCGCATAGAATGAAGGATATATCTCGTCAAATATAAGACATATTCTGCCCTTTTTTTACTAGAACATCATATCATTACTGCTCACACTGTTTATTATAAGCTACTCCTGTTTTTTAGTGCCTGGAAATTGTGCTGATGATCAGCACTGCTGTTTGTGATCATGTGCCTCTTACTGGAACAGAAGTCGAGGATACACTAATAATTTTGTGAGCATTAATTCGGTTGTTCATTAATAAGTCGCTTTTATTACAGAAGCATTATTTTGAATATCATATGGTTCAGGTATAAATTTAACCTAATAAATGTGTGTACAAAAACAACAAATACGTAATGCAAAGCAGAGCAATAAAGTACCTATATCACACAAAGCAGGGCATATGCGTCCATCACTGTTTTTATCAATGTAATCTGATTAAAAAATCGGCTTATTCGGATGCAACAATCATGGTAAGTGTGCACACATATTGCACTCATACGTGGGCAGCAAGAAAATCTGGGAGGTGTAGGGGTGCAAGATTTTTTGAAGTTCAAAAAATGGCCTTGAAAATGGTGGTACGGCGAAAAACATCATTTTAACTTTTTTCATCTAGCACTATCCATTGGCATCATAAAATTGCGAAAAACACAAAAAAAATTCGAAAATCGAATTTGGGGGGGGCATTTAGATCTTTCGGAGGATGCACACTTCAAACCCCTCACGCCCAGGTGTGGTTCAGTCCACTTTTCTCTATTCGAATCTCAATACTTACAAAAATGAAAGAAAATTGTTTTTGCTGTACGCGATCAATTGCATGTTGCTCTACAGCATGAGATCGTTTTGAAATTCTTTTTAGACTGAGCGCTTTACGTATTTTTGAAGTAATTCATAGCCTTATAAAGAAAAAAAATTTTAAAAATCTTGTAGGCTTAAAACTTCTTGAGCCACTTATTATTTAATTTTAAAAAACAGATTTTTTTGAGCGAATCGAAATCAAAAATTAAATTAAAGCAAATTCTTATTATTCTTTCGGGGAACTTGCCTTTCTGCAAACCATTTTTCTCACTGTTTTGTATTTTGCAAAACTCGGAAAACAAATTTAAAACTAAATGGAAAGTTCAAGCTAAATAAAAAACGGAACAAAATCATGAAAATTACAAATTTTTCTGCAACTTGATTGGACATCATGTGTATTAAAACAATAAAAATTATTTTGGTTGTGATCACAACCTGGGCGTAAGGGGTTTGGGAGATGCATCCACCTCCCCCTCGAGAATCCATAATACCTTCCCAGAAATCAAAATACCCCCATAGAATCCAATTTTATTCTTTTAGGTATATTTTCGCAATTTTTTGATGCCAATGGATAGTGTTCGATGAGAAACACTGAAAATTAGTGTTTTTTTCCGCCATAACATAATTTTTAATGCCATTTTTTACCTTTGAAAAATCTTGCACATTATCTACCTGCATGTTGGTGCTGCTCACCTATAGTGGTGATGTTCAAATTTAACGCAGTGAGTCGAGTTGAAATGAAACCTTCGATTACTACGGTTTTTATGCAATAGGTACACATTCATCTATATCACACTGCTTGTAGTACAGTCGGGCCGGTTTGCTGCATCCTCATCATACTTGGGCGTTAGGAGGTTTAGGTGCAACCCTCAAAAAACTAAAATACTGTACGAATTTAATTTTTGAAAGTTTTTTATTTTTGTCGCAATTTTCTGATGCCAATGGATAGTGCTCGATGAGAAACGTTGAAAAAACGGTGTTTTCCTCGCCATACCACAATTTTTATAGCCATTTTTACCTTTAGAAAAATTCTGCACCCCCCCCAGCAAAACTTTGGTGCTGTCCACCTGTGGTCTTCAATCAAACACCATACATCAATTGGCACGAGCAAAAGTTTTATTTGTGTGTAAAATTTGTCATCTTATTTTCAGTCCCTACCTACATACGTAAAATACATGTAGGTACTATATACCCTAGAATACAGCAGGCATATACCCACTGTACTTTACTCGTACCCTATGAAAAATTGCGAAAGATGCATATACATACACAGTGTCGGGTTGGATTGAAGAAAGCTCGCTGGTCAGGATAGAATGGACAAAATTTTTTGGAACTCATGTGCTCCTTAGAACGCGCATCATATTCTAATGAACGTCACATCTTAAACGCATTTATTGTTGATGTATGAGAAATTAGCGAAAAAAGCGAATGTGCAAATCTCTTTTGAGTCGATAATCAAGAATTTATGAATTAGGATTCTGGCTTGTAAAATTAGCGCATCAATATTGTGTTGAATGCGCTGTGATAGCTATTATTATTTCATTTTAGCCAGAATTTTAAATATCGAAAAATTAAGCGAATTTTGGCTTAGTAAAGATCTTTCATACTATATACATTATGCGTGTAAAACTGATTAATTTTCATTTTTTTCTCGATTTATTTGGCAATCTACTGATATTACCTACGAGCAATCCCTAAAAATACGTAAAAGCCTACATAAATTATGTACACCTTCTTAATATTCAGAAAATTAAAACCATCAACGAATTAAGCAAAAACATGATGAATATTTACATAAGCTCATTTGATAGCTATTGTTGTAAACTCAAGCAAGTCTTAGATAATATTATTTATTTGACAAAATAATGCGGTTCCTACTTAATATCAATAATTAATCAATGTCTACGAATTAATTGGACGCTCTTTAATCAAGCATTGTGTTAAAATGTTTAAGCATGGTTTAGGCTGTATAAAAGTAATCAATTTTATTATCATAATTTTTAAAAATTTTAATATCATACATTATTGTCCCTTATTTTATGAAAGGCACCATTGCCTCGAAAACTAAGTGCATATTCTATTATTTGATTAATTCTTATTGAACTTCACACAATCACATGAAAATCATCACACACACAAACAAAAGCGCGCACAGTCAACTGTGCTTTTAGGATAAAAAATAGTGGGTATGCACAGCATGGTCGGTCTGGTAGGACAGCTATTCAGAAGGTGAGAAATTGAGAGGTTGAAATAAAATTAAATTCTTTTGCCAGCATAATGGCAAAAGACGGTATACTTGCATAATTGATGTTAAAGTAATTCAACCTAAAATTTTTGGTAAATTTATAGCCATTTTACAGAAGAATTTGCAATTTTTCTATATTGAAGCGCTATAGACACGACCCTAACTTTTTTACTTCGACTTTTGCGCCACATAGAAAAAACCTCAATTCAGATTCCTATGATATTTGTTCACTTAGAAAACATCTTTCTAGTCTTCCACCAGTTCCATGTATATTCGTCTCTTTGTTCCATCAAAGCATTTTTCCTTACTAGTAAGAATTTGAATTATTCAATCATGAACGCAAACAGTAACTTCCCGACTGACACACAGTCGAGCAACTAGGAAAACATCATTGTTAAGTCAACACACACATTGTAAACAAGACAATTCTTACCCAATCCATATTCCTGATTTGATGGACAAGAATTTTACAAAAGATTTCTTCAGAAAAAGCACATCAGTTATGCATTGTTATAGAATGTAAGACAATTTTAGAATCAAATTAGCTCCATTATTATCTATGTATTAGCGTAAGTCTTTTCTGTTAATTACGAATGAGTTGCCTGAAAACGATAGACATTACGATTTGGCGTCCAAAATATTAAAAGCCTTAAATGCGATCGCAAACAGTATATTTTTGAGTACCTAACATGACAGGAAGACTTTCCTTGACAAAGTTGACTCAAATTTTTAGCCTGAAAATGCAGCTTTTATCTTGCCTGGCTCTCTACCGCTACATGAGTGTTTTTTCTATCTAGTACATATTCAGATTTCTGGCTTACATACATTTCGTACGTTTTCGACGAGCGATATTTATCACTATGTATTTGTCACAATATTCATCAATCATAATCAATTCGACAACAAATACTAATTTTTCAGCAATACTTCTACATAAACGAAAACAATTTACAGTAGGTTTGTAGTGTCAATGACGTACATGTATAAAAAAGTGCGAACTTTCAAAATCGACTAATAATAAACATTATCGGTTTTTGCGAAATTTATGACCAAAACCCAAGATTTATAGATATATAATAATTGACGTTGTAGTCCGTTGTTTGTCCGATGAACATTCAATGTTTTTGCCCTTCTTTATATGAATACTAATTCGCTCAAAAACCTTAGCAAAGCACACAAATATTAAATTTTGTTTGTTGACCAGAAAGCCCTATTTTGATTAGTGAACTGGTCCATCGAAATCAATGAACAATAATCATTAGCGATATTTCAAAATCAACCAACGATAATTATTATGGATCTTTGCGAAATTTATGATAAGAAAACACGTATTATTGGCATATAATGAGTAATGTTCTAATCCGTTGTTTGTGCAATAAACATTAGATGTTTTTTGACTTATTTTAAATGTATACTGATTGGCTTAGATACCTTATGGTAACATGCAAAAATTAAATTTTGCTTGTTTGCTAGAAAGTCCTGCCTTTGTGAAGTATTCTCTCTTTTGCGCTCTTGATATAAACAACCTAAAGTAACCTAATAAGATTTGAACCTTACAAAAAGGAATATCAGTCAACAATATGTCATTTTGCGTCCGAAATATTTTAAATATATTTCCACTATGGATCGCATTTGAATAGCTCTCACTGTACTTAGCTTCTGGCGATCCAAAAATTTTTACTGGAAAGCAGCCATTATTATGGAATTTATGTAGTACCCAATCTTTTCTGGGAAGATAATTTAGTTTCTGCTTCTGATAAATCGCTGTTACTTTGTTAAATTTAGTCAACGTACTAGCGGAAATTGAAAACATACATTACTTTCTTGTTATTGTAGCAGAGCCAAATTATCATTCAATGTTTGATTCTTCCAAGTACGAAAGCAATCTCTGATTATCAACTCGATGAAAGCTTATCATTTGATTAGAAAATCAAGAGGAAATCGAGGTTTTACAAATTTTAATGCCGCGAAAAATAATGAAAAGCAATATCACAGTATAAGCAGGAAAGTTTTGCCCAGTCCCCTGCTTACATGTCCCTCATAATACCGGAGCATAAAATAGGATGTAACATTGAACAAAAAACTCGTTTTTCCCTTTTTTATTGAACGATATCTTAAATCAGATGAAAAATGGAAGTTTTTTATACAAAAGCGTTCTGCAATTTAAATGCTTCTTATAAACTGAATTTTTCTACACATAGATGGAAGTTGAGTTCAGATTTTTCAAGTTTACAACGTGCAGAATCGTTGAGATTGTACGTTTTTCTTCCTTTTTTTCGGCTATATCTCCGTAAGAAGTCAGGATAGGTCAAATGAATTAAAAATGAAGATTTTTTAGGGCTAAGCGTCACAGCAAATTATGTTTATTCATATCACTATTAAGTTCGTTTGTAGGAGCAAATCAAGTGTTAAACATGTTTACGTCTTGTTTTTTCTGCCAACTTCTCCGGTTATGATTCTGGACATGATCAGAAGTCTAAAAATGTACCAGGAATCGAACGTCAGGCGTCAGCTGAGCGCATTTGTTTACACTCAACAGTGGCGTAAAATGGTTTACATCTAATATTTCTTTGTCGTCATATCATTGTGAAGAGTTAATTTTTTTATAAATATTGATTTAATATCATAATTATAGCAGAATTACGAATCCGACTATAATCTTCTTCACACTCGGTGGCTGTATAAAGTTTACACTAAAAATTAACTTTACTTCAAGAGCACTGGAAAGCTTAGTTCTTTCTAAATGTTCGACGTAAAGTCAGAAGAACGGATCTGACTCTTACTTTTCTCTAGCATTGTGTAAAGGTTGCACTATTCATTTATTGTTGATATGTAGTTTACACTACAAATTTATTTTACTTTTAAAGCATTGCAAAACGTAAATTTTATTATAAATATGTTCCATAGTGTCAAAATTACAGGTATGACTGCGTGCTCTCTTACACTCTGTAGCTATGCTAAGTTTACACTGAACATTAATTTCAGTTCTTAAGCGTTGCAAAAGGTCGATTATTTAAATCTGACTTTAAGTGTTCTTTACACCCGGTAGTTGCCGTAAAGTTTACGTTGAAAACATTCGATCAGTTTTAATAAGATGAAAGGTGATCATGTTAAAAAAAGTAAGTCTGAAGTGTCGAACAATATTGTTTTCTTCGTTTTTTCGACTGCTTGCATGTAATCGTATGTGATTACTGACTGATTTACTCATATGCTAATTAAAAGTAGAGTACTAGCAAAGAAAAATGCTCCGATGGAACAAAAAGGACAAATATACTTGAAATCGTGGATGATTAAAGACAGAAAAGAAAGAAAATAGGAAAAGTCCCTATGCGCTTAAAAAAACCATAAGACTCTGCTAACTAATTAGATTTCTCTGAGCAACATAAAAATGGAACCTTGGCCTGTGTAAAGTAGCAGATTTCGCTTTAATATCAGTACCACATTTTCATGACAATACTAAATCAATATTCAATTAAAAAGCTCCAGGTGAATAATGACATTCGAATCATGCTGTTTATTTATGGCTCTGCATTAACGCGTGTTATGCTAGCGTCAGGTTCGGTCTTAGGCATGTGCGGAGTGTGCGGCCGCCCTGGCCCTGAGGTCCCGAAAGGCCCCCAGGGGGCCCCGCCACATGCACTATACAAGGGCTTCTAACAGTCTTTAGTAGATGAAGAAAACTAGATCGGTACTTTTGGCCAAAAATGAGACAAGCGTATAGAGAAAAACGCAAAAAGAGGTATTTGTTAATTAAGTGAAAAGATGCATATAGACTGAAGATTTGAAAGCATCATGCAGCCTATGGCAAGACTTCAGCAACGAAAAAAGTTTATTACGAAAACTTCACCTAGAAAATGTATCGACGATCATATTATTTACGATATACTGTTGGGTTGAAGGCCCATTCTTAAAAAGTATATAAAGGGAAAAACAGAAACTGAGGTCATTGCTTATTAGTTTTCAATACTGAGCAGTCGGCTCTTCAAAATGGAATCCTTTATCATTTTTTGTACTCAACTTGAATCCATTCACAATTATGAATACAAGAGACTTAGTACCACAGGTGGGTCCACCAGAATTCTGAGGGAGAATGAAAGATTTTTTAAAGATCAAAAATGGCCTTAAAAATGGTGGTATGCCGAAAAAACACAATTTTTTAACGTTTCTCATCGAACACTATCCATTGGCATCAAAAAAATTTCGAATAATACGGAAAAAATTTCAAAAATTGAATTCTGGTGGGGTATTTCGATTTCTGGGGATATTTTAGTTTCTCGAAGGAGTGCATACCCCCTCTCCACCCCCACCTCCCTACTCATGCTCAGGTATGCACGGTACGCATAGCCATATATTTTTGTAATCGATTTACCGATCATCACAAATGTCAATGGAAAATAGAAGCAGAATTATACAGACAAGCCAGAAATTTGACTGAAAAAAAAAGTTCGCGGATTTTGGTATTTTGCTACTTCGCTTAGAGCGAGCCTGGACAAATTACGAAGAGGAGTTGTTCTACTATATTTTGTATATTTTTGGGAGGAATGAAGCCGGAATACAAGGCAAAAAGGACAGAAAGCGATGATCAAATTGCTGATTATGAAATTGATTGTATTATAAATTCGTATTAAGGTTTAACGTTGTAATAAAGAAAAGAGTGAAAAACATGGTCGGCTCTTAGTTCCAAAAGCCCATCCGCCTCGTCATGGCGGCTGACCTTTGAATAGATGCTCACCTTTCTGTGTCCCGCTCTTCTTCCTACAAAAACAAATACTAATCCCCCTTTTTCTGTGACCCTCTTCCCAGGTTCTGGCCCGGGTCTATGGGCGGGTAAGCATGTGCAAATTTGGGCCGTTAGGGGCAGAGGTAGGCCGGTCACCTGCGCTTTACACACTGGTTCCTAAAAAATACACTTTCAACTGTCCTTAAATTTAGAACCCCCTCCATAGAGTGCTTAGGCATATGGGCAGGTCCAGGCAGGTCTGGACTGCTCAGGCCTATGGGGCAGGTCTGGGCACGCCTGGGCATGCTTGGGAGGGACAGACCCGTGTTTTATAATGCTACAACGCTATAAGATAGGTGTCCTTGGGTGCCAGGGTATACTACTCACGTTAAATTTATTAAACCTTTTCAGGAGCTGTAAACCATTATTTGATGCGTACACTTTTGTATAATTTCGACTTAAAAGGGCTTTCACTAAATTTAATCTACGCAAATTGTCCTAAAAATGTGCATTAGAAGCGTGATGCAGTTTCACTACTCAGCAATGAGAGAATTTATCATTTAGTGCTTTGGTTAGGCTGTTGGCTTTTTATGCAGTCTATGCTTTGTTTTCATTCTTCAGATTATAGTGCTTCTTCTTTTGCAGGCCTCAGAATATAGGTACTTCGGTTCTTGTGTTATAGTAAAAAGTGTGATTTATAGCATATTATGTGACTTTTGCAGGCTTGGATGCTAAAGCTGAGCATATTCTTCTTTTGTGACTTCTGTAGGCATAAATAGCTTTTTCCATGTCCCCTCCTTTCCAAGATAAAAAAATATGACACATTAACAAATATGACATTGTAACTTTACGACAATCCACAGCATATTTGTTTTTCAATGATATCTAATTTTTTTGCAAATGGGAAAAAAGCGAGCCATTTGTAAAAGATTGATCTAGTCACATACGGCAGCGATACGCCATTTTAGCTAGTTTTATTCTCAAAATCATTTCTGCTTCTTTACTTTGTGTCATATACATTTTATTTCAGAAATGGTCATTTAAAAGTTGTTCACAGATGATTCCTGGAAAATGCTTGACTTTTATGTGAAGCTTACATTTTCTTTCCCAGATTTAGAGCTTTATTCATATAAAGTAATTATTTACATTTAACACTTATACATTATACATAGAAAGTAATACGGATACGCGTGATATAAATCACACAGAAATAACAAGCTTTAAAATTTCTCGTCAGCGACCCAATACTAAGACTGAGCACAGTTTTGTACAAGCAGCAATATGAACCGAAACTGAACATGGAGAATCAGATAAAGTATCACATTGTTCTTTTGGTATCAAGCCTTTGCAGATGTTATCATCTGCGTATTTGATACAGCACTCTTGGAAATTGGCCGCGATTCTTGTACGCAATCTACAAATTCTGATAATTCAGATTAAGAAAGATGTTCTGGTTATGTCGTCAATAACTCGAATTGCGAATACGGTGCTTTGCTGCCCTACTAGGGCTTACGCTGGAATTTTACCATCAATCAAATTGCAAATAAAATCGAGCATGAATGGCTTGCACCACTTCCGAAATTTAAAATGGCTCTAGCAAACCCCTCAAAGTTTTTTGACAGTGTTTCTAGATATTTTGCAATTTGCTGCTAATCAGACTTCTGTTTAGTTAGGATACAACTTATTCAGATCGCCTGATCATTACGTTTGCTCTAGACCTCTTAACACAATTAATAAAAAATATGAAGAGCTTAATGAAGTCGATTGCCATAAATTAGAATTGAACAAATCATTTGCTTTGACTAATTTACGTATTCTTTCCTGCCATAAACGTAAATATATTAAAATATAAAGCACAACGACAGGTTTAATAATGCGGAAGTCAGTTTATGCAGAAAAGAATGAAAATATCCCAACACCTTTATTTATAAAATTATTTATTTTTTAATTTCAAATTGCGAGCAGTATAGTATGTACAAATTTACTGTTGACACTCTTAGAGGTAATAAATATAAACTGAAGCTAGGCTCTACTAACTTGAGAGAATTTGTCTGCTTTCGTTCAGTTAAAAAGAAGTTGCTAAACAGTGGTGTATACCTCATCATAGGTAGCGCGTTAGTGTGTACCTATAATAATCTTGGGTACCTTCAATATATGTCACTACCCCTGCGACTATAACGGGACACATCTGGGAGATGTGATTTTTTTATAGAAAAGATAATTAAAAGATTTGCCACCGGCGTTTTTTTCACATCAAATACCTTCTGTGTAAAGAACGTGTAAAGTTTTTTCTAACACTGTAACATATAGCAATTTTAGTATTTTTTACACGGCTTACGGAAAGCCGGAAGGATCACTTGAAAAACTTGGTTGATTTGTTGTAAAATGCATAGTTTCAACCAAAGTTTTCAAGTTTGGAGATAATTTCAACGGCGAAATTTAAGATGCAATCAACCATTTTTTTCAAGTTTATGGTCCTTCCGGCCTGAAAAAAACATTACATGACACCAAATAAGTTGATTATTTGATATACTTATTTATGCTAAATGTATTCTGATATTCAAGTTGTCTTATAAAATTTGATCGAATTTTTTCAAATAAGTCGAACATTCATCAATCAAACTGACATCCAACTGAGCTTATAATTCAAAATTATGAGTTCTTCTGGCTTAAAAAATCACATCGAAAATTACCTCTGAAATACTGTAGAACTTACGTTGAGCGATAAATTTCAACCGTTTTTTTTCAAGATTCATTTTCAATGACTTTTTTCAAGTTTATTTTTCAACCAATTATTCCAAGAGTACTTTTCAATTAATTTTTCAAGTTTATTTTTTCAACCAATTATTTCAAGATTTATTTTCAATGACTTTTTTCAAGTTTATTTTTCAACAAATTATTTCAAGATTTATTTTCAATGACTTTTTTCAAGTTTATTTTTCAACCAATTATTTAAAGATTTATTTTCAATGACTATTTTCAAGTTTATTTTTCAACCAATTATTTCAAGATTTATTTTCAATGAATTTTTTCAAGTTCATTTTTCAACCATTTTTATCAAGTGGAAATTTCAATCATTTTTTCCAAGGTTCCCAAAACGAAAGATACTGCCTGCGTTCACAGCGTAAAAGGCTTTTTATCTATAGCAAAATGACAAGAATACTGTAGGGAAGTATACAATGTCTTATTTTGTGAGTTCTTCGGATTTTTTCGCCTCGCTCGGATAGCGCCATTTTGTTATTTTAGAGCAGGTCAGCTGTCCATTGTCCAACGATTCAGCCCGGTCTCAACAGCAAAAGATCGCAGCTTTAAAAATCAATCGGATGTTTGGTGGACTTGATTCCACATTCTGATCTGCTATTACACCAAAATTTTGGGGAATGGGAAAAATTTTTGATCTTGGCTTTTTGTGGAAATTTGTTGATGCTAAAATGCGTTTTAGAGATACAAAATTTCGCATTTTACCGATCGCTTCGAGCCAAAGCTATCAATGTCTGTGCATGCTGTGTCGCGCGCCGCTTATAGCTTTTTTATAGACAACTTTGTTCTAGAAATACAATATGATTGAAAATTCGGATCTGTACGAAACTGATAGTTTTTGTTATTCAAAAACACGCTATGGTGAGATTAAAATTCGAAATTTTCCAGTACATGGCGCTGAATTGATTTAATTTTATTTTACTTCTTATTGAGGATTAAGTTGCACTGAGTCGCGCAAGGCAGCACTTTTATTGACAAACTGCTCTAAAACTTTACTGATTGAAAGTTCTCATCAGCTGCACGGTGTCGCAATCACACGTGGGCGTGGGGGTATGCAACCCCCCCCGAAGTTGCAACACCCCCTTGAAATCAAAATACCCCCAGAATTCAATTTTTTCAATTTTTTTGCTTTTTAAGCGATTTTTTGATGCCATTGGATAGTGCTCGATGAGAAACGTCAAAAAATTAAGTTTTTCGCAATACGACCACTTTTGAGACCATTTTTGACCTTTAAAAATTTTTTCACCCTCTCCAGAAATTTTTCCACCCCCATCCCAGAATTTCGGTGCTGCCTACCTAGTGGTTGCAAGGCAAATATGCGTTTGAGTGAAGTAACCTCAAACAAAAATTCTGTGGTGATTGCGTTGAATGGATTTAATATGATTCAGGGGCCCGTATCCAGGGGGAGAGGGGGGCACGTGGCCGCTCAAGAAAATGATTTTTTCCTCAACTCCAAATCAAAGCTACCCTTCGCTTTTTTAGCCAAAAATCAATAAAAATTCGGCGATTCGCGCTTTCAATTACAAATAGAGCAGTTGGTTCCAAGCGCGCATTTTAAACACTCCATTTTTAGTCTTTATACAATCTAAAGCGATGATTTTGAATTTTCTAATGCGCTTCAACCATTTTTAGGGTGAATTCGGAACCGTGATTCGTCTGTTTTTGTAAAAATTTCAAGGTTACGTTTCAAAATTGAAGTGCTCGTTTTTAAGAGAATTTTCCATTCCCGGGCCCCACGGGGAAGGGGGCGCTGAGCGCGCTTCCGTAGACCCCCTCAGCCCTAGGAGAAATGGTTTCCTTTGTATTCTCACCTCATCTAAGGCATCCGGATAGCAATTTTGCAAGCCAAAATTCATCCTTTAGTCCCCCTTACATCTTAAAGAAGATATTGGTCATGCCCCCTTCTAAAACAAAATCTTGGACACAGGCCTGCCGCCATTAAATGTGTGCGGTATTTCTGTGGTAGGTTGGAGGTTGGCATCTACCTTTTCTACATGAATTGAAAAAAGTAGGTATATAAGGTTGTGCCTTGTGCCTGAAATATCCTTCCTTCACAATTTTCCTAGGTTTTCGCATCTGATAGCATATATGACATTTTTAAGAGGCGTTACTTAACGAAAAAGCGAATAAGACAACTGCAATATGAGGAATGCTCTAATTAAATGTTTATTACGTTGACAACTTTATCCCGTGGGTTGACTTGATTATTAGGCTTAGGATTAGTTAGTGCATTCATGCTTAACCAAAATGTTGGCGCCAGCATTTAAAATACGCCTGAATATTGGGATGCGTTGACCCATGCGAGCAAAGATTTCTACAAACAATCGACAATTATACGGTTGGCGTAGCCATACATGGTCTTGGAGGGCGTTTCACTGGCATTCGGGTAGCAGGTTCACATATGTATTAAGATAATCATATTATAAAGTTATATTTATGCAGTTGGTAGAATCCGATGAACAAAAGAAAGTTGCTGTCAACCGGAATCAAAACGTGGACCTCTCACTCCTAAGTTCACAAGCTCAACCAATCAACTAACTATGGACGTGGGTCAGTGGGTCTTTGAAGCCCCCCCCAGAAAGATCCATAATGGAAAAAATGCAAAGGGGAGTGAAGGAAAAAAGCCAAAGCTGATTTTTGTGTGTACTTTTAGCTAGTAGGCTAAAAATTTTCAGCGCTCCGCGCCGATTTATTGTTTATTTATAGTTTTGTCTTCTAAGCCGCTCAAAATCGCTCAAATTTGAGTTGAAATTGAAGAGCATGTAAACAATTTTTCCGGTGCTTTGCACCGGATTTACTGTTTATCTTTTATTTTTGTCTTCCAGCCTGCTCAAAATTACTCAAATTTGGGCCAGACAAGTAGAACATGTTAAATTTTTCGGCGCTCCTTGCCAAATGATTTAATTTCTATATCTTTTTCTTAGTAGAATATATGGATTAAAAGGTAGGAAACTATTTGTCGATTAAGGGATGATAAATCACTTGTGCAGCTAGTTTGACCGATAGAAGTTTCATGAGTATGAAATGAAGTGAAAATTGATATTTTTTATCACAATTTTCTTCACCATGGCATAGAGCCCGCCGATATATTCTGAAAAATGCTTTTATTTTTACGCATCTTGACCACCTCCCCAAAATGGAAATGCTGGTTACGTCCTTGCTAACGCTGGTTTATTTTGATAATGAATGCAAGGTATTCGCAATGTTTTGCATTAGCTTACCTGCTTATTAGGCTTAGGCTTAGTATCATGGACTGACCAAAATATTGGTGCAGCTTGTAAAAAAAGCCTGAGTAACGGGTCAATTTTAATACTTTAAATAATAAAATAATATTTTATTACTTAGGCTTATTTTAAACACTTGCACCAACATTTTGGTCATTCACATGAATCTTCGGAAACAATTAAAGCATTGCCTTATTTGTTTTGACTTGACTCAATTCGAACCAGCTAGGTGGCAGCTTTTCAACATGGCTATCTTACTTAATATATACCTATGTGAACCAGCTACACCAAAGCCCTAACATGTAATGGCTTGAAATTGGGGGAGGGGGTTCGGCCATTTTAAGGGGGGGTAATTGACCTCCAATTTTTAATCAGAAAACGCTTAAAAACATCCAAAAATTTGATGTTTTCCAAAACCGAGAGAGGTCAAAAATTTTCTGGCTTTGGAGGGATGGAGACATTCGTCTAGTTGTCTGCAAAAAAATGACGCGTTACAAATGCAGAAGTTATAATTAAACACTAAGAGAATGGCTCAGAAAAAGAGTACAAATGTTTCGACTATTTAAACGTATCGAATAATTTTTAACATTTTTTGAAATAGTAAACACAGGGCAACAAAATAAATAGAATTCCTTGCGTCACCTTTGCTATTGCTTATTCGGTTTACACTTTTGTAAAGGCCACTGTTTATTAAATTGGAATAAAAAAATTGTAACTGTTTCAAGTTAATTTGTAAATCTCAGCTTGAAACGTCAGTGTAAAATTTTTTTGACAGTTACGGTCATAATCACACGTGAGCGTGGGGGAAGGGGGCTTGCGGTGGGGCGAGGTCAGACGCCTGAGAATTAGGTGGACCCCCAGAAATCGATAGACTCATCAGGATTGAATTTCTGGCATGTTTTGGGATTTTTTTCCGTTTTACACCACTTAAACCCCCTAAATTTGGTCGCTGCCCATGTACTTATGGCCATAATACTCATACGTCTTTCTTTACTCTATTGTTTAATGTCCTCAGATTGAAATTGTCAATTTTATTATTCGTTTTAGTTAAGTTTGGTGAGTTTTTCATTACGTTAAACTTCAATTGCGTTTGTATACTACGAAGAATGGGGTTCACGAAAATTCGTTGCATTGAATGAATTCAAAAAATCCAAAGCCACAAAATTATGATCTTGTAAATAATTCATTTCTTCTATCAAATTATATAAAATGCATTAATATTATAAGGAAGAATTCATGCACCCTTTTTAACGCTAGGTTTTAGCCGAAATTCTGAAATTTCTTCGATGGTAAATTGAATAATTAAAAATTGGTTGCTGGTCAAAGATAGCCGTCTCACTTAACGCTATATAAATCTTCAAGATTTCAGCTAGGCAAGCTTATTACAGGTTCAAAGACATAATTTCATATAAGTGTATGCATACATGTACATAACGGATCGAAATTGGGGGGGGGTAAATGACCCCCAATTTTTCGCCAAAAACGGCCAAAATTGCAAGTTTTTCTCAAAATCGGGGGGGGAGTCAAAATTTCTCTGGCTTCGACGGATGGGGGGGGACGGCCGACCTTAGGTGGGGGATCCCCCACCCCACCTCTTACATGTAAGCTTAAGAATTTTCCGGCATATCTGATGACACAGAACGTCGTCGTTCGTTTTGCATTGTTGTGCTAAAAACATACATATGACGACTTCCTAAGTAATGGCTTAGGCAAATCAATCTTTAGCAAAACTTAGGAATTGTTAAGTCTTGCTAACCAGATGACTAATCATTTCCAGGCGACTTTCCAAAGTCGACGTCACACTAATTTTGCCATCTCTGCCGAGCACTTCGACTCCACCGGCTGAATCTGGGTTCAAAAAATTCTCCTCGTCTATCTGAACAACAGGCTCAAAACCGCATTTTTCGCGAAAAGAGCGCAAACACTGCGGCAGCACTTCTTGGACCAAGCTCAAATCCCTCTGACGACACCGTAGCGCTATTTTGCTCTCCATTAGCTGGTATAAGCCCTGTGATAAAAAATAAATGGCATCTGAGCAGAAAAAATCAAGAGCTTAAAATTATTTGGCAATAATATGCCTCTAGAGCATGCATGCACATAGGGAGGGGTAAGAGAAGGGTATTATCCCCCGCTGAAGGGCCCAAAAGTTAGGTACTGTCGAGCACATTAAGCTAAAAATAGTGTATTTTCAAGCGATTTTGACGTAAAATTGGCCAAAAACGCACTTTACTGTTGTAAAAATACTGGATTAAACCCCTCCCTGACCCTAAAATCTTGATTTTACCCCTCCCTCGCCATCCTTACCTTGCGCATCTATGCTCTAGAGCATGCGTAAGCAAACGAGGAATGAGCAGGGCATTTAACCCTTCATGAATATTTGTGGTTAAATTTGCTTGAAAACAAATGATAATAAATAAGGTCGTAGGAATGACCATAACATTAAATATCTATGAAATAATGAAAGAAAAGTGTCTGGACGGATAGATTGAATAGTCTTACGCTCGAAAAATAAGTACGGTTACCTAAAATTATACTTTTAGACTTCCTTTGATGCTTTTTAATGAATCGGGCAATAGGTTTTGGCCCCCAAACAGCCTGAGGGTATGCTTTTCAAAAGTCCTAATAGAGAGGACAAACCCTCATAACCCAAGTGTGCAGGTGTGGTTGGTCTGATTTCCCTTACGGGTTTGCGGAGCTGCTAAGCCGCGCCTGGGTCAGGTCACTTAATCCTGTAAATGACGCTATGCCCATGTATACGTTCGGTACTAACAAGGATTAGACTTGAAATTGCGAACATGATTTTCATGCTTTGTTTGCGTGTTTATCATTGCGGCACGAAACACGACATGGTCATCGGCGTTAAGCCTTTTTTCGTGATTTTGTCAAAAATTAAAGGAAAAATGATAAAAATCCATAGTCAAAATGCAGGTGTAATTTGAGTCCGTTCGCACCACTTTGAGCTTCACTTCATCAAAAACAAATGAACGGTTGCTAATGGACACAGGTGGGCGGCACCAAAATTCTAGGGAGGTGCAAGATTTTTCAAAGATCAAAAAATAGCCTTAAAAATGGTGGTATGGCGAAAAACACCATTTGTCAACGTTTCTCATCGAGCACTATCCATTGGCATCAAAAAATTGCGAAAAAACAAAAAAATTAAAAATTGAATTCTGAGGGGGCTATTTTGGTTTCTGGGAGGTACTTTGGTTTCTCGGGGGTGCATACCCCAAGCCCCCCTCACGCCCAGTTGCGTTAATGAAAAAGTTTAGGTAATTTCTAATTTATGCTAATTTAATCATTTTCTGCATAAACACGTTCGTGATCAATAAATTCCATGACGATTTCAAAAGAAGGAACATTATGATGAGTTCTTACTGAATGTCGCATACTGAAGAGCAACATTTTCGAAAAACTTTATAGTAGGATGGAGAGAAGACGTACTTGACCAATTAAGCCTTTTAAAAGTTCGATGTATCGGTTCCTGTCGTTCGAAAGGTTGAATAATCGAGATCTTGCTTCATCGAGTACATTTTTTATGTGATCATCTTGAGCCTAAAAATATTCTAGTAGAAAAAAATTAGCAGCCATTGCACATCAGATCCGAACGAATGACATTGACGTTACTTTTCACATGAAACAATCAATTTATCTGCGCTAAATACGCCAACAGATAAGAGCTGAATAGGCAATACAGACTTTGAAAGGTCTTTGAAAAAGTTTCAGAAAGTGGGTTCGTTCAAGGGTCAAGATCATAGATGCACAAGGTTAGGGTCGGCAGGAAGGAGAGGGGGAATCTCAGAAGTTCAAAACAGCAAATCTATTACATATTCACGATTTTTTGCTATTTAAACGACGAAAATGGACGAAACAGCGCATAAAACGCTTTTTCGTGGTAGGTAATATCGCATATTAAAAGCATATTTGGTCCATTTTTGCTGCATTATTCCGATTTTAACAGTAAAAAATAGCAAAATCGATAAATTTTGGGTTTTTTTGACTACAGAAAGAGCATATAAAAGTATTAATTCAGCGCGTAGCGCCGAAAAATTGTGACTTGATAACTGTTTTTGTCCTCAGAAGTGACGCAGAAAACTTTTGTCAACTCAAAATCGTCGGAACAGTACCTTTCTGGCTGACCCTTCAGTGGAGGAGGGGTAATATACCCTCACCCCCTATGTGCATAAAAAATGAAGATCAGCAAAGGCCGCCACACATAGATGCGCAAGGTCAAACTTTCAGGGAGGGGTATTTAGGAGATAGCTATGTGCGTTGTAAAAAACGATTCTACAGTGAAAAAACATAGGTATCGCCGTAAAACCACCGTTTTAGAGCATTTATGGCAATTTTATAGCCTTTTTAATTCAAAAACAAAGCTAAATAGACTTTTTGGAATGAAACTAGCAAGGTAGCTCTTTTTAAAGCCGGAAAAATAGATATAAATCCGTTTGAAACTGAGAAAACATGACTATATAGCATTTATTGACTAACACAATATGTTTCTGAGTCCAAAAAGGCTATATAGCTAGTTTTCTGAGCCAAAAAAGGCTATATAGTGATGTTTTTTTTGGCAAAAATGACCTTATAGCTATCAGTTTTTAAAGCGCTCAGGGGGTAATACCCACTCTTACCCCTCCGCATGCCCAAGTATGCCGCCACAGTAGGCTCTAGCCCCAATCTACGGTACAAAGTGAAAATGAAAGTAAACTAAAATTCAAGCTTGGAAAAAAATTTCAAAAAAATTTTTTCAACAATTCAGCACTGGTCTAAGAAGGTTCCTAATACTATTCAAAAAATAGAACAATATACCAGCCTAATGCACAGACATGAAATCGAAGTATTTAAGAGAAGCGGGGGCGCCCGTGCCCCATTCCAAGAATGAAAGGTAAAATAATGCACAGAAAGATGGGAAAATGATTTTATTTGTCAGAAAAGCTTCAAATTTTGGGCGCTTCGTTCCATATATGGAAGATTTCCCATAATTTCGCCTCAAGCGTGATTGGTTCCGATTAACAGGTGCAACCCTTACCCTAGTAAGCAAAACCATGATGTGAACATTTGGTTAACAACTTGTTCATCGCGAAATTTGAAATACAAAATTAGAAACCACGTTTTTCGCGCGAAACACGATATTTTTATGTACTGACATGTCAAGCAAAAAACAATGATTGCGTACATTTTTTATTTTTTCTATTCAGGGATTCAATCTTCCAAAATAATAAAAATATCAAACAATATGAATTAATACAGGAAACGCATACCATCAAAATTCTAAGCCGCGATTGATTTAGCATATTAGAACTCTGTATCTTTCGCAGCAACTCAACCTGCTTCTCTTTCTTTTCATAATATTCCATTATCTTGGCCCGCTGCTGTTGTACCAAGCGACCCTAAAATACTTAAAACTCTAAAGTCATCATATAAACTGAAATTAAATAGGCGAATCAAGGTGAATACAAAGTTGCGAAATGCACCTTGGCTTATAACAATCTACTAACGTAAAATTTGTAGACTGTTTCTCAATTTTTTCCAAAAATTTCGTTTTTAAGAGGAAAACAGCTGCTCAGCCACAAAATTCAGCGCAGAGCTCTTCTCGTAAGTTATACGTAAGCTACGAACATGCACCAGACATGCACGTATGGGGAGGGGGTTTGGGGTCTATACCTCCAGAATGGAAAAACGGGGAATTTTTCAGGAAAATGGAGCAAAATAAAGGCGAAAAACAAATGAAAATTGAAAATTCTTTTAAAACTGCTTCAAATTGAGCAGAAACTGTGTAATAACGCACTTTTAAAGCTATTTTAGGGCTATCACCTTTTTTGAGGTCATTTCGGCCCAAAAAAGCTCAATTCATGACCCCCTGAGACCGGCTGACCCCTTCCCTCAGGTCGGCCATGCTTTGCACCTATGTTCAGCCTGCACCATAGCAAAGTCATAAGTCACACGTACACTACACACTAGAAATGGTTTAAATGAAGACCACAGACCACCTTAATAAGAAAGCTTTAAATCTGATTATTACTAAATTATGCCTCGTACGACGAAAATGATTAGTCATCAGCAGTAAAGAAGAAACTAATTGTAATACTTGATCAGGGATATGAACGTAACTCATCAAAATCCGTTTTAAGTAGTTTACTTAGCTACATGCATGCACATAAGGGGGTGCCCCGCTGAAGGGTCAGCCAGATAGGTATTGTCCGGCGATTTTGAGCTGACGAAACGTTTTAGCATCATTTAAGAGAAAATAAAGGAGTAACGTGAAAATTTTAGGATTTATATCTTGTTTTTTTCACTCGAAAAGCGCCCGTAATCTATCAATTTCTACTTTGTTTAGTGTTAAAAGCAATATAATGCAGTGAAAATAAAGTAAAATGCTTTGAAAATGCAGCAAGTACGAAAAAGCGAGTTATATGCTATTTTGACCATTTTCGTCGTTTGAATAGCAAAAAGATCGTTAACGATAAATTTTTAAGTTAGTGGTTAGATTTCTGGGATTTTACACCCTGCTGACCCTGACCTTGTGCATCTATGCTTTGCCTGTATATATGACCATCTCATCTTGTATGGTGATTCCAATGAGATTGGATAATTGTGCAACGCTAAAAATATACCTATCATACATGCACACGGTCAAAAGTTCTGGGAGGGGGATGGTAAATCGAGTTTCCTTAGGGATGGTAAATAAATACTTTATTTTACCATTCAATGTCAAATTTTGATACTTAATGTGTTGTATTTTATTCTTCATTAATTTTTGTAGTTGAAATTTGGGAAAAAACAAATAACAATAAAGATCAATGGAATGACTTTTAACATCAAATATATACAACAAAATAATGGAAGTAAATTATCTAACGAATTATACAATCTCCTGCTCGAAAAATGAGTATTTATAATTGAAATTATACTCGCAGACATCGTTTGGCGCTTTGCATGTTCGAGCAATAAGTTTGATCCCAAAAAGGCCTGAGAAGGCTATGCCTCTCAAAATTACCCCCCAGTGTGCATGTATGATATCCATCTATAAATTCGAAGGAAAGCAATTTTATTAGTAAACTTTTTTTATTTATTTCCGTCCATTCTAGCAACACTTCCTCCTGCAGCTTTTGACGTTTAGTTAAAATAATACAAAGTGGTAACCTTTTCTATGTTGAACTCTTCTTCGGCTTTTGCGTCTATTTCTTCGGCTTTTTCATTTGCCTCCTGTTCAATAAAGGCCATCATATGGCGAAGCTGTTTTTGCACGTCGTTGTCAGACAAACCCATTTTGAAGTATTATTTATAATTTAAGGTAATTTTTAATAAATGTATAATTTCAAATAAAGTAGGCAAATAATGAAGTCCCGATATGCGCTTGAATCAACTCCTTTTCATACCGAGTGGCCTAAGAAAAAAGATTTATTTTTTCAGAGAGATCGTTTTTATTTATTTCGAGGCATTCTCTTAAAGACTTTCTGTTGCTAAGGCGACATTGAAAATAGCAGCGCCGTATATTTCATAAAATCAACTACCGCAGTGAAATTAACAAATGAAAATGTAGGTAAGATATCTTGTCCGATGAAAATATTGGAATGTTTTGTTTCGATAATTGTGATATCTCTATTGATAGAAATATTCGACTTTTTTCATCTCTGTGTTCAGATGGAGCAGGAAGCGGGCGGCCTGCGACCACATGTGGGCGTGGGGGCGGCGGGTATGCATCCCCTCCAGAAGTTCGAATACCCCCAGAATTCAATTTTTGGAAAATTTTTTTGTTTTTTCGCAATTTTTTGATGCCAATGGATAGTGCTCGATAAGAAACGTTGAAATAGGTGTTTTTCGCCATACCACCATAGGTGGGCGCCATTAAATTTCTGAGGGGGAGTGCGAAATTTTTTCAAAGGTCAAAAAATGGCCTTAAAAATGGTGGTATGGCGAAAAAACACCATTTTTCAACGTTTCTTATCGAGCACTATCCATTGACATCAAACAATTGCGAAAACAAACAAGAAAAACTTTCAAAAATTGAATTCTAAGGGGGGTATTTAGGTTTCTGGGGGTGCATACCCCCACGCCCAGGTATGCATACCACCATTTTTAAGACTATTTTTTAACCTTTGAAAAATCTTGCACACCCAGAATTTTGGTACTGCCCACCTATACATGCCAGCGACGACTCATCATTTTTAAATTCAGCCCTTTAACTTAGGTACTCAATACGACGATCCAATTATGTGACAGTAACTCGTGACTGACAAATGATACAGTCGAACTCGGATAATGCACACCTCTTATGAACCAAGATTAAATGTGTGCATTATTCCAATATTAATATTAATATTTATATTTCAATATATGAATATTATTTCATTATTTCATTTCATTTCAACTCATTATCCGAGTTCAACTATATTTAATTAAATTGAATATCTATCACTTGAAAATTCCCAATAATATTGCTAATCGCAACTACGTTCAACGCTCAGAACGGCTTATTAGCCAAATAACACTTGACAATGAATTTTGACCTTTTCAATCCTGAAAAATTTATGAATGAATCTAGGTCAGTTTTTTGTGCTGATTTCGTATCTGACTTTTATATTTTTCTATCACGTCAAGTTTTCAAGATATCTGCATAGTAGAGCTTGTGCAAATTAAGACTTTTTTTGATCAAAGTTATGTAAATCTAACAGCCAAAATGATAATTTTGGACTCAGACTGTCAGCATATTCGAGCAGCATCTTTCTCTCAATTTCTATAATGTTAGCGTTGCGTACAATACTTTAGCCTGTAAAATATTACACCTTGTTTGCAAATTTGATACATTGTAAAGTTTAGAGATTATATCTAGCTTAATACTTCTGCATCTTAAAAATATTATATGCATTCTGAAACTATTTTCATTCTAATTTCAAATCTCCTTTGTGTTTTGCACTAGCATATCTAATTTTCTAGAAATTCATGTTTTAACATTTTCTACAAATTGTATAGTTTTTAGAAATTTCATTTTTTTAATGTTTGAAAATGTTATCAATAGAAAGAAAAATTCTTGGCCTCTTAACAATCAACTAGTTTTGAAAGTTTTATACTATTTAAGTTGCATTGAATTTAAAAAAAGATTTTTACTCGTTTTACCAATTCTCACTTATTTCAAAAACTAAATCTGCTTGCGCAAAACAAAGAACAGATTCGAAATAGGCGTGAAAAATAGTTTAAGAAACTGTTTAAAATAATTTAGATGCAAAAGTATTCAGCTGTCAAGAAGGTTCAAGCTTAACACTGCGTTACATATGCAAGTTATGCGTACTATGTACATATGTTATATGCAACAGTCAGATAGCTTAAACACTAGACGTGCTACGAAAAATCTGAAAAGATATTGAGAATCAGCGCAAAAAATTGGTTTAAAATCAAAAAACTTGTTCCGGAAGGAAAATAGTTGTAATTCAGTGTGTAATATCAGGATTTGTAGCTTTCGATTAATTTAAGGTTCGTCGCTGATATCAAATTCAAATGCTGACATTTTTAAATTTAAGACTCTAGGCACGTGCATTTTAGAAGTTTTAAAGCGCTATCGAATGAATAAATCTAAAATTACACCCGGAAGAAATCTAAATGTACGTATGTACGTCATAGTACGAGTAGATTAAAAATTTACCACACAGCTCGAAAACAACCACAGAAAATACATTTTTCGATAAAACCAAACTACACACTATTAGAGATTAAGCATAGTAGCTTTATCGCTAGAAGTATTGAAATCAGCGAAGTCGATTACACTAAGAAAAAAGTTTCGAGGTCAGCTGGAAAGTCGTTATTCTTAAACTCACAGTGTCTTTTGATATTTCGCTCATTTTTTATTTTCATAAAGTAGTATATCACGTAGCAAGAATTTTGTAAGCTGCTAAGTAGGTACCTTAAAAGAAAACTGAAGGATACAAATTCAGAATCGCAGACATTGTCAGATTAGCAACCATACAAATAAGTTTGTACCAAACAAACTTATTACTATGCAGAAAAATAGAAATCTGGGCAATCATTCATTCTGTATCGTCACAAGAGCAACCAAAAAAGGTTAATTGTCAGATAATGAACCGTTCTCCTTAAAACTTCGTTGATAGGCTTTTGACAGTGAAAGTTTTTCGATTTTTTTCCGAAAAGGAAATTTCGGAATTGAAAGTCAATTTTGATATTTCAATATTAAGACCCGTGCATGAGTTACCAATCTTCTACAATTATCTGCTAATGTGCAACTGTCTTGTGTCAAACATTTCAATCAATCGTTTTCAAGATTTGCGTATATTGATTAAAAATAGCTAATACCTCGTCTGTTTTTTGACCTATATTGCATGAAAACGCTCGGTTTTGAATGTCTGTAACTCCAACTTTCTCTTTGCTCCATACTCCATCAGCGCAACGAAAAAATCTGGTATTACAGTAAAAAAACATTTGCTAGCCGCGCAATTTCCTGCACCAGGTTAAAAAATACACTAAATTTACATAACATACATATGTACAACTTGTAACAGGTTCTTACCTACCTAGGTGCTATATATACATATATACCTCATATCATTGCTTTAAATGCGTAAAGCAGCTAAGTATGTAGGTACAGTTAATCAGGCACATGGCTATTCCTATGTACATTAGGTAACATAATGTGAGAATAATTATTTTACTCTTGTTCGTCTCTGTTGCACTTAAAGCAGTGAAGCTATGACTTACTGTACCTGCTTACAAAGCTGCTTTACACATACAAAGCAATAGTACAAGGAGCCTACAGTACTTAGGTAGTTCAGTAAATAATTACCTATTTTAGCTACAAGTTATATGTTATATGAATATGGTCTACTTTATAACATGGAGCATGAAATCGCGCGACAAGCAAATGTCTTATTACTGTAATAGCGGATGATTTCGTTGTGCGGTGGAGTAAGGAGCAGAAAAACTTCGAGTTACTGTAACAAGCGCGTCCGATACTGAGCGTATTCATGCACTGTATATTCAAAGAAAAGACTAGGTATATATTTCCTATTCTTAAATAATAAATGCAAATTATGAAAACAAATGAATGGGCATTAGTGTAACTCTGGTTCACATATGTATTAAGATAGCTACGTTATGAATATGTATACAGCAAGTAATATTCGGTGAAAGCTGCCACCTAACTGTTTCAAAATAAATCGTTGAAAACTAATCAGGCAGTGCTCGGATTGTTTCTGTAGCTTCACGTGACTGACCAGAATGTTGGCGCCAGAGTTTAAAATAAGCCCAAGTAATGGGATGCGACTCGCGTCGCTCGCTACGCTCGCTCCGCTCGTCGCATCCCATTACTCAGGCTTATTTTAAACGCTGGCACCAACATTTTGGTCAGTCTAATGACACTAAGCCTAAGCCTAATAATCAGGTAAACCTATGCAAAAAAGCCTAAGCCTTACAAGCACGTAAACCGATGCAAAACATTGCGAATTCGTTGCGTTCTTTATCGAAATGAACCAGCGTTAGTCGATTGGTTAAGGCTCTGGGCCTTGAAGCAAGAGGTCCACGTTTCAAATCTGTTGGAAGCGACTTTCTTTCGCTTATCGAACTACGAACTGTATAAATATGCCCTCACAATATGACTATCCTAATACATATGAGGACCGCTACACCAATGCCAAAAATTTGTTCTCAAGTTAGCCAATATTCTCTAATTTAGCCGCGAATAGTAGTGCATCGGAAAAATGTCCTTTTGTCGAAATAAACGAATCTGCCTCATTCGTCTAAAATTCCTGAAAACAACCTGATCCGGTTGACTGACTGGCCTAATGCCGACAGGGTTGCCAAGTGCTCTTTTCAAAAAAATCCCAATTTTAGCCTGAAACTGCCCAAAAAAACCCCCAACAAATGGTTAAGCATAGGCGCAAAAAAACCTCAATCGCTAAAAAATGCCTCCAACGGCCTCATCAATCGCTAAAAATGCCTCCAACGGCCTCAAAACCTCAAAAATGGGGGAAAACCCCCCAAACTTGGCAAACTAGAATGCCGGCCGGCCGACGTATTTAACCACGTGATTAGTATATTTTGCCTGTCCGGAACCCTACAGTAAGTAGACAACTTTTTATTCCTACGCAACATATATCACCTAAGGCCTTTGTAATGTGAGTACTACTTAAAAATAACTCTCTCACTCCACTTGTTAAAATGTGTGTACACGTATGTGTATGTATACTTTTTTACTTTTTTAACCTATTACGAAATGAGACGTTTTGGGGCCACCGTTTTAGCGAAGCCATTTAGGCGCCGGTCATTTTGACGCCAGATAAAAATTTTATTCAGAGAGCTTTTTCAATATTTTTTTGAAGGCGACAGTATGCCTAACCAGGTGATTTACTGTAACTCAACGGAAAAGTTGAGTAGGGACGAGCGGCTTTCATTCTTTCATTTCTAATGCACTAAACCGTTCAAATAAACTTAATTGAAGCATCTGAACAGTACTGGGACATACTACAGTAAGTACGCTAGATAAAAATACCGCAACTGGAATCGAACCCGTGCTGCTTCGACGACCAGGGCAGATTTAAGGGGTCGGGGTGGTGGCCGCCATACGTGGGCAGCAAGAAAATTCTGGGGGATGCAAGATTTTTCGAAGGTCAAAAAATGGCCTGCAAAGTGTTGGTATGGCGAAAAAACACCATTTATCGACGTTTCTCATTAAGCACTATCTAATTGGCATCAAAAAAATTGTGAAAAAAACGAAAAAATTCTCAAAAATTGAATTCTGGGGGGTATTTTGATTTCTGAGGGGGTATTTTTGGTTCTTCGGGGGTGCACACCCCCTAGGCCCCCTCCCCTTCCACGCCCAGGTGTGGTGACCGCCCCCTTCCATCGGCCAAGAAAATTTGGCGAGATAAAGAATGGATATGCAATTTGCAATGATTTTTGGCCGTCAGTGACCATAATTTCTCAAATTTTTCCGGCGCTACGCGCAATGACATTTATTTACTTTCTTGGCGACCTGGAAGCCATTTTCTGTTCATGTAGGTTTCAAAACAATTTTAACAGCAGAAACAGCTATTGTTTAATAGTTTTCATCTATTTTCAATTAAAAATTTCGATTTTTCGCATCAAATGCTATAAATACAGGAAATCAAGCAGTAAATCATGCTTATAGACGTCTATCCGCCTTAATTTTACAAACTTTCCGGCGCTTTACGCCACAGTTTTTTGTATTCGGCAAAGATTTTTCCCGATGTAAAGACTTTCTGGGACCGTCTTTATACATGTACATAGATTTTTGGGAGGACAAAAATTGCAAAAAAGGTCTAGTATTCGCAAAATTTTCGGCCTTCGCGCGATATAGTTGTATGTTATATATATATATATATATATATATATATATATATATATATATATATATATATATATATATATATATATATATATATATATATATATATATATATATATATATATATATATTTATAACGGCAGAAATTGCATTTGAAAAGGAAAAATGTCACATTTTTCGGCGCTTCGCGCCGTTTTAGGACGATTCTTAGTGATTTTCGCCTCCAGAAACCCATAAATTAGCTAAAATATAGTGCCAAAGGTCGAACAACTCTGTTTTAACCACACTGAAATCGCTACCGTACCATATTATACTACCCTAAAATTTGTGTGTACGAAATGTGCTAGGACTATTAGGGAGTAGGGACCATCTTTGTATATACAAACGGACCTTGAACAAAAAACCACTGCTTCGCACCAGATTTTTGTTAAAGTCAAAAGGAATTTAATGATTTTTTCGCACAAAATTGTCGAAAATTTTAAAATTCTCAGAAAAAATGTTCCGTCAAAAGCGATTTTATATTAAATTATACAATGTAAAACACCGAAAAAACGACATTTCGCACGTTAAGAGCAAATTTTCGGACCTATTTTTGACTGTTTTTGGAAAAGTTGGGATACCACCCCCCCCACCGTAGGAAAATCCTAGATCCGCCACTGTCGACGACAATCAGACTTTCTTCCACTGAGCTAAAGTCTGTTTTACATAACTCCGTGCATAAAGTTTAAGAATTTTTATTGACAAAAAGACGAGGGTTACGATAATTATATATCAGATAAATGCTAAAATCGCAATCTATCATCTTATTGTCGGGGATAGTTTTAAAATTTATGACTGAAGCTGTGTGAAACAGTTTAAGTGGAAGTTTGCGGCGATGCTTAGATGTTATAGTCTGTTTCAATAAACTTTGAGGTTTTTGAAAAAATTTAAAGTGGTTACAAAAGAGTTTTAAACTAATAGGGTAAATAAGATATTCTACAGTATATTGAGTCATATGGATACGTGTACCACTGCTAAACCGAATTACTGCATCAACATTTCAAGCCACTTTTTTAGCCTGATTCTTGCAAAAAAATTCAAACGAAAACCACAAAGTTAAATGAAACAGACTATAGGCTATTGTGTTTAACAGTCAATTCATGACAAGCTGAATGCGCAACTTTCATCCACAAGTTGCATGATCTGCTGAAAGATGAAAATGAATCATGCCGTAAAAAATTTTATTGAAAAACCCTTCCTTCCTATGTAGCTACAGTGATCTCTAAACGACCTACAGTAAGTAGGAAAGAAAGAGTTACTGTAGCCTCGGAAAAGATTTTTTTGACAACCCGTATTAAAGGTTTCAAGAGGACGATACGTCGAATTTAATCTAATTTCATTTAATTTATTCATACGATGGGAAAGAATAGCCAGTCGAGCAAAGGCGACCTGAAACAACATCAGCCATGTACTGTTTGCCAAAAAGCGGTAACAAACAAAGGACAAAACGGCACAAAGATGGGAAATGTGCGAACTTTGGTTCCACAGCGACTGCGTTGGGATTCCCACAGCCGTCGTAAAATTATTAATAGCCCCGATTTTATCAGCGCAAAATTCGACTTGCCTTTGATTTGCGCGAATTGCAAACCTGTTTTTACGCAATTAAAAGAGCTTCCAGGTAAATGGGCTTTGCTAGAGCGTCGATTGGTTGCTTTAGAATCGAAATTGAAACAGTCACAGACATCGGATTCAGTCTTTCCACCGCTGATGAATCCGTTCCCGCCCCATTTACGCCGACCAGCCCAATCATACGCAAATACATTTCCTGCTACGGGCACCAAAAATTTCACCGACGCTTCGTCGAGGACGTAATTGAAGCGCGCCTGAAACAGCGTAATGCTGTTTTGTTCGGCTTGCCATGACACCAAGGACGATTTGGCTACAGTCCGCGAGCTGTTGATCGCCAACGAAGGAAGCGACGAATTTGAAAGCATTCGACCATCGAACGTTCAGTACGCGTTCCGTTACGGGCCGGTTGATCCTTAAGGCAAGTGACCCCACCCCACTCAAAATTGTTTGCGCGACAACAAGGGTAAAACAAAACTCTATAACTTACATAAACAAGGTAGTCAAACGGGCGGATGAAAAGAACAGTGGGGAGCCGACATTAGAGCGCACGACATTAAGCGCAGCGACAATAGAGCGCCGACATTAGAAGCGCAGCGACATTAGAGCGCAGCGACATTACAACGCGGCCGTAATAGATATTTTTCACGTAACTTTACAAAAGTTTTATGCTGATAAATGAAAGCATTCGCCGGTTGAAGCTTCACGGACGAACATGCCTTTGAAAAATGTCCTACTGTATCTTGCACTTGAGACTATTTGCATTGATTCATTTAAGTACTTTCCGATTCAGAATTGGATACGCTTTCTATTATAACGGAGCAAAGTTAAATACCTACGCATGAACATCTCGGTATCAGATAGTGATAAATGCATGCGGTTTCTTTTTGTTTTGTAGACCAAGTTTTAAGCTTTTCTGCACTGTTCTGGCTGCTCCTAAGTGACTTTTGATGTGAAACTTTCTTGAAAAAGTTTCGATAAGTTTCTGACATAACTTGTTTGTCACAGAAGTTATCAAAAATGCATTTTGTCTTTTAATCTGCACTTAAAATGCCAAAGCGTCGCATACATGTAGTAGCAGATAAATTTACACTTCTGGCAGAGCTGTAAAATGGTCACGTATACAAAATATGCTGGAGGGCCTGAAGCGCCCAAGAAAATATGGTTGGAGGTTCAGGGTTGCGCTGATGGACTGCTTGACGGGGTCTGAGGCGGAGCAGCAGAAAAATTTTGAGTTCTTGAAGTTTTTAAGAAACAAAGGTAACGATGAAAAATTAAGGATTTTAAGTCACAACTAAAATTTGAATTTGAATTTACATAACTCACCTCACTAACATTTTTATTAATAATTAGCAAACTTCCATTCCATCCACCAAGTATTACCCTCAAATTCAGGCTTTTTTCTGCACGGGTCCCTGTGCGCCGGTGCACTAAATTCGAAAAAACTTTTTCACCCAGAAATTTTTTGTGCATCCTATTTTTTGCTGAAATTCTACCAGCTTGATTTTTATCCCAAAACAAGTCTCTATGATTTTTTTGAACTCTAAGTCGTTTTTATACAGAAAAAATTCCATCTACCTGTTATTAAATTTTCTGCACAACAAAAGTCTAAAGCCAGGCAGCTTTTTTTGAAACAGAATTCAGCTGCTGCCTTAAAACAGTACAGTGCCAAAAAAATTTTACGTCTTGCAATTTTTTCAAAGGTGCTAGATGGAAATATACAATCAGTAATGCAATTAGCAGTGAAGAAAAAATCACTTGACGTTGCATTTCTTTCAAAATCAAGCATGGGTATTGCATATTTTGCAGAGACCTTGTGAATAAACGTGAGCACGGGCAGACCAAAAAATTATAACAGAACCAAAAAAAGGCTTCTCATCCTCAGAAAAGGATCTGATATTCTCTGATCAAGATATTTTCTTTTTCAATTTTAGTTATAACTGAAAAACGAAAACAATGAAGAACGAAAGAAAGAACGCTTCAAATTTGAAAGGTTTTCTTTCTTTCGTTCGTTCTTTCTTTCTTTCTTTCTTTCTTTCTTTCTTTCTTTCTTTCTTTCTTTCTTTCTTTCTTCCTTTCTTTCTTTCTTTCTTTCTTTCTTTCTTTCTTTCTTTCTTTCTTTCTTTCTTTCTTTCTTTCTTTCTTTCTTTCTTTCTTTCTTTCTTTCTTTCTTTCTTTCTTTCTTTCTTTCTTTCTGTCTTTCTTTCTTTCTCATTTTCTCTGTTTATCTCGCATTCCTCAAAAAACTTTTTGGTCGCAATGAGGCCCCTTAAATCCGCCAGTGCATATACGCTCTAATGTCGGCGCTCTAATGTCGCGCGCTTTAATGTCGGGCGCTCTAATTGTAACTGCGAGAGTTACACGTACAGTAGTGTGCAAAAGTTTAGGTACACATTAAAACGTGGTTAATTATTATGCGCAACTTTAAATGTCTATATTTACACGACCAAAACAGTTTACATCGAGTTTAAAGTAGCGTCTAAGACATCTTTATCTGCTGATTTCAATCATGTAAGACTTATTCAACGTGGTTAATCAGTTGCCGAGTTATTATGGGTCGAAAAAAGCTATTTCGCCTACAATGCGTGCTAGGATAGTATCCATGTCCGAAGACAGTAACTTGTCTGTGCGAGTCATCGCGGAACGACTGGGCATTAGTCCAAATGCAGTGCAGAATGCCCTAAAAAAGTACAGACTTTCGGGGTCTTACGATGATTCTTCACGTTCTGGGCGACCTCCAAAAATTACTCGGCGTCAATTGCAATTTTGAAACGATTGTCACTAAGTGATAGAAGAAGGACTGCTCTGGACTTAAAAAATGAACTAGCATTAACTGTAGTACGATAAACGCTAACACCGCCTAATGCTAGTTCATTTTTAAGTCCAGAGCAGTCCTTCTTCTATCACTTAGTGACAATCGTTTCAAAATATGCAATTGACGCCGAGTAATTTTTGGAGGTCGCCCAGAACGTGAAGAATCATCGTAAGACCCCGAAAGTCTGTACTTTTTAGGGCATTCTGCACTGCATTTGGACTAATGCTCAGTCGTTCCGCGATGACTCGCACAGACAAGTTACTGTCTTCGGACATGGATACTATCCTAGCACGCATTGTAGGCGAAATAGCTTTTTTCGACCCATAATAACTCGGCAACTGATTAACCACGTTGAATAAGTCTTACATGATTGAAATCAGCAGATAAAGCTGTCTTAGACGCTACTTTAAACTCGATGTAAACTGTTTTGGTCGTGTAAATATAGACATTTAAAGTTGCGCATAATAATTAACCACGTTTTTAATGTGTACCTAAACTTTTGCACACTACTTGTTATAGGCGAACTTGCCTTAGCAGTTCGCGATAAGCCATAACATAGCTAATACTAGTAGCTATCTACGATAGTGCACTGTGGGCTATGCCTTCGGTCTTCCCATTATTTCCCCAATTTTCAATAATAAAAAAAATTCAGAATACTTGTCCGGTATGGCATAGAGTTAAGTGTATGATAATAGTAATTGTTTAATGCATACCGCTTACGTTTTCTTTTGCTAACTGTTGTTGTTGTCCGGCAACCAGGCCGTGAATTCTTCGTCCGAAATAAAATAGAGAAAAGCCTACCCAGGGGTTTTCGGATATACCGAGGGTTAGGTCGGCCACTCCTACGTCGAGGATTGCAACTCATCCGAGAGTGGACGGATAGGTAATTTCCGTATGATTGCTATTTTATGTTGGACGTCTTAATTTATTTCTCAAACCTATAGTCTGTTTCATTTAACTTTGAGGTTTTCTTATGAATTTAATCCGCATGAATCAGGCTACAAAAAGTGGTTTAAAGTTTTGATGCTGTAATACGCTTTGGCAATAGCAAGCGTCTCACTATAGCTCGATATAATGTAGAATATTACAATTATACTGTTAGTTTAAACCACTTTTGTAGGCACTTTAAATATATTCGAAAACCTCAAAGTTAAATGAAACGGACCATAAAATTGATCCAAAAAAAATATTATCTAATCTTTTTCGAGATGATTGATCAGGTTAGAGCTCGATGTTGTTGTTTTTTCATAGTCTATTGTGCTACACGTACTAGGAACCAAAAAGCTTTCTGAAATAGGTACTGATTGGAAAATAAGTTAAATATTCAACTTGAGCTTGAGATAGGTCAACTGACCTCCGCGGCAAATACCGAGACTAGGTAGGTAGCCTTAGGTCTTAGGGCGTAGCTGCTGAGATCACCCGACATAAAAGCGGCCAGCAATATTAGGGCTGAGGGGATCGAAGCCGTAAAAGGTCTCTAAGGGTCCAAAGATCGAAAGCTATCCAGGGCTGCGCGATCGGGGCCAGCGCTAAGCGTAGACTTAAGTCTCCTGTTCGTGCCTAGGTAAATCTTGAAGGTAATGTTAGGCCGGTCTGCGTCGCTCTTGTAGATGCAGGCCCCAACATTTACATAATGTTGCGCTCTAATGTCTGCGTGCCAAAATCAGCGAAAAAACAAGTGTAAAAGCAGATCTTTTGGTCATTCTCAGACTCACTCAGATTCTCATTCCAGCCTTCCTGTTTGTACAGCGTTGAATAGATGCACAACATGGCCCAGCCGAGTCAATTTCAAGCACCTTTTGGAGAAGATTACCGGTTTTCTTCCCTTTTTTTAGCCTTCATTTCGAAACATTTTCCACAGCAAAATTACCAATTCCTCATCATAGAGGCCCAGATCACACTTGGGCATGGGGGATGCTGAGATCCCCACTGCAAATCCGGCCGACCCCCCAAAACCGACTCTACCCCATAGCACTTAAAATCGTAAAAGCTTCATTATTAATTCCTGATTTCAATCGATTAAAGCACCTTTTGTAAAATATTTGGCTTTTTTATACATACATGTTTTTCACAAAGCAATTTCTCAAACAGCTAACGCATCTAAAACCATTCCTTGGCAAAGAAATTTTTCTGAGTGTCACTTTCCGACCTATAATCTAATACAAATACAAAATGTTTCTGAAAATTAAAAGAATTGTGCTAGAAAAGTCAGTAATACACATATGTACCTGACGTTCCTCGCCTCAGGCTATCGCCCATTAAATATGAGTGATATGAGTGCATACGCATAAAACATTCTAAATAAGTATGCCTATTTTAAGTACGAACGTCGTAATGCTATTCAAAACCGTATCCAAGATTTGATTACAGAGAGATCCAAGAATTTTTTGCGTCATATGTTTAAAACCGTAAAGAATGTTATGCAAAAATTACGAGATTTTCTAGCACTTCTCGCGAATTCTGTACAGAGAAAAAGAAAACATCGAAAAATTTAATTTATTTAAAAATAGCGTGAATTGCAGAAAAACAATGCATAAACTTTAAGGGCTTAGCTAGCCTTCTGAATTCGGAGAGATGAAAATTCTAAAGGGTCAAAAAGGTCAGCAACTACTTACATACATATGTATAGCCAGGCAAAAATAATGTTTTTTTCAGCTTTTCAAAGCGAGATTCGTCCACTAAAAAAATCTTAAAAACTTAGCTCGACTTGAATTGAAAAGTGCGCTAAAATCTATCAAAGCCGTAATCTAGTCTATTGTGTTTAACGGTTGATTTATGACAAGCTGAATGCGCGAATTCCATCCGCATGTGGAATGATCTACTGGAAGACGACAATAAATTATGTTGTGGAAAATTTTATTGAAAAACCCTTCCCTTCCTATGTAGCTACAGTGATCTCTAAATGACCTGCAGTAAGTAGGGACGATAGTCTTACTGTAACCCGGAAAAGATTTGCTGAAAAAGCTCTCAGATAAATGAAACAGACTCGGGGAGATAAGGGATGGATATGTTATTTGCAATGATTTCTAGCCTTCTATGATCATAATTTCTCAAATTTTTTTGACGCGTTAAGCCGGAGAATTATTTAATTATATTTATTTGCTTCCTTGGCGACCTGGGCCCAGTCGATCCATGTGCCTGTCACGTCTCACGTCGTTTCTGTTTAACATAAATGATTTTCCACTTTGGAAATGCAGAATCAAAAAGCTAGAAGAAGCCATGCTCCAAAAGATATCTTATTGGAAAGAGCATCCAATTTTCTGTCTATATACAGAAAAAAATGCTGACTATCCTGAAGCAGTCAATATTCATAAATCGTAATGTATAAAAACAACAGGCTGTTCAAGCGCATTTTTACCTGTCTGTTCATTCCGGTTGCACCACCTTTTCTGACACTTGTAATACTTGTCAGCTTTGTTGCATTTGTTGACAAGAGTGTTTTGTCCTGTCTGCATCTGATTTGCTTTGTTTTGTCAAAAAATAAGCTCACATGTACATAATATCAACTGACACTATTTCATTTAATTTCAAATCTCTAAGTATGAATTTATCCTAAAATATAATCATGACAATCAAAATTTTGATGCATCGTACCACTTCAGTGCAGTCGTATCTCGTCCTAATACATTGAGTACTTTGTTGTCGTATGTGGTGTCACTACTTGCATAAGTTTTTGTTCAATTGTATGCTATTTGATAAAAAGTTAAAAAATTAAATTAAATACACACATATACATATGTAGGCCTTGATTTCTGTTTTCATCTTTCTTTTCATTTTTTTAATTTTCTATCTGCATTTCTTTTGTGAAATATTTTAGAAAAATTTCTGAGTTCCTACTATTCCTTTTCTTTTTAATTCCTTTGGGTAATTCCAAGTTTATACTTAATTTCTATATATTATATATGTAAGATAATGAAAGTTTTTTATCATGATTTAATTTTCATTTTCGATTCGGAAAATAATTTTCAATCTTTTGGATCTTGATAGTTCGCTCATGATCTTTTTATATGTTGTAATTATGATTTTTACATTTGATTTGATTAATTAAAATATTTTTGTTAATAATTTTTACGTTTTTTTTCAAATTCATGCAGAATCACTTTTCGTTTAGTACCAATCAACTATTTAAAATCAGCTAAAGTAAGCAATTGTCTCTCAAAAGACTACGCTGGCTGACAAGAGTCTGTTGCAACCGGAAAAAAATGCTCCTGTCAGTTACCTGTCATGTGTTAGGCAAAGCTGTCACCTGTCATGCAAAAACGTCACGTGTTACACTCTAAACTGTCAAAGCATGGTGCAACCGAAATAATTTTTGCCTGTCAGTGTCATCAATTGACAGGCGACTGTCACCTGTCGGTTGACAACTTTTTGGTGCAACTGGGCCCTGGAAGTCATCGGCGTCAGAAATAGGTTTTTATGGCAGTTAACATTTTCATGACTCCTAAGACCGATTTCTGGAGCAGAAGCAGCTAAATTTTGATTAAAAATAATTACATTAAATCATATTATTATATAATCAAAAAATAATTATATTAAAAATAATTACACTAAAGAACAAAAACCACTATAGTCTATTTCACGAAACTTTCTTCATGGAAATTAATTTTCAGCAATTTAGCGAGCGGCTACAAAACTGTTTTCTAGGTAGCTTAATGTAATAAAATTTCCACAGTAAAAACTTTATGTGCAAATCAATTGCTGTGCAAGGTATCGTGATAGCTGCTTCAATTTAAACCGCTTTTTTAAGAGATTTACGTAGACTCAAGAATTGTAATCCATGTTGAAAGTTTCGTGAAACAGACTATAATTATAACTAAACAACTTTGAAGTCGAGTAACGCCCCCTTACGAAACTCCCACATCCGCCACGGGTACCTATATGGCCAGATTGCTTAAAAAAATTAGAATTGCGAAATCCAGTGTTACAAATGTGCTAAAATTGAAGTATGTATTTGAAGATTTAAAGAAGACTAAAAGTTATAAAAAGTTTAAACTGTTATTTTGTCCTCTCTTTGCGCAATTATAAAACTGATGCGTGCAATCTTATTCCGTATAAAAAATGGATCAAAATAAAACTTTAATGACATAATATAACCATGCATGCAAAAACAATCTTTGAAAAATGAAGTAACATTCAAGTAAAGAATGTTTCTGAAGTAATCATCCCTTCATTTTCGCATGTTGCCATATGCTCGCCATAATATCAAAATGTTCTTCTGATTTCACACGAAATTCCACGATCGGGTTCAGATGATTCGATGGACTACGGACTTTGAAAAAATCCACCACCGGCTACGTTATTCTCCCTACTGCGATCCCCTTTTCCGTTTAGCTCACTGGTCCCAGCATTCATCTTATTTTTGGTTGTTAATGGAGAAAAGTTTTGAGCATTAGTGATTACATTCACATCCCCTATTTGTCGTAAGGATTTTCCATAAATCAAGGCGTTAATTAACGGATAATTAGCCAACTGTGGATGAAGCCGATTTAGCACTCGTAACAACTGGTAATTTAACCTGAAGATTTCAATTAGAAAAATTAAAACTTGAAGTGCATGTTTTGAAACATACTTAAAGTCCTATTCTGTATTGTTTTTAGATAAAAACGATTTAGTTCAAAATTTTTTTTGACGCTTGGCAACACTCTTTCTTTCTAGACAATAAAAACAAAAAATTTCTGAAAAATTCAATGAAGTCGAACTAGATTTGACAAATAGGTACATTTTTAATATATTTTCGAATCGCAAAATATGCGGAGGGCCCCGGCAGCCATTTTGGATGTCTAAATCCCTCAAGCATGCCAGCAGCTTGAAATGCCAAATGTTGGTATCTTCAATCAAAATAATCTTACTATTATCAAAACCTTCGAGACGCATGTGGGGACAGAGTTGACATCAAAAGTATGGGGTACGATTTTTAAAAGTCGAAAAAGAGTCGAAAATTTGAGACTAAAACACATTACTTCTCGATATTCGTCATGAAGTCCTCTCCTAAAAAACCCTGATACCACCTAAACAAACAATGAAATATAGGATTGGGCAAAAAAAACTGTAATGAAACCTTGTTAGGCTTTGGGAGCGGGTCCATTTCTTCCAACTTAGCAGTTGTATAGTAAGTTTAGGACTTTAAAAGAAGGCTGTAGGAGTTCAGAAGATTTCACTTGCACCAAAATTTCCAAGAAGAGTTCATATTCTATGTATTCAGGAGTCACTTCAAGGAGTTCAGGAATGACCACTTATTATTTTTAAAAATGCAATCATCGAAATTATCGCTTTTTCATAAAATAATCGTTTCTATTTTAAATGCCTGCTACTTATTTTTAATTTTTGTTCGCACTGTTGATTCATGTGGCATTAAAATGTACGCGTTTTCGTCTACTTCGGAGTAAAAATTTTTTATCAAAATTGTATTCTAACTCGTGGTCCGCATTCCAATTATTTTGAACGTTTCAAAGTCAAAATTTATTCGGTGAAAAAGTAACTTTTAAAAAATTGATTTATGTAAATTTTTGTCACTTTTACGTAACAATATATTAAAAATAAATCTGAGATAGTAAAAGATAAAAAAGACGATGCGCTCGATGACTATGGTCTGTGTCATTTGTTCAAGAGCTTTCTTGAAAAGCTCAAGGTGACTACAGATATCCTAAGCAGATAGAGCAGAAATGATATTCCACAGTATATCAAATTAAAGTATGACCTTTGACCTTGTCCAGCGACAAAACTGTATCGGATTCATGAGCCACTTCTGTAGCTTAATTCACGTGTATTGAATTGGGCGAAAAGGCTCTGGACTAAATGAAACACACATTTAAGCTTTTCAGTACTAAAATATTTTGGTAAAAGCAAAATCACGTAATATGTCTGTTATATTGAATAACCGTGTCTTTTGGGATCATGAATCTGCTTAAGAAACTGTGTGAACTTAAGTAATTCACTTTAACTAAATTTATGGAAATTTTTCAATGATTCTGGCATATTTAAGCTGCAAAATGTTTCAGACCTCTGCAGGATAGAAACCCGAACCCCAAGCAGCATGCCATATTAACAAGGTGACTTATGAAGCTTATATGCATACATGGGCAGCAACGAAATTCTAGGGGGTCCAATGGGGGCTGCTAAAAATAACACCAATCAATTCTAGGGGTTGTAATCGATTCCGGGGGATTCTGGGAGGTTCAGACCCCCACGCCCATGTGTGCTTGTAAGTAAGTGAAAGCGGTAGCAGGAGACGCTTTTATGATTTTGTACAGATCGAAAAACCAAGCGTAAGCAAGAACAAGCATAATTTACGTACCTGATACAAAGCAACGGGTGGACAATGGACTCCAAAGCTAAAAGCACGTTTTGGATCGAAACAACATTTATTATTTGACTTCTTAGCGTAGCAGTTCCAACAAGGTTCCGATATAAGCCATTTATTGTAAGGAAAAGAATGGCAAATGCACAGTGTACAAGCGATATTGGCATAAGCCATTTCGTCGCATTGACGTTGTTCCATAGGCAGAACCTATAAAATATCTTATAATCGGAACTCTGTAAATTTAACAGAATGCTTCTTCGTTCAGATCTACCTGAAAATGTGTAGAGTACTATCGATGTTATGTTTTGACTTGGCTTGAATATCCTTTTACGAATGGAGCATCGTATTCTTAGGGGTTTAGGGGATTTGCGATCCCCTCGCAGAATGGCTACTTACCCACGCAAAGAGTTGGCTGATCCCCAAAATTTTTAATTTCTCTTTAAACCTAAGAAAGTATGCTGTTTTTAACGTTTCTGGCGAGGCTTATTGACTCGAACCTACGAATAATAATTTTATGACTGTATTCTATTCGTTTAATATAATTTTTTATTCTTTATGTTCTAAAGAAGCGCTTCGACAGAAACGTCAAAAACTGTGATTCTAGATATCCATCGTTTTTAAGCACTAAAAACCGCACTTCAGAAAAAATTTTTTCGGGATGAGCTGACCTCAGAATTCTCATGCTGTACATGTATGAGTAACGTGGCTCCAAAGACGATTATGAGAGTTTTTCTTGAATTCAGTCCTTCAAAACCATATCCAATATTTTTCATCTCATTCGTCACATTCAAACGAAAAGTATGGCCTTTGAAACACGCTCAATTGATCAAATAAAAAAATAGTATGTCATACACAGCAGCCGATCTGGGGGTCAGCTACACACCTGGGCGTGGGGGGGGTTTAGGGGGGGGGGTATGCACCCCCCAGAAACCAAAATACCCCCCCCCCAGAAATCAAAATACCCCCCCCAGAATTCAATTTTTGAAAATTTTTTTCGTTTTTTTCGCAATTTTTTGATGCCAATGGATAGTGCTTGATGAGAAACGTCGAAAAATGGTGTTTTTATCGCCATACCACCATTTTTAAGGCCATTTTTCGACCTTCAAAAAAATCTTGCACCCCCCCAGAATTTTCTTGCTGCCCACGTATGGTCAGCTAGTCTTGGGGCCAAAAATTGAGCTTTTTGGGTTGAAATGACTTCAAAACTGATATGTACTGTGTGGGCCAAAAAGGCTACTTACCGATGTTCTAAATCATAACTTTGGCTGATATGAACATAAAACTTTAGGACTAGATAAAATTTTTTCTTTCGAACTATACAGAAACTTTTGGCGAGTTACCAACAGTTGGGACAATATCGTGCTTTATTTACACCCTACTTTGATATTGTTTAATTGCCAAAAATGTCATTGGTTCTGTCATCAATATTATCCCTATTTCGACGATATCATGAATGTTTTACACCTAGTAGGATGCGTATTTGCTCTAGGGTTTCATACAATGTGCTAATTAAATTTTCGACTGTATATATCGTCAAAAAAGGTTACCTATATGCTCAATAATGAGAAACAATGCATAAACTCTGCGGTTTAAACATATCAAAGTGATGGGTAAACAAATCGCCCTAGCACGCGAACTGCCGACACCTGGCCAGAACTTTTACGCAGTTCAAACAAAAAAGGTTTATACGTCTAATGCAGCTGGTCTTAAAGTTCTATGTCCATAATTGTCCAAGTTATGATGTAACATCGGGTGTAGCCTTTTTCTGGCTAACCCTGTATGAATGCTAAAATAGTATTGAAACTACCTTATTCCAAATTTTATGGAAAATTTCAAGCACTTTTAACAAAAATTTTCGATTTTCATCCAGTTTTAACCTTCATTTGGCTCATTCTTCCCAGAAAATTCTTATTTTTTCACATTTGGGTTAGCCATATACATGGGCAGCAGCCAGATTCTGAGGGTCAAACCCGGCAAAAATTCCAAGAAACATGCTAAAAATTCAATTCTAAGGGTTTATTGATTTTAGCGATGGATTTATCATTTCTAGGGAGGGGCGTACTCCTCCTCCAAGCCTTCCCCCTTTCCCATACCCATTTGTGGTCTAGACCTCCTAAATCCCCTCCCCACAGGCATGTCTGGTAGGCAGTCCGATCATAAAAAATTATTAAAACATTACCTTTCGGTTAAACTATGCGCTTGAGACATCAAATTGAAACGAGCAAGATTGTAAACATTGCGCCTATAAACAGCGAAATAAATGACGCATGTTGTGATTTGGATCAGTATCTGGAATGGAACGCCAAAAACTACAAGAATCTGAGACTGGATGAACGTATTGACACAATACGTAAGACGTTGGCCAACGTTTGACACGCTAATTACGCCGACTGAAAAGAAACAATAGCATATTTTAGAAATTTTCTGAAAATTATGCTTCATATTTTAATGTACGTAATCAAAAGTTGTCGTTACAACGCTCAAGAATTTCAAGAATTCAGCTAAAAGTTCTAGCCATACATGTAATAGAGGGGATGGGGTATCTCCCGAATCCAAACTTGATTGTCTCTCTGATTTTTGGAAAATTTTTTGGCTCTTTGGCGGTTTTTGGTGAAAAATTAGAGGTCATATAGCCATGTATGGGTGTTGGGGTCAGACAGATAACCCCATCCCCCTTTAAAATGCCCGAGGAACTCCCAGCCAAAATTCCGAGCTTCCGAGCTGTTGCATTTGGTTTTATAACTATCGTAGAGTGGAAATTAATCGTTCTCCGTTTTCATTCCATTAGCGTTATGAAATGAAAAGTACAATTGTGTATATAAACAGCCATAAAATGCTTTCAATGTTTAAATCAGTCAACCCAGTGTGCATGTGTTTGTACATCTTGTGTACGCCTTATGCAAATTAAGTATACCTACGGGCTGAAAAAACGCAAACTTATGCTAAAATAGACTCTGGTAGCGAATAGTCATGGATATTTACAAAGTTTGAGCATATTTATGCTTACTTTTAAGGAATAATGTGAAAAACGCAGATTCTTACCAATGTGATAAGCTGAACCCAGAATCCACACCAATGCGCACGCCAACACCGTACAACAGCCGAATGTGTCGTTTTTCGTGATATTGAAGGTTGAGTGCAATCGTTCTGCGCTATAAAACGAACATTCAAATAAGCATCATGTACATAGTGGCGAAATTGACAAAGAAATAATAAAAATACACCCTCAGCGGCGAATCCGGGGTTTCCGTAAGGAGGCGACAGGTGTAAAATGTCGTTCTCCGAGCTCTTTGTAGTAAACATTCGAGCTTAATTTGCATATCTCATCAGACTGTGAGATGAGCTTTAGCCATACATGTAAGAGAGGTGATGGAAGGAATTTCCAACCCAAAGTTGGCCGTCCACTCCCCTCCATTCCCCCAAAGCCAGAAATTTCTTGACCCTCCATCTTTAGAAAAAATCGAATTTTTCGGCCATTTTCAGGTCTTTTTGGCCGTTTTTGGCCAAAAATTGGAGGCCATTTACACCCCCTGAAACTGGCCCGAGACTCCGTCCAAGTTTTCGAGCTGTTGCATGCGTGACTTTAGCTCTGGATTTTTTGTGGACATGTGCCTATCTTGCATAGCAATTTTGGGTTCCACGGAAATGGCTAGAGACCGAAAATTTTCAGCATAACGTGGCCGATCTGCGGGAATAAACCGGTCTGTAGGGTCAGCCAAAGGGCGTTTTTTGAGCTAAAATAGTCTCAAAAAATGTTATAAATGCCAAAATAGCCTAAAAATGGCTTAATCCGCAGTTTCTGATCATTTTCAAGCTCTTTTGCAGAAAATTTTCTATTTTCATATTTTTGCCTTAATTTCGCCTCTTTTTTCCAGAAAGTTCTCCAATATTTCTATGCTAAAATTTTCCCCTTTCTCGAACATTTCTACTATTGAGACAAACAAATAATCATAAGCTTATTGAAATTTGGCCTGTTACTAGGGATCGACCGGAGGTCCATTTTTTTCCTCCGGGCCGGAGCTGGAGCTCCGGCCATCGTCACCTCCGGCTCCGGCCAGAGCCGGAGCAGGAGGCCGGAGGTGAACTTAGAATTTTCAGTGAAGTAGAATTTTCACAAGCCGTAAATATAATTCATATGATGTACAGTATATAGGTTTGTATAAATACATTGTTCATGGATAAGTAAAAGATCTGTAGAAGTGAATGTTTATTATCTAGCCATGCATTTATATGTTGAGTAATCGAAAAAATCATCTAATTAGCATATTTCTATTTTTAGCTCCAATCTCACCGCTTTCTCGCTTGCCCTTATTGTCTGGATGCACTTATACTCGAAAAGTACCCAAATAAACATAGCATAAAGAGCTTAGCAATCTGTCTGTATGTACTTATATCTACAATCTGTAATAGCTCAAAAAGTAAGTGAGCAGACTACGTCGCACCAAGTTTGTTATTCTGTCACTCGAAAGAGATTTATATCCATTTGTGCGCTGAATTAACGCGGACTCGGCTCGCTTTGCAATCTGAAATATTCTCGTTCATTATTAAGCAAAATATATCATATAATATTTCACCAATGGTGCATTCACAATGCCACATTAGTGTTCACATTCACAGCTTCACTTATTAGACCTGTGTTTGTACAAATTCACAAAATAGGCAATCTGAGTGCTAAGCTTCAAACGAAAAAGCTTTAAAGCATTGAATGATTCGGTTAGAAAAACCTCCGGCCTCCGGCCCCTTTTTTGTACCTCCGGCCGCCGGAGGCCGGACGACAAAAATGGCCGGAGGAGCCGGAGGCCGGAGCCGGAGGCCGGAGCCGGAGGCCGGAGCCGGAGGCCGGAGCCGGAGCTCCGGTCGATCCCTACCTGTTACACATTAAAAGCAATGAAGCAAAGTCTTACGCAGAAAATAACATCGCCCAATAACCAGAATGGCTTCCTAAAATATAGACAAATTCAATGGTAGCACAGACGGCCCATGGAATACTAGGATTCTGCCAATAAGATGGTTTTATGAGCATAACGAAATTGAAAAGAGATTTAATTAACGAAAGCCAGAGATCGGACGATGTAAGCCACGTTGCAATTGATAACCATCGCTTTGACCTTTATTGGCACGAATCCTCCGCAATTCACCAGAATTCGTAAACTCATCACATTCGCGCAAAACGATGAAACGCCGATCAGGAAAATCAAAATGCTGCAAATGCCAAATAATGTCAGTGATGGTTTAGTAATAATGAATGCTAATTCACTACTATTGTTGAGCATCATCAGAACACACTAATTCGCCTAATGCACTTCAGTTCGTACCACCGAAATCTCTGAACAAGTTTAAATATTCATCAACGCTAGGTTTAAAGAAGGAAAAAGGAAATAAGAAAAAGGAAAATACCTTAAAAAAACTGAGGTCAAGCTTCTCAAATCACTGTTTTGTTTTTACTCAGCTTGATTCACACAACTTAGGACATAAAATCAGCTGTACAAGCTGACATATCGCGATTATTGCATTGATCTAATCTAAAACTATCGTAAATTGTCGGCTACTGTCGATATAAATTCTTAAAATTTATGCTTAAAATGTAATATGCGAAAGAAAGCGACTAAAGTAGGTATATAATCGTCAATAACACTTTTTCTACCAATAAAAAACAAACGAATGGAAAAAAGAGGAACGCATATTTCATACAGATATGAAAAATCTGTAATCTAGTCTCTATTCAGTTGTAGCTTAATTAAACTTTTTGAAAAAACGGTAGGTAACATTACAAGTTTAATCATCAATTTGTATAGTCGAGGCTTTATTAATTTAGATTGAATTTTAATGCGATTATTACTCAGCTTTCTTGCTAATCATGAATAGCAAAAATTCTAAGGTAATTTTGTCAATAGAAAATAACAAATAGAGCAAATAAGTGTATAAAACTGTTTTATATCTATTTAGAATGCAGGTACGTATATAATTAAGCAAAGAAAAATGCTCCGATGGAACAAAAAAGGCGAATATCACTCAGGATTACGGATTGTTAAGGATGCAAAAGGTAGGACAAGGAAAACGCTGTGCACACAATCGTTGCAGGCATGCAAGTGTACCTACATGCAGACTGTTTCATGTGAAAAGTAGCTCCTAATTTACTCTGTCTATCTTGCCATTGCTGCATTTTTAATCGTTTTTTGGTTTAATAGTTTGTTTCAATCTGCAGACCGCAGAATATACTACGATTTTTTGCGTTGCTTAAGCGAAAGTCTGATTTTTAACAGATTTTGCGACTTTAGGCATATGCATAGGTAACTTTTTTCTAGTCCCCTCCTTTTACATCCTTAATAATCCGTAATCCCAGGTATATTCGTCTTTTTTGTTCCATAAGAGCATTTTTCTTTGCTAGTACCCTACTTTTAATTAGAATAATTTGAATAAAACAGGCAGTAAACATCAGTTCAAGAACGCGGAAAACAGTATTGTTCTGAACATCAGCATTATCTTTATTTAAAGCAAGACAACCTTACCTTATTCAAACAAATCAAATCTTTTCAGCGAAATCATTATGCAACTACTGGGTGTGAGGAACACTTACACTAGCTCATATTCGTAATCTTGACGTTACATGGAACGTTTTGTAAAAAAATTAAGCTTCTGCAACGCTCTGAAACTAAAGTTAATTTTCAGTGTAAACTTCACACAAGTGCTGGTTGTTGGGAAAACATACAGTCAGATTCGTAATTCTGACCTCGTGGACATATTTTGGAAAAATTCTCGTTTTTCAACGCTCTGGAAGTAAAATGAATTTGTAGTGTAAATTTTACACATGAGCAATAAATAAATAGTCCAAAATTCACACAAGTACTGTGTGTAGAAAAAACTAACAGTCAGATTCGTAATTCTTAAGTTACATAGAAAATTTTGAATATATTAAGGTTCCGCAAGGCTCTGGAATTAAACTTTATTTACAGTGTAAGCTTTACACAACCACCAAGTTTAAAGATTTCAGTCTGATTTGTAATTGTGATTTTACACTGATATTATAATAAATATTTATGAAAAAATTAAGTTTGCACGATGGCCTGAAGACGAAAACATATTATATGTAAACCACTTTACACCACTGTTGAATGTAAACAAACGCGCTCAACTGGCGTATCACGTTTGATTTCTGATACATTTTTAGACTTGTGATCATGTCCAGACTCATTACCCGGTGAAGTTGATAGACAAAAATCTACCAAAGACGTCTTTTTCACCATAAAGTTGGAACTTTACACCTCCAAAATAAATTCAGCCTTGAGTGTAAAGAAACGCCGCTAAGTGGGATGTGTAACCATTGACATATACCTTATTTTTAAAATAGTTAGCAACATTCAGTTCATAACCGGAGTAGTTGACAGACAACAAATGGGCAAAAACGTGTTTTTTTACCCAAGAGTTTAAACTTTCCACCGACTGCGATGGGTAAGCCTTGAGACGTACTCTATTCTTATATTACATAGCACTTTATGATTTATAACCGGCGCAGTTGACAAAGTAAAAGAAGGTAAAAACGTGTCATTTGTCCACCACATGAGTGTAAACTTTAAACCGCCACAACTAACTCCGTATCAATCCTAAACAAACGTGGTCACCCTCATCGTGTAGCCCTTAATTCCTAGTACTTCCCCATGAATAGGTTCTTTAGGAACTTTTATACGAAAAATTCGGCAGACATAAACAAGTCGAAAACTCGACCGAAATGTGTCTTTTTACTCCCAGATTTTCGCTCTCTCTCTACACTCCCACTCGTGAATTAATGCAAAATTCAAAGAACAAAAATAAAATATTTACAGAATTTAGTCCTTCCATTAAATTGTACGAGGCATTCATGCTGATTTGCGTACAAACTGCGCAAAAAAGACATAAATTTCTATATGTTATAACGTTATATCTAAGCTTTACACGCTCATTACAAACTCGGCATTGAGTGTAAACGGAAGAAAAAAGCCACATCAAGTTTTTTATTATATATCTTTTAAAAAACCACACCTCCTAGATTTGTCTCGTTAAAGCTATGAGGGGGACTTATTTTGGGGTACCCAAGTTTATTAGAGGCACGCGCTAACGCGCTACCTAAGATAATGGCGTTTCAGGATGCATGCCTACAAATGAATCAAGTAGTTTCTGAAGATAAGCCAAATCGATGGTCACATCATACATGGGTAGCAGCCAAATGATAGGAGTTCTAATACAACAAATTCGCAAGAAAACACCAAAAATTTATCTTTTTGGGTCAACAAGATTCTGGGGGTCTAAACTATCCATTCAAGTGTGGATGCAGCAAGACAACTAAATTGCATCTTAAATATTTGAGACACCGATAAAAATACGACGTACACATTAAATTTTTTAAGCGCACCAAAGGCAGTGTTCCAGGTAAGAGTAGAATTGCACGCGGGAGAGAGTTTTAAGGAGTCTAGACCTCCCATAATTAAAAAATGGAAAGTTTTTGGGGGAATGCAAAATAAATGCTAATAATGGACGAAAGTTGAAAGTTCTTGTATAAAGTGCTTGAAATGAAACAGAGTCTGTGGAATAATACAGTTTTAATGCTATTTTAGCATTTAGACCAATTAGTTTTTTGCGATCATTTAGCCCAAAAAAGCTGTATTATTGACCAACCTCAGACCGGGGCTGACTTCCCCTTAGATCGGCCATGCTGTACATCTATGGATGCAAGGTTATAGAAGTTTAAGGAATCTCATCGACCTTGTGGCTTGATCATTCAAACTAGCATAACAAGCTCACTTGTCTTCCTTGAGGATATTAGAGCAGAACGATTTCGTAGTCCTACCTCTCCCTCATCAATATTTTCATGCCGCCACATATGAAGGGATAAAACCCGATCTACAGACAGATAAAAACATGGGAGCGTTTTAAGGCATTAACAGCCAGCCTATCAAGCATAACGTTTTCCAACTCAACAGTTTTTTTAAAAAATTATGCGCAAAATGTTACAATTTACTCTACTAACTCTACTTAGGTACTCAAAAAAGGAGACCGAATCAAACGTAAGCAAGACGAGCTGCAATGAAATAGATTTAATATTTCTCATGTTCAAAAATAAAAAATGGCGTCCTGCATTTACATTGCAGAATGTAAGACGTGTATGTACTAACGTACAACAGCCAACATAAGGTCACAAAACAATTCCAGCGGGTCAATGGAGCTAGCAAATGAACAGTTTCAGGCTAAGTAGCCATAGTCGAAAATCTCCAATTTCTACGAGGGTTGTTAATAAAGTTCGTTTTAGCTGTCTAATAACTTTTTCTGTATAATAGATATCAACATGTTGTTTTTTGCATATAGTGACGCTACTTCTGCTTTACATTACTAGAGTCACCATTTTTTCCTATCTTTTTCCGCCTTTTATATAAAAATTTTTTTAAATACCTCACTTCTTTTGTTAAGAAAAACAACTTTTATCTTGTCGCAGCTCGGGCACTGATTAGCATTTGATCTCAAAATTTCGGTAAAACAAAGACAGTTTATGAATGATTTCATTGATGCACTACCAAAAAATCCCATTGTCATTAATTTGCTCTTCTTAGTGATGCATTTTTCGTTAAAATTCAATTTTTTGCTGATTTTGACAAAAAATTTGCTTCATCACAAATGCACGTTCTATGAACAAAAAACATTATAAAAAGTGCTTTATAACGTTGGATACCCTCAGCTGAGATATTTATCTTTTTCCTTGAAGAATGAAGTCGTGGGACTTTCTGTTTAGGGCTTTTTTTAATAATTTTTTTATCTATGATAAAACAAAATTATTTTACTGGAAAGCGGAAAAAAGATAAGAAGAAATGATAAGTTCAGAGATGTAAAGTAGATGTTGCAGAAAAACCATCAAAAAAACCGCGTGTGATAACTCTGATAGAAGAAAGTTATTAGACAGCTAAAACGAACTCAATTTAGCAACTCTCGTATGTGCAAAGCTGAAATAAGGCAACGTTTTACTTAAAGTTCACAAACTAAGAAATTGGCAACGGAAAGTCTACTGCCTCGCAAAAACATCTGAAATTGCAGAAAAGCGAACTTAGCCACACCCGACACCTTAAACATACAAAAAGTTGTTTTTTTGTTATTAACTCTCGCTCATTTTATCAGGATTCTGAAAAGCAAACACGGCTAGTGACAGTGAGAAAGGGAAAAGGATTTTTGTCCAGCAATAAAAGAGTTCTAGTCTAAAAATAATAATTGGAAAGATGTATGCCTATATAGTTCTAGTCCTAAAGTAAGACTTACAAAAGATGTCACTAGTCTTAGTCAGAGAAGTTCAGAAGTTAAAGAATGTCAAAAATCTTTATTATATTAATCCGTTATTTCTGAGCTATTGAGGCTCCCGATACTTAAATCAAAGTTATTCTCCCAGGTTCACTGCATTTCTTCGTTTAAATTAATGCTAATCTAATAGAAATAGACTTTTGCAGAGAAATCAGACTGAAGCTGAACTATTTGTATTACGAATTACATAAATGCGTTATTTCAAAACTTCGTTTAAAATTAATTTCGAGGATATTAAATTTCTTCAGATATTTTCACGTGATAATAGCTAAAATGATTATTTATCGGTATTGCAATATATTTCTACTTATGATTAGAGAATACAGAAACACGTGCGTATACATTACATAATTACATTAGGTAATTTTATTCAATTAGAAAATTTCATTCTGAATACCAACGAATTAAGAAAATTGGCTCTTTACCTGAATCGATCATGCTACCAAACAGTTATGCAAATTATGAAATTATGTAAAAGACGAGGAAATGAAAATGAAAATCGCTCAGAAGATGAAAATTCTATACGCTTATAACACGTGCTTGTGCTTCTGGGTATTAGAGACTGAATCAAAATTTAATGAGAAATGTTATTCTACCTAAGAAAATCACAAACATCCCTCGTGGCAAATGGCTTGTTGATTTCGTTGAGGAACGGCATGGATTGCTCCGTATCGAAGTGATTGAAATCGCGCTGATGTTTTTTCAGACCAAAAACTCACAGAGCAATGTCTTCTCTTGTATAAATTATAAAAAAATTGAGAATTTTCATGTTTGTAATCGTGTAATTGAACCAAGCATAGGGAAATTCTAATAATGGACTATGAGCTAAAAACTGTTCCCAATATTCGACAAATCAGCGATGCAAATTTTTTAATTAACGGAATATCGGAACACTTTTTATAATTCCAATCAATCATGAATATTTTTGCAACGTCCTACAGTTTTTCCGAAGCGAGCCTTAGTCTCAAATTTTTCTGGCGCTTCGCTTTATTAACTAGCGCAAAACTCTAAAAAATATCATAAAATGCAAATAACTAATTAGGATAATGATAAGCCAAACTTAATTATTTATTTAATTAGTTATTCAAAAATACGAATGATTAAAAAAGATCAATAGAGTTAGCGATAGAATCGAAATTGGAATCAACAAATCTATAATTATCGGATGTTCTCTAATGAATGCTCATATTTTTCTGTCTATAAATTCACAACAATCTGCTTGAGATTACTTATTTCAAATTGAAATCAGCATAAAAATCGAGGATTCGGAATTGAAAGAGGTAATCGGCACATATTAATTAATAAAAAAATTTGACGAATTTTTTTAGCTTTAAAATATTTAATGAAATAGCTTTTAAACTAGCTTATTATTTGAACTTCACGAACTTTATTTTGATTAAAATTGAATCACACTACAAAGCATGCAACAGTTTGGCAGGAAAGAAGGCGTAAAATAATATGTAAACGGCTATGACTTTTAGCTTTATCAGCTGAAGTGGTCTCAAACGTCGTTCTACATGTGAAAGTTTAGATCAATGGCATGATTTCTTACACTTTTGAAAATATCGCTTTTCCCATGCATCAAGCATATAGCTAACCTGAATTCGGGGGAAAAGTTTTGAAGTCAGATATCTCGACTGCTACGTGTAATAGGCAATGGTCTAAAACTGAAAAAAATTCAAAAAGGTTACGTTATTTCAATCTTAATAGTTCAAAATATGCTGTATAAAATAAAATGGCCACAACATGATTTTTAATTATACCATCCCTGCAGCAAAGTTCTTCAATTTGTGAACCCAATTTTGTTATTTTGCAAAGGAAATCAAACGGAACACTAAAAAATTCTGCGCGAAGCGCGCCAAAAAATTATGTAAGTACATTCCCTCACCCACGTCTTATTCGAACTCGCGCTGTTTGTGGAATATAAAGACAAATGTAATACAAGAACAATAAGTCCGGATTGAAGCGCCCAAAAATTTTCGTCCTATTAGCTCAAGAGTGCGCTAAAATCTATTTTGGCGGTCTTTAACATTTTCGACTTTCTCCTTTGTGACTCGGGAGACCGCTGTAAAAAATACTAGTACTTCCAAAACTTTGAAGCACTGGCCCCCTCAATCTCGCTCACAGGCACAGTCGCGTGCCTGAATGATCCCTGAACACATGCTAAGGTGTGCAATTGACTTTATTATGAAAAGCACCTCTACATATGATTGATTTAATTGTTATACGCTCGAAACTCAAAAACACCAGCGCATCGCTCCGACAAATAATGGAGAAAAAATCTGGAAACAGCCCTTAAAGTCTCTGTGAGAACTATAGCTTTTTCATCAGAAATGATTCAGCCTATCAAAAGACGGCAAAAATCCACTAAAAAACGAGTAGTGGATGGATGTTTCGGACTATTTGCGTCACTAAGAAAAATTTTGGTTTTCGCCTCACCCTCGATCATAGAATCCCGAATCCGCCACTGCGCTATAATAGGTATTAAAGTATACGGCACATACGTATTTAATTTAGACTCCTAAATATCTTGGCTATTCAGCCCTTTGTTCAAATAGTGCAAGAGTTGCTAGTAAACAAATGGCGAGGCAGATGCCATCGTTACAAGATAGGTATTGATAACGCTTCGAATCCACATACTATATGCGTTTTTCGTAATGATTTTTCATGTTCGAAAATTGATTTTATGAACACAAAAAATTCCAAAAAGTAAAAATTTTTGTGAAAAATGGAGAATTAGATTTTCTGATTACCGGAAAATTGCTCGCCAACAATTGCTCGAGAACAATTGCTCGCCAGCAATTGCTCGCCCAGCAATTGCTCGCTCAGCAATTGCTCGCCCAGCAATTGCTCGCCCAGCAATTTCTCGCCTAGCAATCGCTCGCCCAACAATTGCTCGCTCAGCAATTGCTTGCTTAGCAATTGCTCGCCCAACAATTGCTCGCCAGCAATTGCTCGCTCAGAAATTGCTCGCCAACAATTGCTCGCACAGCTATTGCTCGCCAAATGATTGCTCGACGAACAATTGCTCGCCTAACAATTGCTCGCCAATCACCAACAATTGCTAGCCGAACGATTACTTGCTGAGCAATTGCTCGCCAGTGAATTAATCACATGGGAACCGCTCCCTAAGCATTGTTGCTTCTCATTTATTTGAATCAGCAATTGTCATTTTATATCGTGATGTTGCATACATTTGTGCTCATACATTTATCTATGTACAGATTGTTTCGTTTTTGGTAGGAAAGAGAGAAGAAGCAGTAGTTTCAGTTTGAAAGTATTCATTTTTAGTGTACTAAAATGATTTTTAATTCCTTTAATTTTATTTTCAGTTATAATGCACTCAATAAAGTCGACAGGTGCTGGGCGAGCAATTGTTGGCGAGCAGTTGTTCTCGAGCAATTGTTGGCGAGCAATTTTCCGCACACGCCAGGTGATTGCTCGCCAATCACCTGTGATTAGTCAAGAAATACATTTTTAAGTTTATTTAATTCGTTCTATCAGTTACAAGCTGAGAATTCAGTGAGGTGGTTGGATGATATCATCCTACGATTTGGAAGTTCATTACGGCCTTGAAGGATCAGCAGGTGTTGAATGAAGCGAAAATCGAGCAGTATCCTGCGGGAGAACAGCCCCCTCGTGGGAGCAAGAAATATAGGGACTCTGCTGAGCCACTATCGCGCATTGTTCAAGATTACGAGCACAGAGACATAATTGACTATTTACGTGACATTGCACACAATTATGACTTTTAAGTCTGATGCTTAATAAGATGTTATAACCGCACCTGGGCGTGGGAATTGGGGGGTATGCACCCCCAGAAACCAAAATACCCCCCTCCCCCCAAAAAAATCAAAATAACCCCCAGAATTCAATTTTTAAAATTTTTTTGTTTTTTTTTCGCAATTTTTGATGCCAATGAATAGTGCTTGATGAGAAACGTCGAAAAATGGTGTTTTTATCGCAATACCACCATTTTTAAGGCAATTTTTCGATCTTCAAAAAATTTTGCACCCCCAGAATTTTCTTGCTGCCAACGTATGGTTATAACTATTGCTGTCGACTTTATTTAGTGCATTAAAATTGAAAATTAAAATTAAAAACATTAAAATACATACATTTTAGTAGGTACATTAAAAAGGTATACCTTCAAACTACTGCTTCTTCTCTCTTTCCTTCTAGAAACGGTTCAATCTGTACGTACATAGATAAAAGTATGCTCACAGAAGAACTAACTTGTACTTAATTACAATCGCTCAGCAAGCAATCGTTCGGCTAGCAATTATTGGTGATTGGTGAGCTATTGTTCGTCGAGTAATCATTTGGCGAGCAATTGCTGGGCGAGCAATTGCTGGGCGAGCAATTGCTGGGCGAGCAATTGCTGGGCGAGCAATGGCTGGGCGAGAAATTGCTGGGCGAGCAATTGCTGGGCGAGCAATTGCTGGGCGAGCAATTGCTGGGCGAGCAATTGCTGGGCGAGCAATTGCTGGGCGAGCAATTGCTGGGCGAGCGATTGCTAGGCGAGCAATTGCTGGGCGAGCAATTGCTGGGCGAGCAATTGCTGGGCGAGCAATTGCTGGGCGAACAATTGTTGACGAGCAATTGTTCTCGAGCAATTGTTGGCGAGCAATTTTCCGCACACGAGATTTTCTATATGACTATTATGCTATCAGGTTTTTGATGGATGTTTTAGAACGATATGATCGTTTATCATAATAGTTGGCACCAAACATGCACGTTGGCGGTTTGGAGGGTCTCTAGACCCCCATGAAACATTTTGTGGAAGAAATGGGGCAGAATGAAGGCCAAAAACGGATGAAAATTGAAAATTTTATTCGAAAGTGCTTCAAATTGACCAGAAACTGAGTAATAACGTATAGTTCGTTTCATTTAACTTTGCGGTTTTCTCTCCAATTTATTCCGCACGAATTAAGGCCCTGCTATACTTCCCGCCGCGCGGCGCCGCGCGGCGCCGCGTTGACAAAATCTGCTGCTATACTTCCAAACGCGGCACCGCGCGGCACCGCGCGGCGCCGCGTGGCAGATAAATTGAAGTTTGAACACTGTTCAAACTTTTGCCACGCGGTGGGACGCGGCGGCCTATATTTATCATTTATTTATGAGGGAAAGCTTGATTTTAGCATTTTTATGATGTACTGATGTTTATGCATACGTGAAAGCGTGAAAATTGAATATATAATCGATTTTTAAGATGTCTGTGTGCAAAAATGTGTGTCTCTATCAGTGATGTAAAAGATCCAGATTTTTACCCAGATCCAGATCCAGATAAAGATACGGTTCAGATTTTCTGGCAGATCCAGATCCAGATCAGATAACCAGATCAGAAAATAACCAGATCCAGATTCAGATCGTTTTGCCAGATCAAAATTTAAAAAGATCCAGATACAGATCCAGATCCAGATAAAAATATATTTTTTGTGCAGCAATTTGTATTGCTAAAAAGGAAGGCGTAAAGCGCCCAAGCCCAGATTAATTGGGGGGTCTCGGGTGGCGGGACTAATATAACAGCCCCCCAGAAAAGGTCTGGGGCAGAGCCGAGAAAAATTTGCATTTTAGAGCTTTTACATAAAAATGATATCAGTAAAAATTGTCTAAAAAGTAAAATGTCACAAAATTAGACTTTTGAGTCAACCAAAAGACAGTGTAGTCTGCTTTTTACAAAAACGACATTAATCCAAATTACGAATGCAATTTTTTTAAACATTGCTTCTAAAATTATAATCCCTCATGAATACTTATCGTACTATTTGAAAGTTCCTTTCTGTCTCACAGACATCAACAACAATTTTAATCAGCAAATAATTCAAATTTAAATAAAATGTTGGTTAATTTTAGACAAGGTAATATTTTTTTAATTGGTGTCTTTCAATCTGTTCCGACGTCCTAAACACTACAAAAAAAATTCAAATTTTCCCATTTTTAGGCAAAAAAGTCTCTCAAAGGTCAATTCTGATGATCTTAAACAACCTTTAATACATTTTTATCACTTAAGTTACTTTTCTGCAGAGCTTTAAAATTTTTTTCTAAAACCAAAAAATTATGGGGGGTCAGCGGCATTTTTTGGCCATTCTAAAGGGGGGGGTAGCACGGAACTGGGGGTCAAAGGTCAAAACCTCCAGCAGACGCCCCCCCACGTGCATGTAAGGCTAACCTACCCGCATGAAATCGAAAAACAGAAAGGATACCATCGCTGAAAAATAACTCCCTGATCTCTTTAACCAGACATAATTTGACTAAACAGATCCAGATCCGGATAAAGATCAGGTTCTGAATTTCTGGCAGATACGGATCCAGATCAGATAACCAGATCAGAAAATAACCAGATCCAGATCCAGATTATCTGGATCTGGATCTGAATCTGGATAAAAAGAACAGATCCAGATGATCTTTTACATCACTAGTCTCTATGCCTTTCAAAACTTGTTTTCATGATGCTGAAACCGAAAATGAGTACAGTTTTTAATGTGCACAATCGTTGACCTATACCCTTTTCACTTGTTTTCTTGACACAGAATACAGTATTTAGTTTACACATGTTTTACTTTTTTGCTGTTTTACTGCAGTTACAACATCAATAAAATTTTTTCTGCTGCGCGGCGCCGCGTGGAAGTATAGCAGCACAACCCATGTCACGCGGCGCCGCGTGGCGCCGCGTTGTAAGTATAGCAGCTACTTCGCCACGCGGCGCCACGCGGCGCCGCGCGGCGAAGTATAGCAGGGCCTTTAGGCTACAAACGTGTTTTAAAATTTTGACGCAGTAATGCGGTTTCACGATGGTAAACTTATTCCTATAACTCAATATCTGCAAAACATCACAACTACGTCGTTAGTTTGAAACACTTTTGTAGGCGCTTTGAATTTTTTCAAAAACTTTAAAGTTAAATGAAACAGATTATAGTTTTAACGTTATTTCAGTGCTTATACCAGTTTTTCAGGTCATTTTGGCCCAAAAAACCTCAATTTTGACCCCCTCCCTCCTCAGACCGGCTCAACCCCTCCCCAGATCAGTCATGCTGTGCATCTATGGTTGGCACACGATACGTCATAATGCAAGCCTCTTATTGCTATGTGTCATAAATATACAGATTGGACAATAATATAAAAAAGTTAAGCAAGTGAAGTAAAAACGCGCCACATTTGAAGTTCATGCTTATCATGGAATCAGAAAATGACTTCGGCGAAAACAAAAAATATTAATAATTTGAAACCAACTTGCGCACAAAAGCGAATTTCGTATTTCTATCTGCAAACCCCCACGATTTGTCCATTATGCCGCGATATTGGTCGGGTGAGAGACGAAAATCGACGATTGAATTCGGTGTAGCAAATTTCGATTTTTGAGATACGACTCCATGTGAATTATTAGCATTGCTTTCTAGCTGGCGTGTCATAGGAACTGGATATTTCGAAATTCCGGCTTCTGTCGGTAGATTTATTTCAGGACTCAGCCCATCGACTTCCTTGGACATAGCAAAGATGACCATGTCAACCGGTTTTTCAGACGGAGCGGGCTTAATTTTTCTGAATTTTGGGCTCAAATAGAAAAACCGCATTAATCCGAATTCCATTATGAACGGATGTAGCTCGCATGCTATTTTGGCTAAAGCTGGATTAAACCTAAAACGGAATTTGATATAATTTTTTATTGCGGTATACGGCAAAAACATTATGTGTACAGGGCATATTCAATTTTCTGCATTGCTCATGTTTTTCCTGAATGAAAATTTTGCACCAATAGCAAAAGAACCAGGCCATTCGTTTATGCATAATTCATGCTCTTTCAGAAAGCTTTTTCAATGCGTTAGCTGAGGAAATAAGGCGGAAAGAGCAACAGGAATTCCGAAGAAGAACAGATTACACTGAGATTCACTGACTATTTCGTTCCTGAAGGTGACTCAGGAGCATGTGAATTCAGTCGTGGGGGTTCCTTCAAAAAAATTAAGTTTGTTTCACGTAAACTGGCTTTTAATACTTACAATTTTCAACTGCCGTAAATAAAACATTTTTCTAAAACCGGGTCGAGTTAGTCCATAATTCTTGGAAAGATCAATGCATATTTTTCCGCAGAAATTTTTGAAAATTACAGCATAATGCGAAACGGACTTAAATGCAAAAGCTCAAGGATTGTTTTTCCAGCAATCGGCTATCCTTAGATATGTACATTTGTATTCCCAGTTCCAAACATATATTTAAACAAACGACATATCGTTTAATTAATGACAAAAGGCAGTGTTTTAAAAGTATCTACACCTCTTGCGACGATATGAAGGGAAAATTAAATAATGCTCTGAAATAAAAACTAAGCGTTCCTATGCGAATGTATTGTCAGTCATGCATAATTAGCCAAGTCCTTAAAATGTTATCATCGAATATGGTTTTGCTTGAACAAATCAAATTTACTTCAAAGCTTGCATTACGGTCAAACGATTGGAATAATATTCTACATTACGAATATGAGACGATCTTTCTGATTTTAAGACGGTATCATTCAGTCTTCCCAACTGTACTAGTTACCGACCGTGCAACCTCCCGACCGTGCGGCCTTCCCGACTAATGATATATGTAAGTACCTAAATTTAGCTACAAGAAAATCCTAAATTTCCGAACCTGCAGGGTTCTCGAGGGTGCAAACTTTCTGACTGTGCAGCCTTCCCGAATGTATCTTAGCGCGGAACAAAAATAAAATGTGCATCAGTGCAGCCTAACTAAATTATAGTGCTACGTACTTTGCTCCTCTTTTCCTTTGCATTAGCTTTTTCGCTATTCATCCGTCAAAATTTGCACTTATACGATATATTTTTCCTGGGCAGGTTAATCCTTGGAAGACCCGGCCTTGATCTGTTCCTATGAGCGAACAAGTTACCATAGAAAGTATAGAATACTACCGCACGTGGACGGCCACACAGTCTGGGCAGCGCAGTCAGGAACCATGCAAAGTGGCAAGACAGGATGGTTCTGAACTTTCAATTGTCGGACAGGTTGTACGATCGGGAAGATTGCATGGCTGGGAAGGCTACATGGTCGGGCGGGAGAGATCGCTTTCATTACCTAATTCCATTAAGCTTAGGATTATATACATTTAACAAAACAAAACGGACACGAATTTAACGTATTTTAAAATACCTTATGCAGAGGATGCCATGAGCTAGTGAGTCGATACAAAGAAGAATTTCCATCGCTAGAGAAAAGGTGAGGACATTGACCGCCGAATCGAGTGACAGGGCGGAACGACCAAGAACACCAATCGTCATGGTGAAGAATAACACCGAACCTTGCGCCAGGGTCAGCGGCGCCACCCAGCGAGTCGCGCGCAAATTGGACCACATAGCGAAACGGCCCGATAGAGTCTGCCGGGCTTTGTTAATTCCAAAATCACCCAAACTCCATTTATTTATCAGGTACACGACAAAGAAAGCCAAGCAAGCGCAGAGCACAACTGAAAATAAAAGTAATATGGCAATATCTAATTTTATATATTCCAGGGGTGGATTTAAGGGGAGGGGTAGGGGGTGGCCGCCCGCCCCCTATTGGCCCAAAATAATTGGCGGGATAAAGAATGGATATGTAATTTGCAATAATTTTTGACTGAGTGATCATTATTTCCCAAATTTTTTCGGCGCTATTAATGACCTTTATTTACTTTCCTGACGACCTGTAAGTCATTTTATGCTCGTGGAATACGTTTTAAAACAATTTTAAGAGCACAAACAGCTATTACAGCATATATTTCTTCTATTTGCAATTTTAGACATTCCACATCAAAATACAGGAAATCGAGCAGTAGATCAAGCTTCTAAACATCCCTCCGTCTAATTTTCTCCAATTCTCTGGCGCTCTGCGCAGGATTTTCTTAGTCAAAGAGATTTAATGATTTTTTTCGCACAAAATTGTCTAAAGTTTTAAAATTCTTTCGAAAAAATGTTGCGTCAAAAGTAATTTTAAATAAAAGTAGACAATGTAAAGTGTCGAATAAATGCATTCACACGCTAAGGACGAATTTACGGACCTTTTTTTGACTGTTTTTGGATATCGCCCCTTAAGAAAATCCCAGATCTGCCACTGGAATGCTTCTGGTTTCGTAAGCTTCTATAGGAAAAATAATATTTTCTTGAACGATTTCATGATCTCTAGATACAAGACTGGACGATAAAGGAGAAAAACCGAAGAAAAAGTGGCTTGTTACCAAAAATTATAGATTAGTTTATCGTTAAGGCAATCAGAACCCTTTATTTTAACGCTTCCCTCTTAAATGAATCACAATTTCAGATAATGATTATTAAGCAAGGTTTTTAGGTATGATTTTAAGTAAACAGGCTTTCTCGTAAACGAGCGCGGTATAAGCCAGTAAGCTACTTACGTTGCATTTTTCTGTGTTCTTTACCTGTCCACCATACATCTGCTTGACAATAGAATTTTTGTGGTCTAAGGTATTACTGAATTTCTACTTCTCAGCGAGTAAGAATTGTTATAGATAGTAGGTTTAATGATCTAAAACATTGATTTTGGGAAGCCATTTTACCATGAAGCAAAACAATAAACGAGGCATTGGTTGAAAACTATTCATTCTTAAACATATTTTCAACAGAATTCTCACGATATCAAAGCTTCCTTGTTTCGGTTTTGCGGTAATTTCATTCAATGCATCGACAATAATACCAAAATGAAAGTGCCGATCACACAGGGCATGGGTAGGAGGGTTTAGGGGATTGGTCCCGTCTTGCTAGATCCACCGTCTCACTAGTCCCACTAGACCCGCTTTTTCGTCCTAGTAGTCCATTTCGGTCCAACACGTGCATGTCTCACTAGACCAACCTGAGAAAAGGGTACTAGTACGTTTTTATGCAGAAAAAGCTTACAAACTTCTTCGGCACATTAAGCACACCAGCATGAAAATTAAGAAATGCCGAACAAACTTATCGTCTTTGAAGCCGATGACTTTTATGAACACATTTCTAATTTTAAAAAGTACTTTTGTTGATTTTTTTCAAAGCGCAGTTTTTCGTTTTTTATCGCAACGACATTCGGCTCCCATTGAAATCAATCGATTTACGCACATTAAGTTCTAAACAGTAACGTTGAAGCGCTGGTATTGCGTTAGCTAGTAACAGTGCATACAGTCAACTCGACAACATGGAGGGTTGGATGGTTCATGGCACAACTTCTCAAATAAGAATCAAAAATAATGATAAAGTCTTTGTCGGGAGTAAAAAATTTTTACTAAAAACAAAACGGAGATGGTCTTGTGCCTATACACCTTCATATTTTTAGTGGGTCAACCCAGACAGCGGGAACTAGTAAGACGGTAGCGGAATGCTGAGTATGGTGGGACGCCTCATATTGGACTTGGTGGGTCTAGTGGGACTTCCGATGGGTCGTGGGACGGAGAAGTAGGCTTTGTGGAACGGTTTGTCTAGTGGATCACAATCGACATTTGAATCTTCAGAATTAGAAACTCTCCACACACAAGTCCTGAGTATTATATTAAACTAGCAAATGGGGCGCTTCGCTGCCCCATCTGCTAGAGTGTTTGTAAACAAATAATATCTTAACCAGTAATTAGTATAAAGAATTGAATGACTCTGCAATGGATCGGCGAGCGGTTTTTATATTTTTTATATCTAGGTGAGCTGCCCGGCGTTGCCCTGGCTGAACTTAGGCCTGATAGCTGTATGTGATTGAGATGTCTCTTGTATTTTTTTATTTTTCGGGACTTTGGATGTTTTTGGAATATTTCTAAAACAATTGTTGGTAAAAACATATTGTATTTTTAAATTTTTTAAAACTGTCTTTTGTCAACCATTTCTTTGATTAAATCCATATTTCTGACGTTATAGAATGGTTCTGAGAATTCTATATCCTAAATCATATTTTTGATGTTCTGGGATGTTCTGGAAATTATACCATTAGATGGTTTGGGATGTTAAGAAATTTTGTTTGATCATAACCACATTTTTAACGGTTTGGAATATTAAAAAAACTTTTTTGGTCCAAAACCATACTTTTGATGTTTTTGGAGGTTTAAAAATTTTTTTTGGTCAAAACCATATTTTTGATGTTTTGGGGTGTTTAAAAATTTTTTTTGGTCAAAACCATTTTTTGATGTTTTTGGGATGTTTAAAGATTTTTTGGTGCAAACCATATTTTTGATGTTTTGGGACACCAATCTTACAGCACAGGATGTGTTATAGCACTGGGTATGCTTTATCACGTCCTATCTTGTAGCATGGGGTATGTTATATGACGTCCTATCCTGTAACACTGGGTATGTTATATCACGTCCTATCTTATAGCATGGGGCATGTTATATCACGTCCTATTGTATAGCATGGGGTATGTTAAATCACGTCCTATTGTATAGCATTGAGTATGTTGTATCACGTCCTATCTTATAGCGTCGGGTTCAACTTTGTACAATGTTCAACTTTGCCCTCATTGTAAACAAATGCAACAAGTTGCATATTAAATTAGCCGCTAGAAGCAAAAACATTTGGATTTGTATTTTCGAAAGCCGCATATTTGCTGCTTTCTTTCGAAAGCTGCATGTTTGCTGCTTCCGATTGCTTCGCATTAAATTTCACGCGCGCTGGTTTACAAGGTCAAAAATCTTGACTTGGTGCAAGCTCTTTTTCAGTGATTAATCATGTTTATAAGTACCCGTACGTGATTTCCTTTCAGCCCGTCTCATACATGTTTTATGATGCCAGATCCTATATTTAAAGTAGCGAATATGGAATCAGCGGTCCCAGAAACCCCAGGGGCCAAATTTTGGAAGCAACAGTCAATCTGTGCTTCTGCAAAAAGACAAAAACCAAAATTTTATGCTCTGCATAGGGTACCTTTGGGCTCCCGTATCTCAGAAACCAATCCGTGAATTTTCTTCAAATTCTACAGTAAGGTCAGTCATAAGAAATTCAATAATTGGTGAAAACTTTAAAAAAAATTATCTGCTACGATTTGAGATATTTGATAAAATACACTTGTAAATCACGTTTTTCTTACGGCATCACATCAGTTTACACTGTAGTGTAAAGTGGTTGACACCAGTCGATAGCGCATAAAAAGTTGATCTAGGGTGGCTTTAAAATTTTACCCTGCGGCAATCGCATAAGCGGCTAGAGCTACCAAAACCTTTTACATAAATCCGTAGTTTCCGGGTTTCAGGAGTCCGATCGAGCCATTCTAATCAAAAAATTGTAATTAGCGACCGAGAATACCCATTGAGTGAAAATATAAGTATCACAAAATTATCCAGTAAAAACTTTTTTTGCCTCACAGACACACACACACTTACACACAACTCGAAATTAATATTATAGATGAGGCTTTTCCAGCAGAAAACATATTAAGATATGTACATAAATTAATTTCTGAAAATTTTCTCGTTTTTTTGCGATGTTTGTACGCCAATAAATGGAATTAAATGAGCAACTTGAAAAAATAGTGCTCTTCGCCCTACCTTACTTGTTTTTTGCCCTTTATTACGCGCTAAAACATCGTTGAAGTCCAAGGACAACAACAGTCTGTTTCCCATAACTTCGTGCATAAATTCTAAAAATGTTTATCGACAGTAAGCCGAGGATTACGATAATAATTATGTATCAGATCAATGCTATAATCGCAATCTATGAGCGTATTGTCGGAGATGGTTTTAAAATTTATGACCGAAGTTGTGTGCTGTCCATATAGCTTATGATCTACAGAAAATAGACAGTGTTTATGTTAGTGACACAGACGGCTAAGGTATTTTTCTAAATCCCACTCTTCAACAATTTTTATTCACCGAATTTTACAATAAATGTATCTTCGTTCTGCATTTTCAATAAATCTTGAGATCATAAAACAAACCGAGCATAAAAGGACCGCATTTTCTGACAATTTGTCTGACTGCTGAAATGGGAATAAAAATATAAGTAAAATTAATCCCATTCTCTAAGTAATGTCATTTTATTCCAGTAGCCTTACAGTATTAAGCGCTTTGAAATAAACGTTCCAAACATCACCGTAATTATTATAAGGACGGATATAGACAATTACTTCCGATCAAAGCAACAGTAGTCGGTATGTTATAGGTCGATGGCCACACAATAGCTGAACTGCAGTAGCAAGTGAATTGGTCCGAAGTCTGCCAAAAATTAATCACGGTCACTGAAAAGTAGTAAGAGATATTGATCAACCAAATGAAGAAGCATATCGCTATGGGAGTGAAGCTACAAGTGTGGCTCGCCGTTTCTTTTATTTGGCTCCGAAAATGTAGCCCATAGGCGTTCTAAGCTACAGGCGGCTAGGGACATTATTCCAACCAAATTCGACAGAATAAATAAAAGCTGCATGAGCTGACATTGCCTGTGGAAAAAGTTAAGAAGGCTACTGAACAGAGGCGTCCACAAGTCACTATTGATAAATGCGATGAATACAAGAAATGTAACAACAAGCAACAACAAATGGTATATCAATACAGAGATATGAAGTTTCTTATTAGTTTATTCGAATTCTAAGGAACAATGAGTAACGAAATATATTTGTAAACGTTTCACCTTCAAAATTCAAAAACGATGCTCACGTTTCGCGGTCGAAAATCCTATACGTTGCAATTTCAGGACATCCATGTAATTTATATAATGGAAAATTATGGCATTAAAAGAGTACTAAAAAGTAGATTTCGACACCTCAGATTATGTACTATACTACTTTAGTCAGTAACAAGTTCCCAGGCTTGCTCAGTGATAGTGATGTAGGACGACTGGGTCCTATAAGCCATGCTCCTTGCCCATAAGATTTTTGGCTAATTCCTCTCAAAAACACAAGAGCTAAATCAATTACTGAAAGACTTTGTTCAGTGTGTCAATTCCAAGATTCTTCCGCTCTAACAATTAAGCTTTTTCAAAGTCCTGATGCTCAATACACATTTTATGTATGTAATCAATATAATCAGAATATGAATTTTCACAAAAAAATATAAACACAAATACGAATTCTGCCCGGCTCTAATAAAAATTTTGAAGGTAGCGTAACGCTAACCTTACGAATTCCGTTTAAGACAAAAGTATAGTAATTTAAAAACTTTTTTAACGATGCTTTTCAGCGAAAATTCAGGAAAAAACATCATATTTAGCCCTCTGCGCGGTTTAATCAATCTTTGTGCAATCCAAGACTATGAATTTGTTTTGCCTGCTTTTTAAAGATATCAATCACGGAAGAACTTTGTCAAAACTTGTCACTTTTCTCTATTGATTAAAAACAATAAGTTATGTTTTGTTATCAATCAATTCACAAGCGCATGGCGTCTGTTGCCAGATTCAATTAACTTTTAACCGAATGTCGTAGAACAAAATACTTCAGCTTTCAGACTCCAGTGAGCATTAGAGAGCCCATTTATTTGATTTCGCATGAATTTCTTGATTTAACTGACGTCAATGCAAATAAAATGCAGGATAATGCGATCCTCAAACATTACGAAAGTACATTTATCACTTTGCATATTATATAGACAAGAGCTAATGTGCTAATGTATATAAGCCATTCCGTGCTAATTAAAAAACTTTGATTGACACTATTGTAATGGAGGTCCTGGTAAAAAATGGCTGATTATAAAAGTAGTTGGTGTGGAGAAAAATGCTCAATTTAGAAGTGTGTTAGACAAAGTCTGAAAACAATTCGATCTATCTAGAATATGGGAAATAGTTCCAGAATCAAAATATTTACAAAAAAGAGAAACTTGCTTCTTTGTAATCTTTAAGTTAAATCGGTATAAAAAAAGATTCATTACTTTATAGTCACCATCATCTTCGTGAATCCAAAGAGCATAATCATAGCATGGTAAAAGAATTTACCGACAATATATGCACATCGAGTAATAGAAGCTATATTCGAATTCAAAACAAAAATTTTGATATTTGATGGTATATTGCCTCCCGATTCAAGCAAAACGACAGTCGAAAATCCATTGGCCCACAAGGCTATCACACCTAGCAATAATAATACTGCCGCTTCGGCACAAAATATCTTGTTGGTACCTTCGTACATTGTGCAATTTGTAGATTGGTTCAATGTCGTATCGTTCATCCCTATTTTCTTCTTTGGCTAAAAAAATAAGCAAATGAGGCGAAAGGAAGTAATTGAATGAACAGACATATAAACAGAGACAAAAAATTAATAGATAAGTAAATAAAAAATGAATAAATATACTTACTAAATAATAAGTTCATTGACATTCTGAATTCAAATTTGAAGAATCACGGTTATCAGTGGAAAAGTTTTAATAATAAACGTGAAATTAAATAAACGCAGATTGAAGATGAGAGAAATGGCCATTGGAAAATAAAAAGGACTTCCGTAAAATAAAGAACATAAGAAATAAACATATAAATAAAAATATTTTGAAAAATTAAAATGAAATCTAGAAGGCTGGAACACTCAGATTGCTTTTAACGATTGATTGCTAAAATTGACGCATAGATTTCATATAATTGTGCGCTTTATGAAGTTTATGCGGTATTACGTTTTACTCTTGTAGTCTGTTTCATTTATTTGAGAGCCTTTTGGAAGTTTAAAGTGACTATAAAAGTGCTTGACACTAATACAACAGGAGTGATATTCTACAGTACAGCGAGTTTGAAAAGAATCTTTTCCATTGTTAAGCGGCAAAACTGCGCCAAACTGTTTATCCAGTTTTCTATCCTGATGTGAATTAAATTTGGTCAAAAAGCTCTCCAATAATTGAAATGGGTCATAGCTAAGTGAAAAGCGCAAGATAAAGAAAAACACAATAATGCTTATTGTTTCATCTGAAAAAAGAAGAGATTTTGTCATGCTAAAAGTATGTTGGTAAGATATATGTATTAAGAAAATGCTGTAAGCGTACAGCTATGATGACTTATAAAAAAATTGGAATTAAACGGAGCTACTCGTACAAAGGCTCTTTTGTCTCAGCGATTGACCGGTATTTCATTAATACCGTTTGGTAGACGTCATGAGAATTAACCGCGCAGCCATCATTACGATGTCGTATTATAATTTTTTCAGACATAACTTTTTTTATTGAATTTTTTCTAGAAATTAAAAATTGTAGGAATTTATAAGGCGCAATTTTTCTGAAAAAAATTTCGTTCAGAATGCACATGCTACATTCCTAATTACATGACATTTTTTTAGACGTCAGGTGTTCCTCGATAATGTATGTACAGCGTAGAATGAATAGTTATATGATTGCTTTCATTCCTACAAATGTTTATCTATTCTCTGTTTTGTTTGTCTTTTGTGTACCAGTTTGTCTATTCTTTGCTTTGTTTGTCTTTCTTTACAAGGACTATTTTAAATGAAAGGAATGGCCAAATTTTCTTATGTTTTTCGCATTTCCCATTTTCTGAACTGCATCTTGTTAATAAGAAGGCCACAAATGGGCGTGAAAACGGTAAGAACAACATTTTCATTGATGCTTTTTTCTATATCTTATTGGCAGCGACCCGTTGCTGCTCTATTTAATTAGCAGAGATCGAAAAACGCATTGCAGCTCAGAAGTTTTGTGCAATGTAGTTCATCAATTTTAAGGGTTTTTGAGCTTGATTCAGAACCGAGATTTGGCCGAGTTTGCGAAAATTTTATCGTTACTATTTAACATTAAAATGCTTTTTTTAATTTTCCGGGACTCTGCCCCAGACCCCGCTGGGAACGCTTGAGCGCGCCACCCCAGACCCCTCGCAGCCGTAAAATCTCGTTGTACATGTGCAACGAGTTTTTAGGAAGAACAAGCCAGTTAAAGGGTTAGGAATTTCTAAAAATTTCCAGCGTTTCGCGCCGGCATTAATTTGTTTTTTTGTATGATTTAAGCGGTATAAACTGAGTTTAAAGTGCAAAATGTCAAAATTTTCCGGCGCATAGCGCCGTCAGTTACCGTTCTTTCTTTTTGTAAAATTCCTTTCTTTTGTAAAATTCCTGCATTGTGTTTAAAAGCCTGAAGCACTCAAAATATCTTCAGACAAAGTTAGTAATTCGCAGTTTCCTTGTTAGAAGCTTGAACAGTCAAAATTGTTTTGTACAAATTTGATAATTTTCTGCTCTGTCGGACTATTACTATTCACAGATCTACAAAATGTGAAGGGCGGTAAAAAATGACTAAATTTCTTGGCGCTTTGCGCCATTTATGATTTCCGAAGTGTTTGTCAATAGGAAGGCCGTAAATTCTACATGAAAACGGTAGAAATTCCAAAAATTTTCGGCACTTCGCGCCGCTTTACATTTTTTGTATTTTTGATCGTCAGAAACCCATAAATTAGCTAGGCTACACTACTAAAGGTCGAAAAACTCACTTTTACTATATACAACGTTACTAGTATTCAATGCAAAAGCAGTCTCAAAAATTTTTGTTGATGCCCTCCCCGAACCAAAATCCTGGCTACGCCTCTGTGAGCACTTAGCATATCATTGAATACTATTTTTTGCTGAGGCTTCTAAATTTATACATATGCTCTAGTAAGTATCCTCAAGCCTCGTTTTTACGTAAAATAAGATGAATGTTTTTCAGGACGAAATCTAATTTTTTTCCAGGAACATCGAAATAAAAAATTTTTAGAATATTCGCGTCAAGGTGCAACGTAACTATATCAAATAATCGACCGTCAAGGTGCAAAATTTTTCAATTTTATCCTCGCTTTTATGCTGTTCCAGAGAATTCGCGCCATTCAAGCATATGTACGTACCATTTGTTTCACATAAAATTTGTCCAAACTTAGCTACTATATGAGCCAATTAAAAATATCAAGCTAAAAATATTTCAGACGAGAGATTGCAAATAGGATAATTTTCTGCATGTAGTAAAATTTCCTACACAAAAGAAATAATAGTTCAAAATTCAAGGATTCGTATGGCCACTAAATCATAGTACTCTATGAGTGATTATTTAATGGAATCGAACTTTAGCTCATTATTAAGAATTAATTAAGTTCTGGCAAGAAGCATTCCGATGCCGTGCATGAATGAATAATTGTAATTAAGCAACTTTTTATACTCCGAGAATAAATATCGTCGAATTTCAATTATCTGTTGGCTATCTGTTTTTGAAACGGATCTCGTAGGCAAAAAGCTTGACATTTCTCGATAACTTTTGGGTTTTTTATATATAATCAAATTATTTCGACAAAATGAAAACTACGAGTATTTTGAATGACAAAACAATAGAAAAACAAGAGAATGTGGAGACGATAGTAAATTGCAAGTGATTTATAAGATTAAATAAGTGGTGAATAGCAGAAATGTGTAAGTGCATTAAGTTCAATAGAGCATAAGATGACGCAAAACGAAAAGTGAAAACTACATTATCGTTATATGTAATTGAAATTAGGATAGCTCGGAAAACATCCAACGGTTTGCGCTGAGGAGACTACTATTCAAATTTTTTGTATCGTTAGATCCATCCATCAGCTCGATAGACCCAATATCTCAACAAAAGAAGCTCGCACACCCAACCCAGTGTGTCGGTCAGTACGACCCAATTGACAAAAATTTTCTTAAATTTGCAATGAATTCAACAGATGCCGTAAACAATAGTTTTTGATTTTTTTGTTAGGTTAAGATAGAAGTATAGTTAGGAATGAAGATAACATGCCCTCACGTTGTGGTCCCACTTGACGGAATAGAAATGAATTCCTTTTTATAGATAAATTACCTACTCGCGTCGCGACCATAGATGCACAGCATGGCCGATCTGGGAAAGGGGTTAAAAAATTCGAGCTTCTTCTGGGTCAAAATGACGTTCAAAAGGTATAAGCGCTAATAGAACATTATCCTTTTAGGATCGCCATTCATAAATGCATGATGGGATCATATTTATTTTAGCCACCTCGTGGCATCCAAGAGCTCATCAAAATTCAACTTTTCTACCTACCTCAAACTGCGTTATTACTCACTTTCTGGTCAATTAAAAGCAATTTCTAAGAAAATTTTCAATTTGCATCCATTTTTGGTCTCTATTTTGCCTCATTTTCTCGAGAAAATCTTTCATTTTTCTATTCTGGGTGTCTAAACCCCAAACCCCTCTCCCACGTGCATGTCTGCTGGCGTCTATACATGGATGCACAGCATGGCCAGATTTTGAGGAGGGATTAGCCGATCTGGAAGGGTCAAATAGTGAGCTTTTTGGGCCAACATGACCTCAAAAACTGGTATAAATGCTTAGATCCAGTCAGAACCAGTCTCTGGCTAATCAGCACTTTTTGAGAAATTTTTCGATTTTCACCTATTTTTAGCCTTCATTTGGTCTTAATTTTCCCACAAAATTTCCACTTTTTCCTTTCCGGTACGTCTAGAGAACTCCAAGTCCGTCCACGTGCATGTCTGGTGACTGATGACCTAGATGATATTACTAAATTGAGGTAGTGGAAGTGCCACGTTACCTTATACAAAGTGAATGTATGAGCGAAAAGGAAGCTGATCTGGTGGATGAGCCAACATTAGAGCGCACAACATTAGAGCACCGACATTAGAGCGCAGCGACATTAGAGCGCAGCGACATTAGAGCGCAGCGACATTAGAGCGCAGCGACATTAGAGCGCCAACATTAGAGCGCATGACATTAGAGCGCAGCGACATTAGAGCGCAGCGACATTAGAGCACAGGAACATTAGAGCGCAGCGACATTACAACGCAGCGACATTAGAGCGCAGCGACATTAGAGCGCAGCGACATTAGAGCGCAGCGACATTAGAGCGCAGCGACATTAGAGCGCAGCGACATTAGAGCGCAGCGACATTAGAGCGCAGCGACATTAGAGCGCAGCGACATTAGAGCGCAGCAACATTAGAGCGCAGCGACATTAGAGCGCCGACATTAGAGCGCACGACATTAGAGCGCAGCGACATTAAAGTGCAGCAACATTAGAGCGCAGCGACATTAGAGCGCGCAACATTAGAGCGCAGCCTTAATAGATGTTTTCGTGTAACTTTACAAAACTTTTATACTGATAAATGAAAGAATTCGCCGGTTAAAGCTTCACGGACAAAACGAGCATGCCTTTGAAAAAATTCCTACTGTATCCTACACTCAAGAGACTATTTGCAACGATTCATATACTTTCCGATTCGGAATTTGATACGCTTTCTCTTATAATGGGGCAAAGTTAAGTACCTACGCATGAATATCTTGGTATCAGGTAGTGATAAATGCATGCGGTTTCTTTTGTTTTGTAAAGCAATTTCTAAGCTTTTCTGCACTGTTCTGGCTGCTCCTAAGTGCATTTTGACGTGAAATATTTTCGAAAAATTTTTGAAAAGTCTTGACATAACTTGTTTGTCACAGAAGTTATCAAAAATGCATTTTGCCTTTTAATCTGCACTTAAAATGTCAAAGCGTCGCATACATGTAGTAGCACATAAATTTACACTTCTGGCAGAGCTGTAAAATGGTCACGTATACAAAATATGCTGGAGGGCGCGAAGCGCCCAAGAAAATATGGTTGGGGGTTCAGGAGACGTGCTGAAGGACCGCTTGACGGGGTCTGAGGCGGAGCAGCAGAAAATTTTCTTCAGAAAAGGATCTGATATTTTCTGATCAAGATATTTTCTATTTCAATTTTAGTTATAACTGAAAAATGAAAAAAGAAAGAACAAAAGAAAGAAAACGCTCCAAATTACTCGAAGCGTTTTCTTTCTTTCTTTCTTTCTCGTTTTCTCTGTTTATCTCGCATTTATCAAAAAATTTTCGGTCTCAATGGGGCTCCTTAAAGCCGCCAGTGCATATACGCTCTAATGTTGGCGCGTTGCGCGCTCTAATGTCGCTGCGCTCTAATGTCGCGCGCTCTTATGTCGCGCGCTCTAATGTCGCGCACTCTAATATCGCGCGCTCTAATGTCGCGCTCTCTAATATCGCATGCTCTAATGTCCTTGCGCTCTAATGTCGCGCGCTCTAATGTCGTTGCACTCTAATGTCGCACGCTCTAATGTCGGCGCTCTAATATCGCTCGCTCTAATGTCGCGTGCTCTAATGTCCTTGCGCTTTAATGTCGCGCGCTCTAATGTCGCGCGCTCTAATGTCGTTGCACTCTAATGTCGCACGCTCTAGTGTCGCGCGCTCTAATGTCAGGGGCTCTAATGTCGCGCGCTCTTAAATGTCTGCATGCCATCTGGTGTAATAAAAATAGTACATACTCGTACATATATGTAACACGTGGTATTGGGGAGAAGCTTAACCATACATGGGTAGCAATAGAATTATAGAGGATCTGAATGGGACAAAAGTTTCAAAAATCGCGGAATAGCCAAAAATTTAAATCTGGGAGTCTAGATTAATCTGTGGTAGTATTTTAACCCCCCAAACCCCAACGTCCATGTGCGGGTTTAACCCCATCCCCCACAGAATGGCTGTTGAGCTTGCAAAAAAGGCTGCTGAGGTGCTGACCCTCCAGAATTTTTGATTTTCTACATTATCGTACAAAATGTGCTGCTTTGCGCGCATTTAGCGATCTTTTTCTCCAAAAGTGTCAAATTTATGGCGCTTCGAGTGATATACTCATTTTCGATTATTTCTCGCTCAATTTATCCGAACTTTTTCAAAATTTTTACGAAATTTTTAAGGTTTATATGTTATAAAACGAACTTGCATTGTCAGAAACGTCCGAAAATAGTGTTATTTTCTAAACATATGGCTAAGTCCACAAAAATTGCACTTTATACAAATAGTGGTCGTAACGAACTTTGTTCGTTGGGTCTACCGGCTTTCGTTGCGTCAATTGATACATTAAGCCCATGAGAATTTTTTTCGGTGGGTGAGTCGAAAAAATATCGGCGAGTCACCGATACAGAGGTCTATACGAGATGAGCACTGCTATCAGACGCGTCCTAAGAAATAAAAAACTTTACTCAAGGACGTAAAAATACTTAGCATTCAGCAATTTATAGTCTGTTTCATTTAGCTTTGAGGTTTTTGATAAACTTTAAAGTGCATACAAAAATGTTTTAAAGTAATGCTGTAGTTGTAATATTCCACGGTATATAGAGTTGTGGCAAGAAATTTGTCATCTGCAAACCAAGTTACTGTATTAAAACTTTCAACCACTTTTGTAGCCTATTTTATTAGGATAAAATTCAAAAGAAAACCGCAAAGTTAAATGAAACAGACTAGATAAAAACTCATGGTTGAAGTTTTCTATCCAGCGTGCCAGTGAACAAAATAATTAAAGTTTTCAAAGTTTTTGTTTAATGCGGTACTATTTAAGGAAAAATTATTTTGCATAGAAGTCATTTAGAATCTAGGCCCTTTTCATACTTCTATGTGAATCGTCCACATCTTGCGCAATGAACAAAAAATTACCAAATAAGATTCATATCGCGACTTCAGCAGACTAAATTAAACAAAAATTTTAAGATAAGATTTATTCACGAGGCTATATAGCATTGAAAAACTTAGAATGCAAAACTCTGACACTAGCTATCAGTAATCAGAAATTGAAAGTTGTGCGCAATCGGCCATAATTTGTTAATTACACGAATTAAATCTAAAAATAACTTAAGAGGATTGGAACAAACATTACATCAATATCGATTTATGCAAATGAAAAACGGATTGATATACCTATCCAAAACAATGTAAATGACAGAATTATCAGGATTCATTGAATTGTCGTCAGCCGTCATGATTTTATATTAGCACAGTAATCAGTGGTTTTTTCCAATATTTTCAAGAAAAAAGTAAATACGTATGTGCAAAAACGACACTATGAGCAGCATAACAAAATTTACATATGTATTGACTTCGCACGTTTACCGAACGTGCACTGAAGTGCCTTTTTTGGGCTCAAAAACTATGGGCATGGGTCTCATAAACACATTTTTTGACGTTTCAGATGATGCTCTTTCTGTCTTAATGATGAGAAAATGATAATAATTTTTAAGAAATACGAAAAATTGAATAAAGTGAATAGAATTTAGTCAAAAATGAGTATATGGCACGAATCGCCAAAAATTTGACAATTTTTGCCGAACTATTGCTAAAAACGCTCAAGACAGCCAGGGGCGGATTTAGGGGGGCGATGGGCGGCCGCACCCCCCCCCCCCATCGGCCCAAAATAGTGCGCACAATTAAGGATTTTTGAGCGGTTTTTAGCGATTTTCGGGTTAAAACGGCTAATTTTTCCGCCCAAGTCAGGGTTCCGCCCCCTTAGAGGTACCGCTCCCCTTTAGGAAAATCCTGGATCCGCCATTGAAGACAGCTTATTTGATACGATTTTTTTGGAAAATCAGAAATTCTAAGGAGTAAAAAAATTTATAGGCGGGGAAGGGTGAAATCCTTCTTTCGGGAGGGTTTGAAAGCCCCTCAAAATCATGTTTGGTCTAGCCTCCCAGGATAAAAGATTGAAAAATTTTCTGGAGAAAATAAATGAAGGCCCGAAATTGATGAAAATTAAAATTTTCCTGTAAAACGTGCTTTAAATCACAATAAAATGCGGATCAAGGCATAGTTTTTACAGCATTTTAGCTTTTATACCAGAGGACATTTTAGATCAGAAAACTTTCTGGATGATCCCCTAGCCCGGCTGACCCCTGGATCGACGACTTCATCTATAGTATAGGTACAGTACATATTGTAAAATAGCAACTGCGACCGACCGGGAGTCGGACCCAGGACTGATACGGTTAAATAGAACCGACCCCTACCACTGAGCTACATCGCACACGATTTTCGAACGTGTAAGTGCTCTACTTACAATCCTTGTTTCATACAAGTTTGGGCATAACCTAAAGAACTATCACCGAAAGTAAGCAGACAGATTGTTGAGACTATCGCATTGATCTGATGTATTGTCGTATCGTAAGTCTAGACGGTTTGACGAGGATGCCTACGCCAAACCGAAATGCCACGAACCACATATAAGCCCCTGATAACAGCCAATGCCACCATGCAGTATAAGAGATTGCCAAAATTAATTATCGGGAAAACATTGTGACATTCGGCTAATTTGTTAAACTTCGAACATTTCTTAGCATACCATGTTCTATTGAAAAAAGGGTCTTTTAATTTTTTATTTTTTATTATTAAAGCCTCTAGTGATAAGTTATAGAATTTTATAATTTGAGCTACGGCCCGCCGTGGTATATGCGCTACATCGGAAATTATCAAAAAAACCTGAAGCCAAAATCGCAAATGTTTTATGTTTATAATCATATCAATAAATTTTGAAAGAATACTGTAAATCTGAATTAATTCTACAAATGTAAAATTATTCATCTTTCAAACAAAAAAAGAATTATTGAATTTGATCTTCGTGATTATGAGTTACAAGGAAAAATGCTAGAACCTTTAAAAGTTGACAAAAATGGTAATTTTTGATACTTGACACACTCACTTTACACAACAAATAATTGTTTTCAAGAAAAATGATTAGCCCCATCAAACTTAGCTTTAAAAACTACGTAACATTTATTTAAAAAATTTTGACTTGTCCAATATCGAGTCGACTCTTTACATTTAGATACATTTCTGGCCACAATAGTAAACTTTGATGCCGTTTTTTAAGCGATAGTTTGAGTTCCCACGCCAATTCAAGATGATTTTAGTATAAAAAAATTTCTCTTTTCAATAGTAAAAAAAGAAATCAAGGGATAAGTTTTTTTGAGAAAAATGCAACTGAAAAATTAGCATATTTTAGATTTTTTGAAAGTTTGCACAATTATATCTTTACTAGCAAAGAAAAATGCTCCGATGGAACAAAAAAGATGAATATACATGGAATTGTGGATTATTAAGGATGTAAAAGGAGGGGACTAGGAAAAATCTACCTAAAGTCGCAAAATCTGCTAAGAATCACGCTTTCTCTAAGCAACGCAAAAAATCGAAGTATATTCTGCGGCTTCGAACAAAGTGTCTTTTTTAAATAATGTTCAAAGTTTCAGATAAGAGTGTATAAACGAAATCTATAATGTTTACTTTTTTTAAATTGCTGGCAAGTAGCAACGCTGACTAGCTTCGTATCTTGATTGATATAAAACTAATTGGTATTGTATTTAAAGTTTTGAAAAATGAGCTTGTTAAGCGAGAGTTGTAAACTTTAAGTTTCTCTTGGTTTACAACTCTCGCTTAACAAGCTCATTTTTCAAAACTATTACCTACTGAACAGTTGTATTTAAAGTTGTTTTATTTTGTTATGAACATTATAGCAAGCAAAGCAGGGGCCGATTAATTGGTGCACACAATCGTTACGGGAATGCTACTGTAATTACATTTAGTCTGTTTTAAGTCAACTTACGCGTTTCCTACTGTTTTAAACCAATAATTTCTTCAGTTGTCTTGGATGCATCGATGTTTGCAATTTCATTCAATTGGCTTTGAAAGACTGTTAGTTTACTCAGTATCATTTCCCATAGCTACTGCATAGCTAACGTGCTGCTTTTTCAATCATTTTTATGGTTAAAGATTTTTTTAATCTGTTGGCCGCAGAATATACTTCGATTTTTTGCGTTGCTTAGAGAAAGTGAGATTTTTAGCAGATTTTGCGACTCTAGGTAGGTTTTTCCTAGTCCCCTCCTTTTACATCCTTTATAATCCACAATTTCAAGTATATTCATCTTTTTTGTTCCATCGGAGCATTTTTCTTTGCTAGTACCCTACTTTTAATTAGCATGATTTCAGTACATCAGTCAGTAAACACATACAGTAACATACCACAATAATGACAGCAGTCCAAGAACGCGGAAAACAATATTGTTCTTAACATCAGCATTAACCTTTTTAAACAAGACAACCTTACATTATTTAAACAGATCAAAGTTTTTCAGCATAAACTTTACGCAAATATCAAGTGTGAGGAACACTAACGCTCACATTTGGAAGTAAAATAAATTTGTAGTATAAACTACACATTGACAACAAATGAATAGTGCAAACTTTACACAACTACTAGGTGTATAGAAAACTAACAGTCAGATTCCCAATTCTGATTTTACGTTTAACATTTTGAAAAACAATTTAGCTTCCTTCCGCAAGGCTGTAGAACTAAAGTTAAGATGCAGTGTAAACTTTACACAACCACTGAGTGTAAAGAAAATTTCAGTCGGATTCGTAATTCTGATATAACTGTGATATTACGATCAACATTTATGAAAAGATTAATTCTCCACAATGGACCGAGGACAAATACATATCAGATAAAAACCACTTTACACCACTGTTGAGTGCAAACAAATTGGCGTACCACATTTGGTTTCTGGTTAATTTTTGACTTGAGATTATATCCAGACTCATAACCCAGAACTTGGCAGAAAAACTAAGACAGAAACACGTTTAACTCCCCCATTTTTTACATTTACACCTACCGAAAAAGTTAAATGTTGATTTAAACAAACGCAATTCGCAGTGACGCGTACCCCTCAGAAAGTACTTTATTTTCATCCTATTCGACCTCGCCCGACTTCTGAACAGAGAAAGTTGCGAACAAAAAATGGACAAACACGTATTTTCCACTGTCCACCACATTGTAAACTTTAAAAATCTGAACCTAACGCCCCATTGAGGGTAAATAAATTCGGTGCGGGCCAGTTTGTAGCCCTTTGATTGTAGTACGTTTGAATGTGCGAAAGTTATGTTCCGCAAAATATTGATTTACCAATCAAAATACGAAAAAAACCTGTTTTTCGATTTCGACTTCTCAGATTTCGAACTTTACACCCCCATAAACAACTCAATATTACGTTTTTTTAACGCGGCTTGCTTCGACCTGTAGCCCTTGAAAGTTATTTTATTTATATTTTATAAATTCATCCCAACTCATAATCGAAAAAGTTGGCAGAGAAATCTCGGACAAAATCTATTTTTTTACTCATCCACTAGAGTGTAAAGTTTAAATCCGTGGTACTAATTGCGTATTGATTGTAAAAAAGTTTGCTGGTAACAACAAGATAACCCTTGATCCATAGTACATTTCTGTCTGAAAAAATTTCTTAAATCTCATAACCGGAATTGTTGGCAGACATAAACAAGTCGAAAGTGCATGGTTTTGCCGAAAGAATTAAAAAATGATAAAAGTCAGTACTCAGAAGATTTGAACCCATTAGTCTTTTTTTAAACCCGCATGCGAGAACGGATGCGTCAGCCTCTACACCAACTCGACAAATCGGCGAATTTTACTACTTAGTCAATTATTAAAAAATATTCATCATTCTACTGAAGTTTTAGAATAGTGCATTTATGATAATAAAAATAATTATTTAATAAAGATGAGTCAAAAACCTCTGAAATAAGAAAAATCTGATCAAACAATATGCAATACGGAGTTATCTATCGGCATTAGAAAATAGATATATAATTCAAAGTTCAACTCTTCATACCTCAACAAACAGTGGCTGTAGAACAGTTTAAAGGTCAGATTCGTTATTCTGACCTTACGGAGAATATTTTTTAAAAAAATTCATCATCCACGACGCTCTAGGCGGGAAAAATTTTTCAGTGTAAAGTTTACACCTGCACTAATAACGCAATATTGATTGTAAAGAAACAAAATAAATTTTGACGTGTAGCGCTTAGGACGAGGCACAATTCAAAGGTAGCTACCATATTCTGTCTACTAAGTGGAGAATATGGCAGGGAAAAAATATTTTTTTGTCCCAGACTGTTTACAATAAACCGCCTCTAAATTTAAAAAATATTGTTTTAACCTCCTAGATTTTATAACCGTCTACCTTTTGAAATCAATCAGACTGCATAGAATGTTAAACTGAGTTAGATATGCTCGTGCACATGAAAACAGTAAAAAACCGTCTAATTTACACTCCTGTGCAATATCTAATGAGTGTAAAGAAATTTTAAAACCAGATTCGTAACCTACTAATCAAGGAAAACATTTTTTCAAAAAATTTGGCCCTCCGCAAATCATTTGAATTTTTAGTGTAAACTTTACACACTCACGACTCGCTCGGTATTTAGTGTAAACAAAAAAATGGGGGTCCTCAGTTTTTTATTATCTACCTTTTAAAAAAACCGCACCTCTCAGATGTGTGCCGTTATAGCTGTGAGGGGGGGCATATGTTGGGGGTACCCAAGTACCTATATTATAGGTACGCGCTAACGCGCTACCTATGAATTCAATGTTCAACTCTTCATACCTCAACAAACAGTGGCTGTAGAAAAGTTTAAAGGTCAGATTCGTTATTCAGACCTTACGGAGAACATTAAAAAAATTCATCATCCACGACGCTCTGAGCGGTAAGAATTTTTTCAGTGTAAAGTTTACACCTGCACTTATAACGCAATATTGATTGAAAAGAAACAAAATAAATTTTGACGTGTAGCGCTTAAGACGAGGCACATTTTAAACGTAGTTATCACGTTCTGTCTACTAAGTGGAGAATATGGCAGGGAAAAATATTTTTTTGTCCCAGACTCTTTACAATAAACCGCCTCTAAATTTGAAAATATTACTTTTAAAAAATAAATAAAAAAGACTCCCTAGATTTGATAACCGTCTACCTTTTGAAACCAATCAGACCGCATAGAATGTAAAACTGAGTTAGATATGCTCTTGCACATGAAAACAGTAAAAGACCGTCTAATTTACACTCCTGTGCAACAACCAATGAGTGTAAAGAAATTTTAAGACCAGATTCGTAACCACTCATGGGCGTGTGGGGGTTTGGGGGTATGCACCCCCCAGAAGTTGAAATACCCCCACCAGAAAATTTTTTTTGCTTTTTTAGCAATTTTTTGATGCCATTGGATAGTGCTTGATGAGAAACGTCGAAAAATGGTGTTTTTTCGCCATACGACAACTTTTAAGACCATTTTTTGACCTTTAAAAATTTTTTCACCCCCTCCAGAAATTTTTTCACCCCCCCAGAATTTTGGTGCTGCCCACCTTGTTCGTAACCTACTAATTAGGAAAAACATTGAAAAAAATTGGCCCTCCGCAAATCATTTGAATTTTTGGTGTAAACTTTACACACTTACGACGCGCTCGGTATTGAGTGTAAACAAGAAAAAAATGGGGGTCCTAAGTTTTTTTATTATCTACCTTTACAAAAACTGCACCTCTCAGATGTGTGCCCTTATAGCTGTGAGTGGGGGGGACATATGTTGGGGTACCCAAGTATATTATAGGTACGCGCTAAGGCGCTAACTATGATACTGCGAATGTTTTATAATCTGCTATCTTGTATTAAGACAGAGCATTCTATGCTCGTTTTAGTCATGCAATAGCTGGATAAAAATTTTTCTCGTTTGAGGAAAATAAATGGCTAAAGTTAGAAATAATTTTCAAAAAGTCAATTTTTCGCGGCGAATTTATGCAACGTTTACAACCGGAGAACGAATAGCTAAAAACCTATTTTACTATAGCTAAAAAGAAGGCCGAAAAATTGCCCATGCTCACAAATGTTCAGCGGATAAGATGGTCTGGTTTGGTTCCAATGCGATATGAAAGTTGCGGCTTTTTAAGGTTTCTGTACAATGAATACAGAGTAGGGTTCATGTTTTGGGCTCTGTCTACCTGCAGTTCCGAAAATATGAAATTTTTTTTGCAGAAGCTCGTTTGAAACCCTAGGGTAAATACACGCAAAATTTTATTAGAATCTGCGATGGTCGAGGTAGGACCTCTGGCTAGACCACTTGACATAGAAGGACCCGGAAATATTATGTTACAGTAATAAGCCGTAATGCGAAAATGGGCCGTTTGGAATGGAACAGACTATAGTGCATAAATTCGCTTCGGCAAACCAATTCCCTTATTACAGTAACACTCGATTTCTACATCGCTCGATCAGCCACCTCTAAAAAATAAGCTACCTAATTAGTCGGTCGAGGGAAAAATCGATTGCTACAGTAATAAGGAAACTCGTTTTCCGAGCGAATTCATGCATGAAGTCCGTTTCATTTAACTTTTATAGTATGTTTCACCATGAATAACAATTCTCAAGTCGATGTAATTCGATTACAAAAATTGTTTTATTTGAGAAGCAGCAATCACCATACTGTGCACAGCAATTGGCAAGCATATGAAGTTTTATTGTAAAAAATTGCTTACAAAGCCACTTTTGTAACTGCGTATTAGATCTCTGAAAATTGATTTACATGCACAAGGTTTCGTAAATATACTATAGGTTTAAAAAAGTTAAAGTGCCCACAAAAGTGTTTTAAACTGGCACCTTAAATAGTTGTGATATTCTGCAGTATATCGAGTTATGGGGAAATGTTCGACATTGCCAAGCCGCATGCATCACTGCTCCTAATTTCAAACCAATTTTGTAGCCTGATTTATGCAGATTAAATTTATGAAAAACTGCAAAGCTCTATAGTCTGTTTCATTTATTCGAGAGCTTTTAAGTCAATTCTTTTAAGGGCTACAGTAAGCTAAACAAGACGAATTACTGTACTCCAGCAGATCAGCTCAGTGAGGGCGAATGGTTAGAATTCTTCCATTTTTAATGCACTAATATACCCAAATAAATTTGATTTAGGCAATAAATCAGTGCTGAAACATACTACAGTAAGTGCGCTAAACAAAAAGCTATCGGCTAGAATCGAACCCGGGTTGCTTCGACTACAAGCAAGAGGTTTTACCACTGAGCTATGCGGGAGTTCGCGGCGTTTCTTAGCATCTTAGTCGATTGTGTTTAAAGTGTCGACTCAAGATATGATGAATGCGCGATTTTTATCAGTAAATTAATTGATCTGCTGGAAGACGAGAATAAATTATGCTGCAAAAATGTTGTTGAAAAACCCGTCTCTACTACATAGCTATAGTGAGATCTAGCGACCTACAGTAAATACGAAAGAAGGGGTTACTGTAAGCTCCGAAAACATTTGCTGAAAAAGCTCTCGGATAAATGAAACAGACTATAGATTAAGAAATAAGACTACAGATACTTTTTTAGAAATATAATACTTACGTTTTGCATGTAAATACCGTTTCAAGACCTTACTTGATTCGCAAGTCATTGTTCCGCGTTCATGCATGTCGATCGTGAGGAATGACGCGTCAGAACATCGAAAGCCGGCGCGCTACGCAGTAACCACAATCAATTTCTCAATCGATCGATAATATTTCGACCAATCAGCAGCGGGGACTGAGAATTTAATACACTGCAACATACTATCTCTAACTGTAGTTCTGATGTCACTGAGGAGGCATATTGCTTCTATTGATAAACCTAGCCAAATGAATTTTGGAGTTTTTTCAATCGCACGTGATCCGTCTAGATATTCTTATATTTTTTATTGATGTTGATCAAAGTACTTTCGCTTAGAGCCATTTTTGGGCCAAACAAATTGAACTTTAGCTGTTTTCTCAGCGAGCTCGAACGCAGTTACGGCGTTGGAGCACCGCGGAATGAGCAAGTTGTCGTTTCGCGCCAGAACGTTAGATTCGTCCAAGAAAATGCCAATTTTTCTAGCTGATGAACTACCTGATTTATCGGAATATGCGGCGATCAACCGTTCTGTGCCACAGATGCCATCTGGCATGGAAAGAGAGGAAGAAATGGTAAATATTCGCCTACTTTTTCCAATATGGCGGCCTGATGTAATAGGGCGCTGCTATCGCCCAATCGATCGATATTATTTTTTGCTGTCTCATTCATATATTACCAGCATCAGGATTTACATAGCTGCATTGTTTCATGGGACAAGTAGACGCCTATATCATTTGCTCGCTATTCGCCTTACCTTATATACCTATATATTACATCTACATTGTAAAACATTTATGTTCACGACAAGTCCACCCTATCTTGTTGCTAGTTAAGATGCTGGAAGAGACCCTTCCCATACCACAATAATATTTTTTACAGCTGAGCTACTTAAACAATGACGTGAATTGGTGTTTAAAACTTTTTATCAGCATAATGGATAATCATGTTGAGCGTGCTCTCCTGATGCGCTACTCAGTTCTATTTATCCGATTCGTATATTGGTACCTATATATAAATACAGCAAGTTTAAACTGCAGCAGTTCCTAAAAATTTTGCTTAGCCGTCGTGGTTTCAAATGCGACTTTTTAGTGACTGACTAATATAACTAAGCAAAACTACAGGCTACTGCGCTTTACTGATGCTACACAAAGAACGGGTCCATGATTGCAAATTTCAGCCAGTATACCATTTTGGCCCTTTTAATTTATGATATCGAATTAGAAAAAGTTTTTTGCTAGAAACTTTTTTCGGACAATCGACGTGCTGAGTTTGAATAAGCAAGTTAATTTATTAAATGTTTTCGATGCAGATTTTTTCATAAACATGCATGTAATTGTTTGTGATGAAAGTTCGTTAATTCGCATTAGAGGTTCCAACTACCTGACTGAGTTTATTTTTCGTAATTCGTCCAATTTAGAATGAAAAACGACCGAGTTGATTACCTTATAGGTATTTTTCGACCACCACGGCTTTTCTTCTGAAATGGTTAGACTGGAAAAACACCAACTTTTATTAATTCATCAAATTAATCACCTGCTTAAGATATTATAATACGAACTTTGGTTTGTTTTTCATTAAGTACAGCTCAGCTGATTAATGACGCGCTTCTTTATATTTTATATGCAATACACAGTTTGAGCTCTAAAATCCAAAAAACCTTCCTAACGTCCCCTCAGAGTTTTCTTGTTCTGAATTTTTAATTTTTCGCGATTTTTTATACTGATAAATAAGGGAAAAATAAAATTTGGAAACAAAATCAAGGAAGCCTAGCAAAATTTTGAGATGTTAGATGTCTTAATATAACCCAGAAGATAAAAATTTTCATTTTTTAAATTTCTTCAGGAAAATTGTTTTTGTGAAAGTCTAAGCGAAAAGTGAATATTTTGATTTCACTGGTTTAATTTTAGCGTTCAGGGCCAAGATAGAAAATCGCTGGAAAGCGGAAAAAAATGAATAAAATCCGGGAAATGTGAAAAATTATATCAGAGTTTTTCATGTAAAATCATTCTTTTGTAAAATTTTGAGTCGATCTCCCGATTTTTCTGGAAAATCGTTTTTTTGTGAAAGTTTCAGCTATTATCATTGAAATTTTGATAGATTCTTTATTTGAATTCTCGTATTTATGGTTAAGATGGAAAATAGTCAGAAAATGAAAAACTAGTAAAACCAGAAAATGTAAAATGTAAATTGTGAAAGCTTAAGCTATATAATAATAAAAATTCTTATGCCTCTGGTTTAAATTTCGCATTTATAGCCCATATGGAAAATTGCCAGAAAATTGAAAAATAGATAAAACCTAAAAATTAGAAAAATTGTTATTGTCATTTTTTTAATCGAAAATTATTCTTATGCAAAAATTTAAGCTATAATCTCGAAAATTTTAATGGATCTAGTTGAAAATTCGCGTTTATCGCCAAACCGCCGGAATTAGTAATAAATGTGTAACATCCGAAAGATGAATAATGGGAATGAAAAATTCCTATTTTAGAATTTTTTATGAAGAATCATTCCTTTGGGAAAGTTCAAGCTATGGCCATGAAAATTTTGATATCTTTACACATTTCGCATTTTATGGTCGAGATAAGAAATGACCGGAAAACGAACAAATGGGTAAGACCACACGTGGACGTGGGGGTCGGGGGTATGCACCCCCAAAAGGCCAAAATACTCCCCAGAAATCAATCCCAGCATTCAATTTTTGAAAATTTTGTTGTTGTGTTTTCGCAATTTTTTGATACCAATGGATGAGAAACGTTGAAAATGGTGGTTTTTTCCATACCACAATTTTTAAGACCATTTTTTGACCTTTTGATAAAATCTTGCACACCCCCCAGAGTTTTGGTGCTGCTCACCTATGGGTGAGACCATATGTGGGCAGCAAGAGAATTCTTAGGGGGTTCAAGATTTTTTAAAGGTCAAAAAATTGCCTTTAAAATGGTGGTATGGCGAAAAAACACTATTTTTCGACCTTTCTCATCGAGCACTATCCATTGGCATCAAAAAACTGCGGAAAAAATTTTAAAAATTGAATTCTGGGAGGTGTTTTGATTTATGGGGGGTATTTTGGTTTCTGTCTCGGGGGGGAGTGCATACCCCCAAACCCCCACGCCCAGGTGCGGGTAAGACCCGAAAAATAGGAAAGTGATTGTTCATTTCCTTGTTTTACTAATTTTTCCATCTTCCAGCGATTTTTAATCTTGGCCATAAATACGGAATTTAAACTAGAGACATGGAATTTTCATGATTATAGCTTAAGGCTTCACAAACGAACGGTCTTGCATGAAAAACCTTGAAAGTTGAAACTTTTCCGTTCTTTATTTTTATTTGTCATTTTCCATTTCCCGGGGTTAGGTAGCAATTTTCCCATTTCTCGGCCATTATTGATCTAGTCTAGGCCATAGATACTAACTTTAAGCTATATACACAAAAAAATTTTATGATTCTTTTACCCATTTTTCCACATTCCAACGATTTTCTATATTGATCGTAAATTCAAAATCTCAACTATATTAGAGATGTAATGGAGCCGTCTGTTTTGCTCGGGCCAGAACTTTGGTCACGGCTTCGGGGTCCGTAAAATGCACGTTTTACCTATCAATAGGCTCGTTTCCAAAATACGGCCAAGGGGGGGCGGACCCAACATAAATTGCTCTAATCTCAGAAAATTCGACGGGATAGCTCGCAAAGACGCCGTTTTCGACGTTTGTTGACATGCTATATCCATTAAGGCCTCAAGTCTTCAAACTTAAAACAAATTTCTTTCTAGCCCGGAAGGATATAAAAAATGTCGTTTTTTATCGCGTTTGGGCCAAAATTAAGAAAACACTTCGCATCTGACGCAAAGCTCCGAAAATTTTTACGTCTAAAACATGCAATTTTTCTATCTTTTCGTGCATTCTCTTGCCTTTCAAAATTTTTTTTCGGCTTCGGGGGGGGGGCGACCGCCGTCCCCCGCTTCCTCATATACGGCCGCCTACCAATGGATAGTGCTCGATGAGAAACGTCAAAAAATGGTGTTTTTTCGCCATACCACCACTTTTGAGGCTATTTTTGACCTTTGAAAAATCTTGCACCCCTCAGAATTTTCTTGCTGCCCGTGTATGGCGTGGGGGTTTGGGAGTATACACCCCCAGAAACCAAAAAAACCCTTAGAATTAAATTTTTGAAATTTTTTTGTTTTGTTCGCCAGCCGTTGGATAGTGCTCGATTAGAAACGTTGAAAAATGGTGTTTTTCGCCATCTCACTATTTTGAAGGCCATTTTTTGACCTTTGAAAAATCTTGCACCCCCACCAGAATTTTGGTGCTGCCCACCTATGCCGCCTATCAATGTATATTCATGCATCATATTATATCTTCATAGATTTAGCATCTCGGTATCACTGCTGTACACAATTAAATAATGCGTTAATGAAAATCGAAGAATAGAATAGGCATCAAAACAAACTATGCAAAAGTATTGATTTTTTGCGGGCTTCATGTTAATGCAAAGGAAGAGACGAGCAAGATAACAATAAAAACTGTTACATTTCTAATACATCGATTGCTAGAGGAATAAGCGGCCCTAGGCTTTTCTAAATGGGAAAGTTTTTCATGGCTCGTGGCACTGTCATGTTTAAAATAATTTGAATATATGTATTGCCTTACCTATAAGTAACCTCTCCGTCAGATTATGAATTAAAATATACGAACAATGTTTATACGAACGAAAATCATTCCAAAGTTATTGATAAACTATGTCAGAGCAAATTACTATATATGTATTGTATATGGTTCAAATGCTTGTCAGCTCTTGCGTGCAACTGATATATACTGATGCGATTCATAAGCATTTAAATGTTCTTAACTAAAAAGAGCGTTAATTAAGATAAATTTTCTTTGAAAGTAATAAATTCTTAATGATCTTTTACGTTCAAGTCATCAATTCATACATGCACATAGGGAGGCTGATGGGTGTTTCTCCTCATAGGATCAGGCAGAAAGATGTCCGGCGATTTTTGAGTCAAAATGCTCTAAAAGGTCAGCATTTTCCGCCAACTTGATTAATTTCAGTAGGCGCTGTTTTAGTGTTGAAAGCGACGTAATGAAGTCAAAATGGAAGTTTGGGTGGGGGTCCTCGGCCATTTTGAGTGGGGGGCGGGGTGAATGATCTTTAATTTTTGGCGAAAAACGACCAAATAACATCTATAAACGGCCCGAAAATTCAACTCTTTTTAAAAGAGGGGTCAAAAATTACTGGCTCTGGAGGGGATGGGCGACGACTAACTTTTATGGGGGACCACCCCATTCCCGTTTTACGTGTATGGTCAACGGAACACTAAATTAAGTGTCCTGGATTTTTTGGATCCAGCGTTTTTCTGCACAATGTAAATTTTTTTAACTTTTTTGGTTCCGTGCAAAGAAAAATTTTGGCATTTTTGCACGGTGCAAAGAAAAATCTGAGAATAAGTCGTGTTAAAGATGTTGATTTTTGAACAACTAGGTGACTTTAAACGATCGAATATCAAAAAATTTTGGTGCTTCGCGCCGGTAATTCGAGAGATATAATTGTCTTCCAATTGGCGACCATACTATTAAAAATTTTTTGTGTCGTTTATAACTTTTGTACTGACATGGTTATTCTACGTTGCACATTCAATTACTAAATTAATATTTTTTTCGACAAAAAACATCGTGAAAAAGAAAATGCGTTTAAAATGGGAAGACAAAACAGATTTGGTTTAGCTTTTACTTCAACGCTCAACAATTATTACTGAGGTTTTTGTATCGAAGCAGCAGAACCTCCAAGTTGTTGGAAATCGTACCATTTACAAGTTAAAATTTTAATAGTATCTTTTGATCAAATTAAGAAAATCAAAACTAGTGTAATCTTCAATGTTAGACTAGCTATAAAATTATTGACTGTTATTTTTAAATTTTCAAACTTAAATGGAAAGGGCAAGAGCTATGCATGTCTAAGGGAACGACTGAGAAACTAGCGTTCTTATAATTTGGCATTGAAAAAATGGAAGTATTCAAAAATGCAATAGATTTGTGGCCGCAGAGTTAACAAATAGCAATTTTTAAATGTAAACATAATGTGAAAGATAATACAGTATTTAATCCTAACGCGCGAAGCGCGGAAAATTTCTGTATACATATGTATAGTACAAAAAATGTTCGGTCGTGCAAAAGGATTTTGGGAGGTCTTTTTGCACGGTGCAAAGAGGCCCGTGCAAAAAAACTTGCTTAGAATATATCGCTCCATGCCGACCATAGTTTCCCAAGGTCGAAAGTTCAGAGGGGGGTGAAATCCCAAAATTTGAGACAACTAAATTTAGATTTCTAGCCTTTTTTGCAGGTCAAATATGCAAAACGCTTAAAATATCCTATATAGCATGTTTTAATGTGAAAAAACTGCATTTTAACTACTTTTTGTCCATCTTGACTAGTTTCGTCACTCTTGTAGTAAGAAATATAAGAATTCATCGAAAATTTTGACTTTTCAGATCATTTTAACTTCATTCTAGGTATTTTAAGGGTAAATAAAACAGAAATACCTAGTCGGCGCGAAGCGCCGAAAAATTTTAACATCTGCGCTGCTTTTGCACGCAAAATCAATGCGGAAAACGTTAGATAGCTCAAAATCGTCTGACAGTGATTCAAGTCTCGGACCCTGAGGTGGGGTAATACCCCCCCCTCACCCCCCCCCTATGGGAATGTGTGATGCCGACCCTGACCTTGTACACCTATGTTTGGACTACCTGAAACGAAACGCAAGCTTAATTTGGACGCAATTTGACTTGAATTTCTTAAATAAATAAATATGTTTTATAATTCGTTCCGGCCTGAGGCTGGGGCGCGGCACATCTCCGAACTACATATACTATAGTTTCGAAATATTCATGATTTTAGGTTAAACTTTTAAAAAAGAACGATTTTCCTTAAAAAGTATCCTAAATGGAAGATTTTATATTTACCGGGTTCTAGGTACATATATACTTCTTTTTTCCATTTCAATTTTACATTTTGCTGGCTTTTACCCGTTCTTCTATTTTCCGATTCCGGATTTTACCCAATTCCCATTCCCACTTCCGTTTCCGGATTCTACAAATGAATTCCACCAGACCCAGCATTAGCGCCCCTTCAGTTCCTTTCCTATGTCGTACATAAGTTAGTACTTAACAACCTACATTCACTTGATGCAAGGATTACTGAGCTTTCAATTTATCAACAGTTCAACTTTTCTGTTAATGCAAACTTGCACATTCAGGAATACCATTTGCAACAAGCAATCACTGCTCAGCAAGCATCTGTGCTCGGCACACTCAAATCGGCCGCTGATGCTATTATTCCCATTCCAAAAGTCGAAGTCGATCCGAAAGGATATGAGTCTCTTTATCAGAACAACTACAAACCTCCGAAACAGCTCATACGTGTTCAAGGTATGCCATTGACGACGATTAGTGCTTAATGAATTATTGCAAGTTAAAGTGATTTCTCTTAAATTCTGGAATGACTAAAAATTGTACAGTCATCATGGAACTGTGTTTTTGTACGTTCCTCTTGCACATGTAAAAAGATATCCATCCACATAAGTCTTTGTACGAGCGAAGAATTTTCGTCCATATAATATATAGTTATACTGCTAAATATGCACATTTTTGTGCAACGCCATGTCAAGTATTAATCTAAATCGACGATATATTTAAAGTCTAAAAAAGTGTTATTTCTCCTGAATTCGGTCCATAAAATTAGTTCGGCGAGCTGCGTCGAACTTTTTTTAACTTTGAAGCTAAATTTTCACACAAAACTACAGAGTGCTAAATTACTTTGTGTTACAGGATCAGAAATGATACTGCAATTGCAATATGCTTTTCTTCTTAAAAAATCTTTATGCGTTGTACAAGGATGGCTCCAAAAATCTGGGTACGACATACCGCTAAATGTTTATGTTTGTCTCGTACAAAAAAAGCCTGAGCCATGGCTCTAATAAAACCAGTTTTTGTGTTTTTCGCGCGCATGCGCCTTGCACCATCCCTGTTTATGAATTTATATAATCGCGATCTCCCGTCAGTCACATCTTACATTACTTGATTTTTCAAATATCCTTTGTTTTGAAGAAAAAATCGATCAGAGGAAATGATTAAAAAAACAGTAAAATCCAATTAAGATATAAAAACAATGAGAAATGAAAAATCAGCCTCAAAAAGTCAGCTTACGTGCATAGTTTGCAGCAGACATTTCGGAACATTTGATTATTTAATCAAAGTATGTACGAGCTCATTGTTTTGCGAATTCGAATGGTTCCCAAACTTCCCCAAAATAGGTTCAAAAAATAGCTCCTTCACGCGCGAAGCGTTTTTTGCGTTTTTGCATTGTTTACTTTTACCTAAAATCACTTGTGACGCAGGTCCGTATCCAGGGGGGCGTTCCCTACTCGAAATGGGAAAAACTTTTTGTTCCTCTCAAGGGTCCCACAGAGGTAAAAATCGAAAATTGGCGAAGTGCGTTTGAAACACCGCCAAAATAGGTTTAAGCGTACTTTAAAGTTAGTAAATCAAAATTTTGCGGCGCTTCGCGCTGGATTTATTGTTTATGTATAGTTTTGTCTCCTAAATCGCTTAAAATCGCTCAAATTTGAGTTAGACATGGAGGGCGTGTCAATTTTTTCCGGAGCTGTGCGCCGGATTCATTAGTTCAGCTATAGTTTTTGCCTTCTAGTTCACTCAAGACAGCTCAAATTTGAGTTATGACATGTGAAACATGAAATTTTTTGGCGCATCGCGCCGTATCAATTTTTTATATATGTTTTTTTGTCTTTTAGCCCGCTTCAAATTTGAGCTTGACATGCAGAATATGTCAATTTTTTCAGCGCTTGGCTCCGAAATTATTCATTATCTGTAATATTTTTCTTTGTAAAGCTTAATGATCAAGTATAAGGGCAAGAGATAAGGAATAATTCGTCGATGAAGTGATGAGAGAAATCAGCTTAAATGATAAATTTGCTGTATATCAATATGAAATATAGTGAAAAATTAAAAATTTTTCTCTAAATTTTCCTTCACCATCGGATAGAGCTGGCCGAGATACGCTCTAAAACTGCCTTTGTTTTCGCCTAAATCTTCGACACCCCTCCCCTCCGCGAAATAAAATTCTGGTAACGGGCCTGTTTTGACGTAACATTTTTATCGAAGAAATTTTAGAAATGTTTGCGAAAATTTGGTGCGAAGCGCCGAAAGATGTGTGAAACTCAGATGGACGTTTAAGCTTGATTTACTACTTGATTTCCTGTGTTTGTAGCATTTGACGCGAAACGTCGAAAATTTTTGATCAAAAATAGAAGAAAACTGCTAAAATAGCTGTTTCTGCTGTTGGAATTGTTTTAAAACCTATTCCATGAAAAAGTGGCTTCTAGGTCGCCAAGAAAGTGAATAAATGTCATTAATAGGTACTGTCCGGCGCGCAGCGCTGGGAAAATTTGAGCAATTATGGTTACTGACGGCCAAAAATCATTGCAAATTACATATCCAATCTTTATCTCGCCAAATATTTTTTGTCAGAACGGGGTGGCGGCCAACCCCCTCCGCCCCCTTAAATCCGCCTCTACTGTTGAAGTTAAAAAAATTATTACGGCGGGCCCCCCAAGATCATGTATGTCCTTGACGTCCTAAATGTAGGTATGTAAAATTACTAAAATTTCGGCGCTTCGCGTTGTTAACAATCGAAGTAGTTTATATAAAAGCTTCATTCAACGATTACATTACCGGATTTCGAATTGAATACAAATAATGAGCTCGCGAAGGAATGGGAAAGATCGCAACGAGCTCATAAACAAAACAGATGAAAACGGGTTAGCAGGCTCAAATTTTCGGGTGGGGTCTACGGCCATTTTTGAGGGCGGTTTAGATTATTTCCAATTTTTGGACATAAACGGCTAAAAAACACATAAAAAACGGCCAGAAAAATCAATTTTTTTCAAAGAGGCGGGGTCAAAAATTTTCTGGCTTCGAGGAGGGGGTGGGGGAGACGACCAACCAACTTGGGGTGGGGGATCCCCCATCCCCCTGCTACATGTATGGTTTGCAAAGCAGTATTCATTCATATTTAATGTCACGAGTGAATACCAGCTAAAACATTATAAGTCCAGGATTTTGTATGTACATTGCTTGCGTTTGTGTTATAGCCGCCCTGAGCTTGGAAACCGAACAGCCTGACTATGATCTAGACAGCGAAGACGAGCGTTCGATTGCCAAGATCAATTTCAAACATAAGCTGGACATAACGCCGCTTCAATTTGAGCGGATTATGGATGTGTTGGAGAAACAAAGCGAGTACAAAGTAATAAAGTTTCTTTTATACGTACTTTTGTATATTAGGCACTAAATGGCTGTTGCATTGACCGTTATGCGAAAAAGTTTTGTAGTTTTCGGTTTTGTTCCGTCTTAATTCGCCTGCATACATATGTTGTACAGTAGAAGCATCTTTTTATTGTTGCGTAAATTACTTTTAACATACGTTTTTGTTTGAAAAAGCTTCAATATATGTATGGGTAAACTTTTTAATCCCGTGAAGCGTTTTTCAGATCTCACCTCACCATTATATTTTCGTGGAATGAGCTTCTGTGATAATTTTTATCTTTCAATCAATGTCTTGTGTGCTGACAGGAAGGAATAGTGAATGGAACACATGAACATATTTATTATAGGACTCGTGTAATCAAAAACTTAGCGCCCGCAAATTTATGCTAACATTTTTCTTGATCAGCCTCTTAGAGTTTTCATTTTCAGCTCTAGAAGATATCATAGTAGACTAACTTTACTTTTCAGTCAAAATTTATTATCTATTAACTCTGCTTCTATTAATGACCCATTATGCACTTTTTTATTCGATCCTATGTACATTTAGTCAATGTATAGTTTTATTATTACAGTCAATGTATGGCATTTATTATTAGAAGCCATTTTCCATTCGGTATGATCTCGCTCTCTTTTTTCATTTATCGTTGTTTTGCTTTTTCTAACTATTTGTGCTTCAAATATGTATATAGATGGATAAGAAAAATCATAAAATCAAAATACAAAATATATAGAAAATCACTACTTAAATCGAGGTAAATTTCTTATCACCCTTATAAATTAAATTCTTAGGTAATAAGCGTCGAACATGCTAAGCTTTTGCTGCAAGAAGAAGACGATGACGTCTTCTACGCTGCCTACGATCATTGGCTAACCAGGCGTCTCCAAAGTTACGAGTAAGAACGAACATATTTTGCTTTCAATCAGGATTGATATTCGAATTACTCATTTAAATTACTAATTATTAATTAATTAATTAATTAAATTACTATTTACTCATTTAAATTCTTAAGCAGTGAAATGAGCCATTTCACTGCTTTAGCATCAAGCACCGTGTTAGTGTGCGTTGAACTGAGCAGGTGCCTTTGAAATTTTTTGACTCTCTTTTCGACAAAAAAACATTCATAACGAATAAAATACACTAAATCTAAGTAAAACAGTTTAAAATTAAATAACGCAAATTACTCGTTTTATATATGCGCTTCCACTAATTTATAATATTTATAATTTATAATTGTATTTAAATATATTCGAAGGCACAAGGCAGGCGGCTTATGCCCGAAATTGCAGGCGGATAGGCGAGACGCGACTGCTCTAATCGGCGACCCTTACGTAGGTTTCAGAAGAAGGGCTGAAAAATGCAGACGCGCAAGAATCGCAAAAATGACGAGGAATCGTACGAAAGAATTTTAAAGCTCCGAAACGACCTCCAAAAAGCCCTGTATGATTTTGTCCCTATTTGTCTGTTGATTGAAACGCTTGTCTGTTCATTGGATGTATTAGTCTATTAAGTTACCTACCTGTTTTCGTCTCACGAATCTTATTTTTATTATTATTGATTGCTTAGTCTCACGTGCACACTAGGGGGGCGGTATGGGGGTATCTCCCCTACCAGGACTTTTGAAAGGCATACCCCCTCAGGCCGTTTTGGGATAAAATCTGTTGCTCAGACGGTGAAATAGCGTTGAATGTCGTCTATCAGTATAGTTTCAGGTACATATACTAATTTTCCGAGCAGTAGACTGTTCAAAAAATCAATCAGACAATTTTCTTCCATTATTTTGTACATTTTTGATGTTGCAGGTCATTTAATCGCCCTTATCGTTCTTGTTTTCATGCAAACTTAATCATAAATATTCATGAAAATGAAATGAAACGAATTAATCATCAAAATTTGGTGTGAAAATTTTTCCCATTGGCACGGAGTTGATTACATTAGCACACCAGCTTTTTACCTGTATATTTACATATAGTGTCAGTAATGTATGTCCTCTTCTTTTTAATTTAGCTGTTTAGGAATGGCGCGATATCCTGCAGTTCAATGTTTTTTCTTGATCAGTGTTTTTCTTTAAATAAATCAGAAATTCATGCTAAATCACAATTATTTATTTCCTGATGCTTTCCTGATGCTTAATAAACTTAGAAACTGACACCTTTGTACCTATTACAACATTCAAAAATGATAATGCGGATTGCCATAAACTAATTTGGTATAAAAACAGACGACGCGCTTTTGAATTGAATGATAAATGAACATGAAAAGCAAATTTTGTCTTCAAACAACATAAAACAGTGCAAAAGTTGTCACAAAGTAATTATTATGTGCTAGAAATCGTTAAGCAAATGGGCGAATCGCGCGCTCGAGGCTAAATAAACCGTAAAGCATGACACTTCGCGTGGAGCGCCGGAATTGTTTTGTGATTTTTGCTAAAAAAATGCGTTAAAAACTTTAAAATTACTACAATTTTGCCAAAAACGTCTTCGTATTTATTAATAAGTCGTGCTAACGACCAAAATTTTT
>JAVLUZ010000837.1:169552-182711 GCA_036768485.1 Mermis nigrescens | reverse complement strand
AACTTATTTTTAAACGCTCAAAGAACTAATGTTATCATTTTAATCGGGTGTTTGAATCAGTATTATTATAGAATCAGAGTAGAAATTTTTCGCAGACCTATGTGATTACTTCTGTACATATGTAAATTTATGCCCATATGCATGCATGCACGCACCTATAGTTCTGTTTCATTCATTGGAGAGCTTGTTAAATGAATTTAGTTCGCGCTAAATTAGGCTGCCAAAGAGTGATATATAAGCATGGCGCAGACTTCGCCTCTTAGCGATGTCAAAAAAGTCATCATACAACTCGATATATGTACTGTAATCTTTTCTCTCTCATTAGTTTAAAACACTACATGTAAAGTACTCATACCCAACTACCTATACATATAATCATGCATGGACAGCACCAAAATTTCTGGTGGTCCGCTGGGTCAAAATCGCCAAAATTGCAATACGAAGCACCAAAAATTTAATTCTGGGGGTCCAGAGCGTACCTGGGCGTGGGGGTATGGCGTACTCCCAGAAGGCAAAAATACCCAACGAAAAATGGCAAAAAGCCAGCTACACTCCCCAGAATTTCATTTTTAAATTTTTTTTGCTTTTTTTCGGGTTTTTTTGATGCCAATCGATAGAGCTTGACGAGAAACTGTTCCAAAAATGGTGTTTTCGCCATAGCACCATTTTTGAGGCCAATATTTGACTTTTTTTTTTTTTTTTTTTTTTTTTTTTTTTTTTTTTTTTTTTTTTTTGAAAAAATTTCGCCCCACCCCCCTGACCTTTAGAGCCGCCCACTCACGGTCCAAGAGCACCTACGCCCATTCGTGATAACTACCTATGTATATATATATGTTTAATAGGTACTGCGTAGTGTGCAGAAATATGGAACAGGCCTCCTGTGCTCACATTATTCCAGCAGTTTACAGTCCATTTGAGCACGTGCATAAAGCTGAGGCGAGATTGACTTACTATTTAATGACGCTTAATATCATCAATCAAGCAATATCCAATTGGCCCATACCCCCAAACCCCCCAAGCCCATCTTGTATGTAGATCAGTCGTTAGCTTCATAAATTCCTTAAATTTTCCCCGCGCTTTGCGCCGGATAATAAATATTAATGACATTTGCTTACTTTTTTGCATTTTTGGCTCGCCAAATATGTATAGATCTGTTTTCACATAACTTTTTGTGCTTTTATGTTCACGATTCTAAGTTGTCGTAAACCAGAATTTCATGCACCAAGTTATGTGAAACAGACTATAGATATGCAAGTGTATGTTAGCTCTCAAAACAATTTCAATAGCAGAAAAATATAAAATCCGGGTGTATGCAGAATGCTACAAAACAGTCTTTTTGAAGGAATTTCGAAGAAAATTTTAATTCGGCGCCATAAACGGCCGTCGCCAAAACGGCCGGCGCCAAAACGGCCGGCGCCAGAACGGCCGGCGCCAAACGGCCGGCGCCAAAAACGGCCGGCGCCAAAATGGCCGTCGCCAAAAACGGCCGGCGCCAAAACGGCCGTCGCGCAAAACGGCGTCCGCCAAAGCGTCCCATTTCGCAAAAGTTAGAGCAGTTTTCAGAGCATAAGATACTGTCGGCATGAGCTAGCACAACTTTTTCAGCGAAATAGATTCATTTTAAAATTCGCCAAACATAAAGTTCATTTTAGAGGCATTAAACTTAAGAATATGGTACTTTGAGAAAAGGAGCAAAACGAATATGGAATGCCAAAATTTTTTGCTAAAATGGTAGAACATGATAAATTGAAGCGCGGAAAAAAATTCGGTGAAAATCTGAGCCAAACTTTGCAAAGTTGCAGGCAACTCTCTATGTGAGTGTTGGGTGGGACGATCAAAGCGGCTCGATGCAAGGACATACACATTTGTCAGAAATAAATAATATGGGCTGAAATTACGGGAGGAAGCATAGCAATGAAGGAGAAGAAAGAAAAAAGGCGCGAAAAGCTGTTCGAAATTTTAAAAACTTAAATAAAATTTTCATATTTTTTGCATGTTTTTTTCGGTTTTACTTGACAAGATATACAAAAATCTAAGTTTTTGCTTCTATTATACTTAGGCTTAGGCTTAGTATATATGAAAAGGTGTTTGAAGCTGCTTAGGTCGAGGTCGCTCCCGCCTCAGGTCGATGTATAGATGCTGTCGATGTATAGATGCTTAGATCGATGTATAGATGCTTAGGTCGATGTGTAAATGCTTAGGTCGATGTATAGATGCTTAGGTCGATGTATAGATGCTTAGGTCGACGTAAATTGGGTATCTGCGTATGATTCTGCATTCAGCTGTTTGAATCTTCAAATACTTAGGTCGAGAAGATGCTTGCTTAGGTCGAGAAGAGGCTAATTAACGAAACCCATTGCTTTTGTAATATTGATCATAGACAGATGAAATTTTTTTCCGCGCTTTCTTTCAACATGTTCTGAGTACTGAGCGAGAAAATTCGCTTTTTCTGAAGTTTATTTCTTAGTATTCTGAAAGTACCATTTTCTCAAGTTACTCCTTTATTTTATTCTAATCCATCAAGTGTTATACTCTAGGTGCATAATATAATCTCATTTGCGTTACGTTTTCTGAAAAGCCCAATGAATGAAGATTATTTAATGTTCTTACTTTTTTATAAGTACCAATTCATCAAAAGTCACTAACATAAATGTACCAAATTCTTCAGTTTGTGTGAAAACGGCATGGACCACCTTATAGAATCACAAATCACAAAAATCACTTAAACGTAAAAAATATGATTCTAAATATGGTTTCGCGTATTTTGACTTCTGAAATCGAACTCCGTATCCACACAATAGAGTGGTTAGTAATGGCACAAAAAGCCATAAAAATTTTGGGTTTGCTTGCTTCGAAAAGAATGCTAAACACCTGATGAGTTGTGAAAGACATTTTTGCGAACGTCGTGAATTTTCCGTTTTTCTTTTTAAATCAATAAAGAATATTTTTTGTATCGCGGTTCAGGCCTTTCCGCCTTCCTAGTTACGGAATTTTGTATAGACATACATATTGTATGCTCGTTAAATGCATAGACAACAAAAGTTTAAGGTTACGATGTGATGAGTATCTTTGTATTTACTAGCTTCTTAATATATTTTTGTCCAATAATTATAATTTTTACCTTTTATTTGTGGCACGAACGGCGTGGCGATCGATCTTGTTGATGTTATTTTTATTGAGTAACGGACTAGCATTTTATCGAGGCCCAGAATGTAAGAAAATAACCCGGGGTCTATATCGTATTTTTCGTTGATCTGCAGCAACGGCAAGACAACGAAAATGTCGAAACCATAACGGGCTTTGTGCACCAAGCTAGCAGCGACCCATTCGAACTTGGAACCAACAATACTTTCGTAACTATTGTGAATGTTAACACAAAAACTCGTTGGTGTTCAGATGCAAAATGCCTACACGTCGAAGCACTGGAACTTCGGGATTCATTTAAATTTAAAGACGACTATAATGAAAAATTCCCACACATTTTGTGGATTCAGTCCTACGATGCAAATATTGACGTCGACCCTCAAATTTCGCGCAGAAGTCGTTAACATAAGTGATATTTTATGCTTTTACTAACTCGCAGCTTTGATCTTTAAAATTTTCAGAAGTTTTATAAATACGTAAATAAGATGTAGGTACAATTTTTTCGATGGGCTTGTTCACTGTCGTCGAACAGTTGCAATCTATCTAACTAAGGCCAGATTGCTATGTTGCGCAAGCTTGCAATAACAAATTGAATATCGCTCCAAGTATATGTATGTGAAACGAAATAATATAATTCTTAATAATTTTACTTTCGAACTTTAAAAGCAATAATACAAATACAGCTCATGTCAAGAAGTAATCTGCTGGGGGTACCCAACTTCTGGAGGTGTATAACCCCACCAAAGCCCCCAACGCCCATGTGTGCTTATGACCAAGGTTTATTTTTCTAGGGAGAATTTCGAGTTTCGATTGCTGTTCTGTCCAACCCTCAGAACAGGCCCATTTGTAGGTGCCGTGCTTAGAAAATTTGCGTCGCTCTTTCATTTGTTTTTCTAGTGTGCTAAAACGCATGCTATAAACCAAAAGTGGCTGAATCCGATCCTGGGGGGCACGCCGCCAATTCTGACCTGAGTGATTCGAGCAACAACTTAAAGACCCAAGCGCTCAATTAAGTAAACAAAGTGCGCAATCAATCATATGGGCTGACCTCGTCAGTCAACCACTATGCGTCTGGTCCTTACAGTAATGCGCTTCGACTAGGGGAGTATTTTTTAACATAATTTTTTCACAGAGCGAAAATCAAACTTTGAAATTTAGTTTTTCGAGCTCATCGTGAAAAATGGAGCAAGAAAATATATAATATTATAACGTTTCATTCACTCTGAAGAAAGTTAACTTGTTTAATTTTGAGAGCACTTGACATTTATTTTGTCCATAAAATTTGAATATTTTAAAATTATACTAATTCAACAGCGTCAACATGAAAAACTACCACGATTTGTCAACGAAAATTATACATATAAGCACACGCATTGCGAAAATCGTTGAACAATCGCTCCATCGAATTATCTTTTTGTGACACTTATAAAACAACATGCAAAAAAATTCAAAATATGTATGTGCCCATGCCAAGAAATAGAACGCTACTTATAAAACTGCATTTTATTAGTGCTCTCACATTGGAAATCAGTCAACTTTTTCCAGACTGAATGAAATGTTGTAAAATTATATATTTTCTTGCTCCATTTTTTCACGATGAGCTCGAAAAACTAAACTTCAAAATTTGATTTTCGCTCTGTAAAAAAATTGTGTTTAAAAAATACTACTTTAGTCGGGCGCATTACTGTAAGTACCAGACGCATAATTGGTCGACCGACGAGGTCAGCCCAGTATAATTAATTGCGCACTTTTGCTTACTTAAGTGAGCCCTCGGGTCGCTAATTTGTTTGCTCGAGTCGCTCCGGTCAGAACTGGCGGCGTGCCCCCAGGATCGGATTCAGCCCCAAAATAACTGAATTTTCCTTATTTTTCCTTTGAAAATCAGAGAGGCGCATCAGTTGCATGTAAACGTGTACGCAGTCGACTACTTTTGCACATTACTTTGTCATTCTAAGCTTTCATACGTACATTGTTCTGAACTAGTCGTAAGGTACCTCAAAGTGACCGGTCTCTCCTAGAAGTGTCCGAGGCTAAGAAAATGTGTTGTTTGGTCTCGCGCATCAGTACAGAGGCTAAAAATTTAGACTCGGACTCTTAGTTAATTAATCAGTACCAATTAATGAATCCGTATAAATAAATTCTGTGCTAGTTTGAATAACGTGATTTTCTAGCAATATTTTTTTAAGTTTAATAAATTAATTTTAACTTTTAAGTGTTTTAGTTATCGAATTTTAAAGGCTAAGCTTGATAAGTTTCAATTACTTTTGTGATTTATTCTAATTTTTTAATTTTAATCAGTTTTGATTACTATTGAATTAATCTTTTAGTCATTTTATATTTTAATTATCGTAGTTCTAAAATCCTTGTTCTGTCTCTTAAGTGATTAACTCATAATTAATAAACTTTTAATTCAATAATCAATACTGAACTCTGTAGTAATTACTAGTAATTAATTAAAAAATTTAAAAAAAAGTTACAAATGCAGAAAAACATTTGACAACCCGGATTACAGTACATCGACCGGTCAATCGCTGCGATTATACATTATATATATTTGAAAATTACATCCACCATGGGCAAACCTAGTCAGTCAAAGCAGCCCATTGATCGTCAATCCAAATCTCCATCGCATTCAGCAAATCTAACGCTTCAAAATTCTCCTATTAAAAATGATTCCTACCCATGCATGATCTGTTCGCTATTAGTTACTGAGAGTCATATTTCGGCCATTCAGTGCGATATTTGCCACAAATGGGCTCATGCCGAATGCCTAAATTTACCACCAGCACTCGTCTCTCATTTTAATAGCAAACAATATGTGGACGCTTCATTCTCATTCCCATTCGTTTGCAGCTGTTGCAAACCTGTATTTGAAAATATTGCCTCCTTACCAGCCAAATTTTCCATATTAGAATCTCGAATAAATTTATTGGAAAAACGCTACGAATCGAAGGCAAATGCATCCCATACGTCCGACATCGGCTTGTTCATCAAGGACTGTTTGTAGCGAGAATCCAAAAAAAGTCAAATGCTGTCAAATTCGTCAAAAAAGTCAAAAAGGTCAAAGTCAAAAAAATCAAATTCGGTTTACCCGATTCAGATGACGATTTGAACTCTGTAAAGTCTTTGGTTTATGAATTCAGCAACGAACCCGACTTGTCATCTGTTGATATTACGCAAGTTTTCCGTGATGGGCCCAAACATCAGGGCAAGCTCGTTCAATTTTCCTAAACCGTCCTTTCCTCAACCTTTCGCTCGCGTTGATTCCGGTTCTGTATAGGATAAGTCGCCCTCCGAATTTATTAGCGCTAGGTGTTTTTTATTCAATGCACAAAGTTTAGTAAACAAGTTAGGGGAGTTATATTATTTGTTAGATAGTGACAATTTCGACTTAATTTTCTGTTGTGAAACATGGTTAAACGAAGTAATTCATGATAGCATTTTATGTCCTCAAAACAATTATCAAATTTTTCGCTCTGATCGAGTAAATAAACGAGGCGGCGGGGTCATTGTCTTTGTAAAATCACATTTTAGTGTTCGTTTTGTTAAAGTCCCTAACGAACTGAGTATATCTGACTCTTTAATTATTGATTTTTTCCATGGTCAGGATAGAATTAGATTTCTTATTTACAGACCTCCTCACTACGATTTAAATCATGCTTTAAGAATCTGTAACTTGTTAGAATGGGTAAATAATTGCTCTTATCCGTAATTATCCTAGGTTATTTCAATTTACCTAAAATTGATTCGACCTTAGGTACCTTTACATCCGATTCTTTTAACGAATTGTTTTACGTCTGTTTCTCGTCTACAGGATTAACACAATTAGTTGTAGATCAAACGCATGATACAAATATTATTGATGTTATTTTTGCAGCAAATAATGTTTTAATGTTAAAGTACTACCCTCCTTTTCTACAAGTGACCACAATTCTATATCATTTGAAACTCTGATAACTCCACCTACTACTTATATAGAATCTCACTTTAACTTTTCCAAAAAGCAGACTACTTTAGTATTGGTAGCTTTCTTTCTACTATTTCTTGGCCTGATCTTTTTTCTACTTGTTTAGATGTTAACGACATGTATAATGTATTTTTAAATGTCTTAAGGCCTCTAATTTTTACTTTTGTTCCTAAAGTCAAAGCAAAAGCCTTCCAAATTTTCATACCCTAAAGTTTTACGAAAATTATTTGCCAAAAAACGGCTTTTATGGAAAAAATACAAAAATATCGTACAATTATATGCAAACAAAGGTATCGTAATCACTGTAAAATGTTACGCAAAGAAATTCATAATCATTTTTGTTTACAGGAAAGTAATTTATTGCAACATAACGATCTGAAATCCTTTTTTAGATTTGTAAATAATCGTTTAAATCATTCTCGAAGCATTCCACCGACAATAATGTAGTAACTGATCTTCATTGTAAAACTAATATGTTCAATCATTACTTCTCTTCCGTATTTACCAATGATGATATTAACGATTCTTTTGTTTTTCAGAAGCGAGGCGATTTTTCTATTTCAAACATCGTCTTTGACGAAAATAATGTCTCACGGGCGATTGCTAAGATGAAAAACTCGACTTCGATAGCGCCTGATGGTTTAAGTAACTTTTTTGTTAAAAAAATTAGCTTATTATCTTCTTAAACCCCTTATCAGTATTTTTACTGTTTCTTTTTTATCAGGTGATATCCCAGTCATTTGGAGGGAGGCTTACGTTGTACCTATAATTAAAAAGGGTGACCCCTCATTGACCGAAAATTATCGTCCTGTTTCTTTATGTTGCTCAACTTGTGAGATAATGGAAAGTATTATTAATACTCAACTATCAATTTATTTATCTACTAATGAGTTGATATCACCTTTTCAATATGGTTTCCAAAAGCATAAATCTTGCGAACTGCAACTATTAAATTGTAAACATTCTTGTTGAATCACTGGAATGTAAAGAAACCGTTGATATTATTTATATAGACTTTGCTAAAGCTTTTGACAAAGTCGACATATCTAAACTTCTTGTTAAATTAACTAGTTACGGTATTCAACAACACCTGTTTAATTGGTTAAAAGCTTTTCTATCTAATCGTATTCAGTGTGTTCGCGTTAATCAGTGTTTTTCAGATTATGCCGCTGTTACAAGTGGAGTTATTCAAGGGTCCATTCTTGGACCTACGTTGTTTTTGATTTTTATAAATGATATCTTTGATAACTTGTCAAGTTCGACTTTTATGTTCGCGGATGACCTAAAATATTCAATCTTTCTGCAATTATCATACACTTCAGACCGATTTAGACAGAATTTCCATTTGGGCCACCAGAAATTGTTTACCAATATCATATTCTAAATGCACAGTTTTATATTTGGGCAAAAATAATCCTAAATTGTCATATACACTCAATACACAAGTTATTACCAACGATTCTGTCTATGTTCGCGATTTAGGAGTGCTAATTTCGCACAACCTGAAATTTAAGGAACGGCAAGAAAGCTTTCTTGAGATCTATCTTAATTAGAAAATCCTTCTTTTCGCGCGATAAAAATAATCTCATAAAGGCCTTCATTGTTTACGTCAGACCGATCCTTGAAAATTCCTGTGCTTTATGGAACCCTCTATATTAGTGAGATCAACAGGCTGGAGGCTCTTCCAGCGTAAATTTACTACATACATGTTGGATATCATAGCCCTCTTTCTTACGACGAACGCCTTAACCAACTTAACTTGTGTCGATTAGAATTACGTCGCCTTCATATTTGCTTATGTATGATGTATCAAATTATTAGTCAAAAATCTTGTCTTTCCATGACAGATTTTTTGTGCCTAATCAAAATACTACTCGCTGCACAAATCGTTTCAGGCTAGTTGTTCCTCTTGTCCGTTCTAATTTACAAAAATTTGACTTTTTCTATAAGTATATCTCTGTTTGGAATCACCTACCTGATTTTGTAGTCTCTTTCCCTAACTTGAATATATTCCTAGATTAATTGATGTCGACTTATCCAAATTCATTATAGGGCGGGCTTAAATCGTCATTTTCATGACTCGCTCATCGCCTTTTGCTGTACGCTTTTATTCTTTTGACCGTACGTTTTATTACTCTTTTACATCTTTCGTAATTGTCGTGTTTCAGTAATAAATTATTTCATTAATTACATTTGATCCAATAATCGGAAAAGTAGATTATGATTATTCATTTCCAATAAAGTGACTAATAAATTAAATTCCTAATTAGTAAATTAAAACTTTATTGACTAATTAAATTCTTAATCAATTAATTAATTAGTTAACACTTCATTAATTACAATTATAATGAATTATTTGTCATTAATTACTTGATAAATTGATCTTAATTTCTTATTTAATTACACATATAATTATTTAATTAAATTTAATTAATCGACCTCTCTTAATTAATTAATTACATTTAATTTATTAGTTAAATATTATTTCAACTGATAATTTATTAAAATCAATTAACTAAAGATTCTCAATTGATTAATTGGCTCTTAATTAATCACATTCTTTATCGAATATTCGAAATTATTCAATAACTCTAATTAATTTGTTAAATTCAATTAACTAACAATAAAACTCATTAATAACAATAAACTCGTTATTATTCTAAAAAAATGTTTATTCCTAATAAATTGAATTAATTACACTTATAATTAATAAAAATATTACTGTTAATTGACTGAAAGTTCCCGCCCCTTTGTGGTTCGCTCGCACTCTATCCTATGATCTAATGCCTTTTCTGTATTTACGCATCTTAATATAGCCCAGACACTAAAAGGTACAGTGAGGTGGTGTTATTTTGATATACCAAAAATAAATTTTGGTATGATTTTGGTAGGCACTTGTTGGACTACCAATATCATATTTGAATTCTAAGAATTTTGGTATATCATATTCTTATCATATTAAAACTCCGGAAAATGTGAAAATATTTTTGATATAATTTTGGTATAATTTTGGTACAAAGTGGTAGCACTTTTTCCTTCTTTCAGCTACCTGCAAATTTCGAAGCATGATGCAGTAGAGTATTTTCCAGGTCATATCTTCATAATACATACTTAAGTATGCATGCAGTATAGGTACCTACTTAATTATGTATGTACATATACCGAACCAAGCCACCTCGTCTCGTACATATGTATACCGTAGAGTCCGTTAAGGTTTGTGTACACATGCGTTAATTGTGTGTACATATATACAATTAGCGCAGTGTAGTATGATTGAGTGACATGACATCCTGTCGATAGTGATAAATGCATAACTTTCGGCAAGCTCAGCTCATTAAGGGTGGCCTATGTAGATCTGAAAGATTTCAAAATCTCAGTTAGGTCGGTAAGTATGTACTTCAGTGTTATTTTGATATACCAAAAATAAATTTTGGTATGATTTTGGTAGGCACTTGTTAGACTACCAGTATCATATTTTAATTCTGAGAATTTTGGTATATCATATTCTTATCATATTAAAACTCCGGAAATTGTGAAAATATTTTTGATATAGTTTTGGTATAATTTTGGTATAAAGCGGTAGCACTTTTCCTTCTTTCGCTCTATACCTTACGTGCAAATTTCGAAGCATGATGCGGTGGGTATTTCCCAGTTCATATCTTCATAATACATACTTAAGTATGCATGCAGTATAGGTACTTAAGTATGTATTTTTACCGAACCGAGCCACCTCAGTCCATTAAGGTTTGTGTAGACCTGCGTCGTGTGTACTTGCATACAATTAGCGCGGTAGTATGAGTGAGTGGACATCCTGTCGATGTTGATAAATGCGTTACTTACGGCGAGCTCAGCTCATTAAGGGTGGCCTAGATCATCTGTGAGATTTCAACATGTTAATTAGGTAGGTAGGTATGTACCACAAAACATGATATTGACCTATCAAATTACTTGTTTTCTCGATACTTGTTTGCCACCTGTATTGTTGACCGTTGTGATTCGCTAATAGAGCTCATAGTGGGTGCACAGCATGGCCGATTCGGGGAAGGGGTCAAAATTCAGCTTTTTGTGCCAAAATGACCTCGAAAACTTGCAAAAGCGCTTAAATAGCGTTAAAACCACAATATTACACGGTTTCTGGTCAATTTGAAGCAATTTTGAATAAAATTTTTAATTTGCATCCGGTTTCGGCCTTCATTCCCCTTGCAAAATTTTCCATCTTTCTATTCTGGGTGGTCTAGACCCCACATTCCCACGTGCATGTCTGATCATTATTCCGAAATGTTGTTATTTGACAAAAATTGTGAAAGGAATTTATATAATTTTGTAACTTAATCTCGTAAATTCTGAAAGTTTCCTAAATGAATGAAAATTTTTTAAACAGCGTCTAAATGTAATGCTTGTGCTTTTCTTCGAAAAAATATTGATTAACTTGCATTAGTCGTTTGACTTTGAAAATACATACAATAAATGAGTCTTAAGCACCTAAGCATTTTGCTTACATAGATACCTACATTTACATGGCTGCAGAAATTACATAATAGGCATACATATGTACTTACCTACCAAAATTATATTAAATATATACCAAATATCAAAAATATATCATATTTTAAATAAAAAATAGCAGAATATCATATTTATATCATATTAAAATTAGGTCAGCTATACCAATATCATATTTTAATTATTTTTGGGCTACTCAAAATAACACTAGTATGTACCACAACACATGACATTGACCCATCAAATTATACTTGTTTTCTCGATTCTTGTTTGCCACCTGTATTGTTTACCGTTGTGATTCGCTAATAGTGATCATAGGTGCACAGCATACGTGGGCAGCAAGAACATTCTGAGGGGAGAGCAAGATTTTTTAAAGGTGAAAAAATGACCTTAAAAATAGTGGTACGGCAAAAAAATACCACTTTTTCAAAAGTTTCTCATTGAGCACTATCCATTGGCATCAAAAAATTGCGAAAAAAACAAAAAATTTCAAAAATTGAATTCTGGGGGTATTTTGATTTCTGGGGGGGATAGTTTGGTTTCTCGGGGGGGGGGTTGCATACCCCTAAACCCCCCACGCTCAGTTGTGGTGCACTGCATGGGCGATTTGTGGTAGGGGTCAAAATTCAGCTTGTTGGGCCAAAATGACCTCAATAACTTGCATAAGCGCTTATATAGCGTTAAAACCACGATATTACACGGTTTCTGGTCAATTTGAAACACTTTCGAAGAAAATTTTTAATTTGCATCCGGTTTTGGCCTTTATTTTGCCTCATTTTCCCTACAAAATTTTCCATCTTTCTATTCTGGGTGGTCTACACCCACATCCCCACGCACATGTCTGAGTCGTTATTCCGAAATCTTGTTATTTGACGAAAAGTGAAAGTAATTTATGTAATTTTATAACTTAATCTCGTAAATTTTGAAAGTTTTATAAATATATGAAATTTGTTTAAACAGCGTCTAGAAATGTAATGTTTGTGCTTTTCTTCGAAACAATATTACTTGCATTAGTCGCTTGACTTTGAAATACAATAAACGAGTCTTAATCACACCTGGGCGTGGGGGGTTTGGGGGTATGCACCCCCAGAAACCAAAATACCCCCCCCAGAAATCAAAATACCCCCCAGAATTCAATTTTTGAAAATTTTTTTCGTCTTTTTCGCAATTTTTTGATGCCAATGGATAGTGCTTGATGAGAAACGTCGAAAAATGGTGTTTTTATCGCCATACCACCATTTTTAAAGCCATTTTTCGACCTTATAAAAAATCTTGCACCCCTCCCCAGAATTTTCTTGCTGCCCACGTATGGTCTTAATTACCTGTATTTTGCTTACATAGATACCTACTTTTACATGGCTGCAGAAATTACACGATAGGTACTTACCTACCAAAAGTATATTAAATATATACCAAATATCAAAAATATATCATATTTTAAATGAAAAATAGCAGAATATCATATTTATATCATATTAAAAATAAGTCAACTATACCAATATCATATTTTAATTATTTTTGGGCTACCAAAATAACACTACAGTG